>JADRCH010006809.1:0-137584 GCA_019843965.1 Rhynchomys soricoides
AAAAAAAAGAAATAAATGGCTTAACAGGTAAATTCAGGTAATCTGATAATCCTTCATGGTCAAGTCCAAAGACCTGTAACTTAGCTGAGTCTACATTCTGCCAATAGACAGTTGACTAGCCATAAAACCCATCTTAAAGGAACACAATATGGTACATTACATTTCCTTAAGAGTCACGCAAAAGAAAAAAAAAAAGAAAAGAAAAAAAAAAGATTAACAAAATAACAAAAACAAAGCAAAACAAATGAAAACATGGTGGCACACACCTTTAATCCCAGCATTCGGAAGGCAGAGGCAGGCAGATTTCTGAGATCGAGGCCAGCCTGGTCTACAGAGAGTTCCAGGACAGCCAGGGCTACACAGAGAAACCCTGTCTCGAAAAACAAAACAAAACAAAACAAAAACAACAACAACAAAAAGAACAGAACAAACAAAATCAAAAATCAATCAAACAAACCAAACAACCCCAGCATTTCCAGTTTACTAAGTATTTATTAGGGTTTTTTTTTAGATATTCTCCAGGTCACTATCACTACGTTTTTCCTATAAGCCACCAAGCAACTACTTGTCTACAGGAGCATTAGTAGAAAAAGCTTCTGTACAATGTATGCTTAAATTTAAAGGAGTTAATAGCAGCTTTTGCAAAGAAGAGAATATGAGGGACTTTGTGAATGCTAATGTGCACCTTAAAAAAATAATTATTAGTAAAATTATAAGCTTCAATTTCAATTTATGAAATAAGAAATAAGGCATAATACTTTCATTTAGGAGAGAGCATTAAGTATTTACAGGAGGGAAATCAAAGTGTAAGACAACATGTTTTTTAATTTATAAAGTTTTAGATTACATTGTATTAGCACTTACCACATAGAAAATACCTTAAAACTTTCCCCCTATGTTCTTATGATTCCCTGAAATACACTTTAATTCATCTTCAAAAGGTATTTTATCCTCTGAGTTTTAAAGAGAACATGAAATAGATTCTATTCCTGTCTGGTCTCCTTAAGTTTAGCTTTCTCTTCTATTAAGTGATTGAAAAATAAATTTAAATAACAAAGGAGCATCAAGTTATTCATCTTTGAAACATGCCAAGGTTCTTCAACAGTAAATTCCCTTTACTTATAGTTAGTTTCAATTACAAATTAACTTTGATTTGTTTCTTTTCTTGTCTGTGGCTTTTGACTGGAACTAGTGATTGTGTTCTATGAATTCTACTCTCAAAACTGGATCTGGCGGTTTAGTAAGAAACATCTTTGAAAGATTAAAAAAAAATCATATTAAAAAGGAAGAAAGAGAAGAGAAGAAAAAAAGAGTAATTCTTCCTTGCAAAGGCTCCATAATTAGAAAAAAAAACTCATTTAAAAACAAATCATCTTTTTCTTATTTTAATTTGAACTGAAATGTGATTAAAACGGAAGTATCCAAATCTTGTCCTTCTTGAGGCTAAAATGGAGCCATACTTTTTAAATGTACTAAAATAAATGCACTTTTCTTGACTGATAGGTGATTTTGTTTTTGTCTTAGACAATGGTGCTAGTGGTGATTGTCCCACATGGTTGTTGTGGTTTCATTTAATGCTGTATACTGAATGCAGGGTGAAGCCAAAGTTCAGTGCTATATGCAAACTAGATATTAACTCTGCCAAGGAGCTTCAAAGCCAGCCTCTTAACAGGTGTTATAGTGTGGTGTTTTAAGCATTTTGCCATCCAAGTTGATAATGTCTGACCACTCTAACTGCCTAGAGGATACTTGTCTGCTCTGAGTTAAAATGGCTGGATGGTAAATCACACCTTTAACTTGGCAATTGGAATATTCAGTGAAGCTCCTTACCTGTTAGCCACTTTCATCACATCTTTAGAGTGTTGTTTTATATCACCCATAAAAATAGTTACCAGCCAGATCAGGCAGATTTACACACTTATTTCATGTGTATAAAATACATTGTATACTTCTATAAATCGTTAATATACTGAGCCTCGTACATGAAACTTTAGGTCATCAAGGGGAGTTTCCAGACATCCATGTTAACCTTTTTTAACAAAAGAACTTCCTGTTAGCTGGAAGTCAGAGATTTCTAAGAAATAAGGCTTCACCAGTCATGTTGAATTTTCTTCAATAATTTGTTTATGCTTGTAAGTATCTTAAATTTTTTCAATCTTCTACCCTAGTAATCTGTTTTAGCTGTATCTTCATCACATTATCTTCCTACCCAATTGTAAGTTGGAGGTTGCAGAAATGCATTTAGCATCTACTTCCTCCTATCTTCTCAGGTCTTCAGGAGAGTTTTGTTACTTTTATTGTGTCTTTACTATCAATACCATTCCACTCACCTAATTCGATCATTAAAAGCGCATCTTTGGGTATTTGGAGCATCTCTTCATACATTTCCAGGATAAACAGGAATGCCTAAGCAATGTTGAACAAGGACAACTGCAGTAGACATGACAATATGGTAATGAGAAAGAGCTACAGGTAACTAAAGAATGCAGAGACAGAGAGAGAGAGAGAGAGAGAGAGAGAGAGACAGAGAGAGACAGAGAGAGACAGAGAGAGACAGAGAGAGAGAGAGAGTCTCCTTTAGGAAAGAGAACATCAATTTAGTTATCCAATAGCAAGCAAAAGGTCAACACTAAGAACATACATACAAGAAATACTCTACAGCCTTAGGAATTAGGAATTGTATATATAGAGAAAGAAAGAGAGAGAGAGAGAGAGAGATTTTGGAGGAAAGGAAAGGCAGGAGGAATTGATCTAATTGTATTATATTTTAATTCCAAAAGTAAATATGTATATTATTTTTTATTTTAAATGTGTTGTTTTCTTGGCAACAGCAACTTTATAGATCTTCAAATGTAGTGAAGCAAACCTTGTCTACATTTAAGATGCTAAGCTGTGATCAATCACAGGCAAAGAGATTGCTGCCACTATTTACTTTTACATCCAAGCTCACAGAATGAGCTGTTTGCATCCCTTGTCAGTCTTTTGGAGAGCTGTCTATCATCTTTCACTTATTCTTGAAAAGTGTCACTAGATTAAAGGCACTGCCGAAGGATTACTGTTCCTCGTCTGCTGTGTATTTCACTTGTACAAAAATGTTTACCTCAGACTGACAAATACACACATATTCTCTAGGCCTTATTCTTCTTACTTCTTCTAGAGATGCTAGGAATTTCAGTTTCTCAAATTAGATTTTTTAAAATATAATTACTACCTTGGAATACTAGCATTTTTTGTTTGATCCTGTTTTGATATCAAATCAAATGTTTTGATACAAGGAAATTTACTACAGCATTTCTTATTAAAATAAAGTTCAGTTAGTAACATGTAACAAATATAATTTCATTTTTTAAATAAACATTTGATTTTAGCATTTGCAAAGAGAATGAATGAGTCATTACAAAATACAGTAAACATTAAATGTGAGTTTAATGATAAAGTTTTGATTTCTTAATTATTATAATTTTTTCACATGTTATATGCATGTTTTTATGTCTGAAAGTTTAAATTTTGAGGAATGTTTTACTATATATATGTAAGCATGAATTTTTAAATATTCAAATCAATCTTAATTGTCTGTGTTGTGCAGTGAGTGTTTTTGCTTTTAGAATATTGACAATCAACTGTCTCAGTGCCAGTTTATACCAGATCATATTTCTTACTGGTGTGTAGTATGAAAACTTGACCTACTAACCCTTCATATGTGGAATGGCTCCTCATTCTACTCCCTCCATCATTTGAATATTATGAGATATATTAATATAATAAGTTAAGGCTTTATGACAGCCATTCATATAAGAAAGGTAGTTTCTCAAATATTAGTCGACCTCTTCAAATTTTTATTTCAACTATATATACAAATTATTGCACAGAAACTTTATCAAGTCCAGAGGGATAACTCTAACAGTAGAAATGAGAAAAATATTATTTTATTCTAAATTGAGGAATTATGAAAATAATGTGATTTTGAGAATCAATTTAAACTTTAACCATTAATGATTCACAGAATTTTATAGGTAAAAAGACTTTTATGGATCTCTGCTTCAACTCAATTCTTTTATTTTTAAAATGAGAAACAGGTAAAGTAATTGTAAAAGTAACTTGTTTACACCAAATGTAATTTTTTGTAGTTTTGGAGGCTTACTGAGCCTTTCGAAGGTTACCCTTTTTGGTTCTTCCTGAACTCTGGCTGGTTCAACTTATCTGCTCTGGCTCAAACTCCTCTCCAACCTGACTGATTCAATCTGGCTTCTCTCAGATTCTCTCTCAATTTCTCTGTGTACCTCAAACTAACTCGGATAATTTGTTCTAATTATCCTGATCTTATTCTCTGGCTTCAGCTTCCTCTGATGACCTGCACTGAATTGCATGAACCCAAGAACCATCTCAAATCCACTGTACTGTACTCACTGTACTGTATCCCAACTGACTGACAGAACTGAACTGCCCTGAACTATACGAGTGTACTCAGCTGATTGCATAGAACTGACTCTACCTTTCTTCCTGCACTGATACCCAAAAACCACCCTTTTCCTGTCAGTTGGGTGTACCCCATCTCTGATTCATTCTGTCAAATCCTTCTCTGATTGGTTACTTTATCTGCCCCTCAATTAGATGTCCCTTTCAAACATGACTGCTTCTTTGTACAAAATCATTTTACCTTTAAAATGTGTATTTTAAAGGGCATGCTTGTATTCTAGTTAGAGGGATAAAAGATGTGTAATCCCTTGCCAAATCAGTCATGTTGCTAGATTCCTATACTCATAAATTGCTGAACACCAACCTTAAAGTACACAGTATTAACTGAGTAAATGAGCAAAGATTCTACTTCTTATACTCTAGTAGACAAAATAGCTTTCCTCACTTGGTTAAACAGTCATGATTATTCAGTGGGCATTGGTTAGCTAATACAAATAGTTCATAAATACATTGTTAAAGTAATTTAGTATGTACTCAAATACTTGAACTTTAGTAGTTTAATATGTGTTGAATAACATATAAACAAAAATGGAAATTTTACTTCTAACAAAAAGAGTTGCTATATTTCCTAAGAACACTGCTACCTTTTGGTGCCTACCTAGCTTTCCTTTGGACCATCTCTGTGCTTTCTTTTAGTCCATCCCCAGTTCTTGCTGCTATCTCTCTATGCCTATAAATACTTTCTCCCTGGGACCCCCAGTGTCCACACTAGACTGAACTTGATAAAACTCACAAAGGAGGTTTTTATTTTCTTTGTTCACCTTTATTATGATCTTTCCATTCATACCCTCAGCACTATAGCAAACTTCTGATAGATCAAAAATTTTACACCCCAATTCCATTTATTAAAGAACTCAATTCTTAGTACAGTCACAGGGTCTTACTAGCCCTTTCATCCAGATCTCTAGACATAATCTTTGTCCTATAGAACCATACTTATGGGTGCACTACTCTCGCAACCCTTTCAACTCCATGTGGACCTCACCTTTGATATAGACAAGCAACCCTTATCCCTTTCCAACAGCTCCTCTCTGACTTATCTTTCAGCTCATTTCTATTTCACTTTGTCACCAATCAACGAGCGGATGGACTCTCTACCATAAAACCTATAGGAACAACATATTTTCTTAAAATGCAGAGAGGGCAACAAAAATTAAGAAATGATACATCCAATCAAGAAAGACAAGAATAGATATCACCATATAGAGTTACCTTAATTATCCCAAATGCAGATACCTATACATCAGTAAAAGAATAGATAGATAGATAGATAGATAGATAGACAGATAGATAAAAAGATGAAAAACCAATACAGCATGCCTCCATCAAAACCCAGTAACACCATTATAGTCCTTGAGGAATTCAATCCATTTGAGTCACAAAAAGTACTTCAAAACATAAATTATGAATAGATGTAAGGGCATTAAAGAGGATATGAATAAATATCTTAACGGAGTCTGGGAAAGCATAAACAAAAAGTGGAATAAAATAATAAAAAAATATTCAAAACATGAAACCACAAATAGAATACTTAGTGAAAACCCAAATCCAGGTAATCTTAGAAATGAAAAATTTATAAAGGCAAACAATCTCAGAGAAGAGCCTCAACAACAAATTATAAGACATGGCAAAGTGAATCGCTAAATGGTGCAGGAGTGATCAACCACTCTGGAGACAAATATAAGGCCCATTCTATGAGAGGGAGCCGTGTCTGACATTTCTTGGTTGTTTAAGAACCTGAGGCTGGAGGAGTCATGGACCTATAGCAAACCCAAATACTATTGCTTCACTAACATAAATAACTGCTACCAACATGGTATATACCCATACCTCAGTATCTTGCTAATCCTTCATCAGGGAAGTTTCTTTTGCAGTAGATATCAACAACTGGGAAATGTGCATACAAAGTGACCAGCTTTGGAAAACAATACTAAATGGAATATCTTACTCATACCCTCATATAACACCTTTGGGGTTCAGGAATGTACTAATAAATGGAAGAGGAAAGCTTTTAAGAGCCAGAGAAGATGGATGATTCCAAGAACAGAGTCTACTAGAGACAAGAGGACTGACTTATTAACAAGTCTCTGTCACAGAGACTACGGCAGCATGCATAGGGCCTGCATGCCTTCAAACTACATGGGCTCCACTGCTGATAGAATTAAGTTGACACAGTTCCCTTCCCTAAACAAGAAGCTATCTCCAGTTAAACTGTTTGCAAAAGAAAAATTTAGTTTCGTCCAATTACGTTTCAATGGGTATTAACCACAGATAAGGCTAAGCCCATGCCCAACAGTTGATGACCAACACGAAGTGAACCCAATGGTATTTTTGAATAGGTTTTGTCTCAAATTCCTAACATGGGCATATTTTATCATATTGTTTTCATTTTTTCTGTATATAATGGATTTCGCGTTTTGAGTTTTATGGGTTTAATTTGTACATGTGTGTCTGTCTGTATGTACTTCTTTTATTTTTTAATTTTGTTTTTAGTGTTTATAATTTTTTTAAAGAGAGAGAAAGAGGGGCTATGGAGTTCAGTAGGTGGGGAGGTGGAGCATATTTCGTAGAATATAAGCAAGAAGAAAATATTACTAGAATATATTTTATGAAAAATATTTTTCAATGAAAGTAGATAAACTATTTCCAAACTGACATTTTCAATCACTGAGAAAGGATTTAAATACAAACAAAATTACTGTGCAGAAAAATGAAAGATGTAAACTAGTATGGATTTGAGGATCAAAGGTGTTCTGAAAAAAGTGATGATACATACGTTGAAATTTTGAACCACAATATTTTCTAGTATTTTCTAATCTAAGTAACAGCTCAACAGAAAAGAATTTAAGTAGAAAATGTCTTGTAATGAGCTTTAATTAGAGAAGTTTCTGGCATTCTCAAAACATTAAGATATAATGTATTGTATTTTGGGGGTTTACATAATGGCACACTACTGCAGAAAGTCCCAAGATCTCTCTCATATGCAATACTTACTGTGGTATATTACCTGGATGTGTATGAAAAAAAAATAAACAAGCTGCTTTCAGATGTGGTCCTGCTTCAGTTCAGCTGAATATCTGATTTTAATTTTATATAAATACTGCTGATTATTGTATTATCTCTACATGAGGTTTATTTTAATGGCATAGTCAAACTAACTGAGACTCAAGTTGCTCTACACTACAGATGATACATGGATATGAAAATGACTTTGTGACTTTAAGAGTACTATTATATGTTCACTAAATGAGGTAAGGAAAAATGCGTTCCCAATAAATGAAGAGATTGGAAATACGTACATTAATTAGGAAATCTCAGAAACAGGATCTACACTATTCAAATACAAATACTATTACAAATTGGAAGAGGGAGATATGAACATAATGAAGATAGGAGACAGATCATGAATGTTAGTTGATCCAAAAAAATATCATGTGACTGAAAGTAAAATAATAACAATTTGAGAATATAGCCATGTGGTGGGGGTCACAAAATTTAATACATGCTAACTTAGGATAAAAATATTTATTCTGCAAGTGAAAAATAAAAGCACAATGAAGAAATTTTTATGAAAATGTACATATATATATTGCATATATATTACGAGCATATATGTAATACATTCTAGTAACTTTGTTGTTATAAATGGTTAAATACAATAATATTCATATCTGGGTATGAATAACTAGAAAAGGATAACAAAAATATATGGAAATGAACCAAAGAAGAAATCTACTATGTATGTGACAGGCTAAACGGTCCTAATGATTTGTAAAATAATGATACAATAAAGGCTTGGCAAAGACACAGAAGACAAGGGGATCTACAAATACAACCAGGAAAGCTCAACATGTTTAACATAACTGAAACCATATTTATAATAGTTACAAGTAAACAACCAATTATTAATACAGTATTGTGAATTTATATAACAACTTATGAAAGACAAGAAATGTTAGGATATATTTTTATACAACAAATAAAAACTATATTATACGATAATTGCATAATCACAAAATTCTACGGTGTCAAAGTTTTCAAAGTACAACTTTAGACTTAAAGTCAGTCACTGTCAAAATTACATCAAATTTTCTTTAAAATAAATATTGAGCATCTTTCTGGATCTTTATAAGAAAATCAGTAAAATATATATCAGTAAAAGTATAAGTATAATGTTTCAAATGAGTACAATTAAAAAGTTATATAAATGAGAACAGCCATAATCAATGAGCAGAAACATACTATTTAGAAGATAGTTTGATGCTGTCTCCATTTTGCAAAATAATGGTAGTAGGATCTCTAGGAGAATTTTAATCCAGCAATATATCTTCTCTGGCAAGGGATTATATCCCTTTGAAGTGTATATGATCCAGCTGGAATGAAGACATACCCTGGATTACAGTATAATCTGGGTGGAAAACAGATGCACCCTTAGTATACACCTTTAATTCTTAACAATGTAAGGAATGTTTGTTTGTAGAAGGAAACAGCCATGTTTGAAAGTAATGTCTAATTGAGGGGCAGGCAAAGTGATGGATCAGAGAAAGATTTGAAAGAATTAGATAGGATATGCCCAACTTGCATAGGGCAAAGGGGGCTATATAAGAGTGGAGAGAGATGGTGTGGGGTGTGTGGTGTTTGTATGGCAGTTTTACTGGGACACATATATGGAGACATGTTGCAGGGAGAACAAGGTAAACACAAATGAAGACAGAAAGAACCAGAAAATGAGAAGGAACAAGAAGATTATAATATATTGCCAAAGTTAGTAAGAAGCCACACAGAGAAATCTAGTCAGAAGCTGAAAGAAGATAGGTTGAATCAAGCAAGTTGGCAGATTAAATTGTACAGAGGCTAGAAGCTTCCAGGCCTATTAGGCCTAGAGATAGATGAGAGAAAGAAATGCTCTGGGCTCAGCCCAACCCATATATTTGCAGAACTTGTGTAAGACTCTGGTATTATCCCTTCATCTGAGGATATAGAAGTGAAATTTACTGAGATCACCCCATGGGCTGCTAGTTTTCAACCACACAAGGTATGTGATATAACCATAAAGTTGCATTCAAGAGTCTTTTTATAACTCCAAGAATAGTACAAGAAAGTGGTCTGTTGGTTCAGTTCTTTTTTTTTTCTCCTACTATAACCTGATAGAAAGACCCCATTTCTGAAGATCACACACACACACACACACACACACACACACACACACTTTCATCCAGGGACATGAAAAAGTTCAGTTGATACTGACCAGGACACTTCCTTGCTGATGTCTAATTTTCATATTCAGGTGGTTGGGGACAGGCATGTAATCAATAGTCTTACTCTTCTGTCAACCCTGTGATCTACACTAACTATTGCCTTGCAACTCAGAATGTACTCCATACTCAATGAGTTCAAGAACTGCACAGATGTTATAAGGATAACCAGAGGCTTTATGATTGGATTGAAGGAATTCTCAGCAAGAGGAATCTCAGACTTTGTGTTGGAAATCTAGCCATTTTCATATTCTTAGTGTTATTTTTGTATTAACAAAAGTTTGTTTCTATTGTTTTAGAGAAGTAAACATTTTCAGTGATATTTAATATATGATGTTTATTTTGTGCTCAATTCTGATGGTCATATCAATTCTTTCCTGATTTTTTTTGCAGTTTTGATCTCTCTTATTTTTGACTGTAAAATAGCTTTTAAAAGCAAAGCATATTTTGACACATTCTAATACATCTCTTTAATTGATCTAGTAAAATTTCAAATAAGAATTTATTTTTAGCAATGCATCATTTATGACATTTTGAAAACACTCAATGGGAAACAAATGTGTCCTATTTCTAGATAATGTCTCATTTTAAATTGTTTTAAAGGCGGAAACCTAAATCGTACCTTATTTTACATGTACCAATACTTTATATATTCTATACATTTAATATGATTAAAATTGATTTAATAGATACCATTGTAAACAGAAAGAAAAATGAATTTATAACACCTACCTACAAGTTTTAAAATAATTAACATTTACTAAGTGGGTCACTGGGACAAATGTCTTTAGTCTAATTCCTTTTGTACTAATGGTCAGTAGAATTTCAAATAAACCACATCTTCACAATTAAAATTTAAAAACTTAACATATATTGGATTGTCTTGGAATGAATAAAAACAGATTTTTGCTCTTTATGTACCCAGAAAGTTGAATTCACACAAACACACACACACACATACACACACACACACACACACACACACACACACACACACAGATTCTCAAAGAAACAAAAAACAAAATAAGACAAAACCATGTGGATTTGAAACTAGAAAAAAAAAAGACTTTTGCTTATATTTTCTTCTTCCTCGTGATCTAATATTAGTCTCTTCTATCACATTTTCTGTAACAATATGATAATATTATTTCAAATGTACAATCTTGTTTTTGAACATAAATTTAAAATATATGGGGTTTGACTGCTGTTGTATTGATAAACACCACAAAGAAAGGAAGAGCCTATAGAGCAGAATACTCAGTACAAATAAGACAGCTTATATAGTATGTCTCTTCCAGGAAATTGCCCTTAGGAAAATAGTGTTGACTAATAAGCACAATATTTGAACTAAAAACACATAAAATTGTATGCCTTTTTCATATATAAATATGTCTAAGTTATAAACTACAATGAAAGCTAAAATAAAAATATAAAACAAATTTAATATTACTGGAAAAAAACACTTGGAAAAAATTTAAAAAGAGAAGATTTATGCCAATCTTGTTTTCAACAAATACTGTATTTGTAAAACGTAATGCAAGAAAATTCTTAGAAATATTTAGCAAGAAGAAATAGTTTTTAGTAAAACAGAAACAATGGTATTTATAAATGATATTAATTATAGTTGTAATAAGACAAAATTCAATGTCAGAGTAGCCAAAATTTGACAGTATCTCAATCAATACATGACTGAGGGTAATTGTGTGATAAATTCTACATTCTTGATTTTTGATTCTTGATTTGTTGGCTCATGAGTTTGGAAGGCTCTTGGCATTGTTATTTGTCTATATGTACTACAGCCGCTTTATATTTTATATAGTATATATATTTTAGTTATTACAAAAATATATTTTATAACTTTATTTTATAATTTATTTCTGAAATACCAATGAGCACTTGGTGGTATGGCACTGGATACCCAATATGATGACCTGGATTCTAATTCCAGGAGCCAAGTGGTGTAAGAAGGTAACTAATCTCCAGCAAGCTGTCCACTCACCTTCTGAGACATGTGTGCTGGCATAAACAATGCACAAAAAATAAACAATTAAACTAATAAATAGAAAATAAAGATACTTTAAGATACTATGAAATTCACACAAAGAAGTTCATAGGATGAAAAATATTAATCAATTAAAATGGTTTAGACTTTAATTTATCAATCATTTTTCAAATTTTCATGCACATCATGTTTCATCATGGTTTTGCACTGAGTTATATTTTTAGTTTCTGTTTACTTTCCAGTATGCCATATACAGCTGATGATCAGTTGTGCAGCTGTTCAGGGGCTAATAGATACAATATTTGGCACAGAGAACCCCATATGCATGAGCACATTGCCAGCACTAGCAGATTGTAAAGTCTGTGCTTGGAAATTTACATTGATCATAATTATTTTTCCACCTGTATTAAAATAAAACTCTTCCATCTTGAGAACCAAAGTGATGCCTCTAAGCATCATAGATTTTTTTATGTACATGTACGAAAACATAAGTAATAATGTCAATTTCGATGACTAACTGTAGAGGTGACATCAATTTGTTGATTTTTTTTGTTTTTTTAACATGGAAGATAAACATCTATTAGGAAAATTTTTGTTTATTTAATATACACTCTGATTCTTTAGTGTTGAAAAGATCTTTGAAATAAGTTTCAATGTCATTTCCATAATCTTCTTTTGGTCAAGGGTTCAGCAATTATTGAGTGTTACTGTGATTCCCAAGAGTGTTAGTGAAGTAAAATGAGATGAGTATGGAATCTACTCATTTTTCCATAGTGGTCACATCAATGGAAAGAAGAAGTTAGATACATTTTTGCCTAAAGATACAGGATTTTCAACAAAGGGAAGGATATATTATTGAAAACTATAAATTTCAAATCATGGTATATTATTATTGACTTAATGGTCTTTCTAATGTATGGAAAGGTACATTTGAAAATATCAGTAATCTTTTTATAAAAAAAAAACAACTCAGTGAAAATAAGCATGTATAAGAATAGCATAATAAAATTATTACTAATTTTAAAGCAATTATTTTTACAAACATCTGGTTATATACTTCTTTTATTTCCTCTATTGTACACACATGCAATGATCTTGAAATAGACTAACAAAAAAGCCTAAATAATACGTGTAGACATGAGAATAGAAAAATAAAAATAGAAGCAACATACGATGGAAGATGGCAAATGGAAGGTATATTTTAAAATTCGAGGACAGTTTGAAATTTGAGATTCAGTTCCCCTGAACTTGGTACTAAGTTCAAGTACTGAGTTGCTTGGTACTAAACAACCAAGAAGATCCTTTAGCTACTTTCTCTGTTTCAATTCACCTTTCTTATTCTTCTTCTGTGTTTTGGTTCCTGTGAGCTATCTGCATGAGTTTATTATCACAATGGATAATGGAGTTTCCTGTGTGTTCACTTCCTTGACCTAAGCACACACCAACAATTTGTTATGGGCTTAGCATTCAGATCTGTGTTCCCATAACCCTCTGTACTTAACACTACTGTATGATCACTGCAGTTGCCTGTGATATCATAGTCCATGTGCTGCCATTGAGGGAGAACACTTTTCTAACCTGTTTAACAGCTTGTTATATATTAACTGAATATTTTTTCAAAATCATTCATGTCCTTCCTGACTTACTTCACAATGATTTACTCTTTTAAAATCATCACCTAACTTTAGTAGATTATACTAACTTGCAGTACGTTGAAAGCAGGTAACACCATCTGCAAATATGATTTATCTCTGTATAATCACAAACATAATAATTCAGTAAGTGTTTTGAAGAAAAAGCTTAATTCTTTTCTTTTTTTTTTTTTTTTTTTTACAGATTTGAGCAGGTGTTTCCACTGCTTACTCAATCATGTACTGGTAATATAAAATTTATGTTGCATGATGAAGATACAATGTGAGAAGATGAAGATGAAGTACTGGTGGATATATACCTTCTACTAAATATCAGAAGGAAGATAAAGACTTCTTGGGACTCAAGTGTGAATGTTGATAGTGTGTTCAAGCATGAGTGTTTATGAGCAACTGACCAGTACAGTATGTGGAAATATTGGCTTCCTCCTGTAGGATGTTCAAAAGCACTGTCTATAGCGACCACTTACTAACAGTATCTAACCTCTTCCTCTCTTCCACACATTATAAAAACAGCAAGGTCCCTGGTTGTCGCTCAGTTGGTATAGCTCCATACGAGCACACAAAGACCACCTGATTCCAACTTTTTTGTATGAGTGTCTGTGTGTCTGTCTTTTCTTTATTCCCTCACTACATAGCCAGATTTTAACGACTAAGCCATGCTGGCCATGCTGGCTAAGAAAGCAAAAAGAGAATTTTGTGGCTGTAGAAGTTTTCTAGAAACATGATATTCCAATCTGGAGGGGAGCTCATTATCCTAAAACAGGTGAATATAGCTAGCAATGCAGGTGGCTCCTTAAGACGTAAGATTCAGGAGGTTTGTGGGATAGTCCATCCTGTGGGAAACTCAGTTTCTCAGAGTGTAAACAGCTCAATAGCTCTATGAAGTCCCTGCAGCTCACCAGATTCATTAGACCCCTCCCACACAAGCAAATATGAGCAGTAAGGACTGCTGAGGGATACTTTCAGAATAGCCAAGCTGTCTGGAATAAACACACTGGCTAAACTGCCTGGGAGAAGGAAAGAACAGCAAAGCTTCTTGGAAGAAATTCAGATCACTTGAGCTGTCTGGAAGAAATTCTCCAACTTGTTATGCTGCCTGCAAGTTATGAGTACACTGAAGATTCCCAGTTTTCATGAGCTGTCATCTATGGCTTTTTGAGCAATCTTTGATTCATTTCTACTCCTTTAAGTAAGTCCTCACCCATATTCTTTTATGTAGCCCCAATAATCTTATTGGTTCTTATCGATGCATTTTACTGGCATCATTACTTTGGTCGGTCATTGGTTTCCTATGTAGGATGCATAGATACTTGTTAATGCCTCCATGGAAGTAATGTCACATAACAGTGAGAACGCTGTCTTTGGCAAAATAGAATGGAGGTTATTTTTAGGGGGAAGGTAGAAACAAAGAGGACAGATATTAAGACCCTGGTAAGCTTGTTAATATTTCTGCCACATCCATGTCTTAGAATGCTTTGTCTTTATCTTCACATCTTATATTAAATGATATTTATTATCAAACCAACTCCCCATTTTTCATTCAAATATCCTTCTTAATACTGTATATGACTAACTAGGCAATAATAGGGTCTGGAAAAACATAGCTTTTCCCAGGGACTAACCTTCTAATTTAAATATATTTAAAAATATATATGTATATGTATATTACAAAACAACAGTTAAAGAAAAAGAGGCCATAACTTGAAGGAGAAGGAGGGTTCCATGGGAGGACTTTCCAAGGAGGAAAAGGAAGAAAGAGTAATAATGTAATTATATTAAAATTTAAAAAATATGAGACTTCCAACACATGTACTGCAGAGGACTGCCAGGTCTGGACTCATTTAGAGAAGATGTACCTCATCCTCAAGAGAATGGAGGCCACAGGCAGTGAGGAGGTCTGGTGGGGTGGGGATAGGGGTGGGGGTTGGAGGTGGATACAGGAGTTTGGGGGAGGAGGTGTGGGATGTGGAACAGTCAGAGGGTGGAGTGGAAGGGGGATGAAATCTGGAGTGTAAACATTTTAAATAAAATTTAAAAGAAAAGAAAAGAAAAGATTTTTTAAATTTATGTAGTGCACAAAATTGTAAAATGTTGAATATTGCTATCAAAATCTTAGATTCATAAAGAGCTTCACAGTGAAGCTTACACAGCAGGGTGTAGAAACTTTGGCAGAGAAACTCATGGGCCTGAAAATTTAGAGAAAAAAAGCATAATTTTTTCCCCAGTATTACTATCCCATTGCTCTCCTTTTCAGACTTAGTTGAGTGATATATTGAGACGTAGAATCTCTATCAGTAGAAATTGTGTTTTGAAGTTTGACTGCTCTAGAGTGAATCACTCCAGTTGAGGTTTGGTGTTTTAGCTTTTCATAGCCACTAATTCATGCTCTTGAACCTTAAAATGTTTTTCTCCTAGGCACCATAAATTTCATAGTGGCAACATATCATTACATAGCTGAAATCATAAAAAAATATATGCCCTTAAAATTTTGGATGGAATGAATTATTATTTCTTTTTATTGAGTTGCTCATCGAGATTGCAATTACATTTGCTGTTTTAGGGTTTCAAGCCCCTACTGATGAAAAGCAACTGGGTAAACATGATGATGACATCTACATTATAAATGTTTGTTTGTCCAAGAGATAAAATTGGGATGTATGTTAAGTTTTTTTCTACATTTAGATTTTTCAAACCTGATTTTATTTGTTCAGATAAAATGTATTTGAAATGTCCAATTTTAACTACTATTGATAACAATTTATCAAATAAAATAAAATCCTTCAGAGGTATAAAACTGTACTGTTACTTAGCATATTCTAGCTTTAACATTCTTACATTCAAACTAAGTTGTTTGTACTTGAATGATCATGGGAATCATGTGGTGCCGTTCAGACTCAAAGGTTTGAAGAAATAAAATTATATTTGCCTCAGAGGAATGGAGTAAGATCATACTGAGGAAAATGATAATTAATGATGATTAACTCAAGCCAACTCTTAATCTACCTAGATGAAAAAAAAAAAAATACTCCAAAACTCTTCAGCACTTTCATGGTTAACTTTCTTTATTTACTCATCGATACCAGAAACGTACATTCTGAGACATTATTGTAAATATTAGTTTACACATGTAAACTTTGTAGTTGGCCATGAACTTACATTTGTGCAGAACCAGCTCTGTAGTTATTTGTTACATAAACCTTTCTAGAGCAAGATACCCTGCTGGCTAGCCGGAAGATCTGTTGAACAGCTGCTCTGACTTGAAAATTTGGACCTTTTGAATGTGATTTTAAATACAAACAGAAAATATGGAAGATACAGGAAACAAATGATTACTTAAAGGTCATTAGTTGCAACCTGAATTTTTTTAATTATAAATTAAGGAATGGACATAAGTTTCAGGACAGAAAATGGAAATTCTCTGGAGATATTTGGTGCCATAACATTTAAAACTATATGAACAATCTGTATCTGTTTGAAAACTTCATGAAAAAATCCAAAATAATTGAACAATACAGGCACAACTAGTACAATTAAATAATAAAATCATTTCATATTAAGAAGAAAAATATGAAGGATCTGAATGTACTATCTATACAAAGAATGATATGGACATTTTTGCTCATTGTACTTGCATGAACTAAAGATAACTTGGGTTTTACCAATAAGGTTTAGATGACTGTTTAGTCTAGTTCACTTGTAATCTGCATGTATAAAGTCTTAGATTGTATAAAACAAAAACAAAACAAACAAACAAATAAATAATCTTTTTATTTTTAAAAAGGGAATGAATGAGTGAATAAGATTTGTTCAACGGCATGTTGTTCAACAGAAGTGATTTACTCTACATCCAGGCAAGCTACACAAACACAGCTATTAAAAGTAGTATTTAATTGGCACAAAAGTCTTCTGTGTTGAACTGTTTTGTGAATAAATCAGCTCACAAGCACAAAAGTGCAACACAATGTCTTAAATAAAATTCATAAACCGCCATTGATATGCTGGCATATATATACTGTACAGTATACATTATACAGTATATTATATATACTATATAATGGTAGTATGTCATTCTAAACCATGTGTATATAGTTCTGTGTGAAGATGCAGCACACTAATTAGGACTTTGAAATAAAAAGTAAGCAAGCAAACAAAAATGTACTTGTCTATAGATGTTTACAACATTGCTCTCTTGCTAATGTGATTTGCTAGGGGTTGTGAGCTGGCAGCTCTGACTATGCAAAATCCAATGCCATTGTTATGGTGGCTTAAAAGTATACTTGGCCTCCTCACAGATGAGTAATGGGACTAAAAGATTCAACTTGAACATTTGCTTAGGAACTCTTCAGAGAGAGTTTCTGGCTACTCTTAGTTCTTCTCTGGAAGCTCCAAAAACAAAAGAACCTCCAAGTTTACTCTGGTTTTCGTTTGCCTGTTTTTCTCTCATACATTACATCTCAACCATGCATTCCCATCCCTCCATTCCTCCTTGTTCTTTCCAACCTCCCTCCTTGCTCCAAATCCACTTCTCCTTTATTTCACTTCAGGAAACTGCAGGCGTCCAAGACATATCACCTAAACATGGCATAACAAGTTACAGTATGACCAGGCACAAACCCTCATATAAAGGCTAGACAAGAAAACCCAGTAGGAGGAAAAGGGTCCCAAGAGCAGGCAAATAAGGTCAGAGGCAGTGCCTGCTCCAACTGTTAGGAGTTTCACAAAGTACCACATCATACAACCATAACATATATGTAAACAAATGCAGATCCATACAGGCTTTGTGATTATAGCTTTCTTCTCTGTGTGCTTCTACGAATCCTGGTTAGTTTATTCTGTGGACCAGGTTCTCTTGTGATTCTTACAATCTTTTCTTTCTCTCTTTCACAGGGTTACCTGAGCTTACCTAATTTTTGGCTGTGAGTCTCTACATCTGTTCCCATTTTAGTTGCTGTTATGATATTTAGAAGGATTTGTGCCTGTTGACCATTCTTCTGCCATGACTCCTCCACTATTCCCTCTGTAACTATGTAATTTATACTGAGGAATCCTTCTGACATGTTTGCAAAAAATGCAAATTTTCATCATTCTTTAAGCATATAATATCTCCTTCCTTCTGCAATCCTAGTGACCTATACTCCTACCTGGATGTGAATATAAAATCGTGCCCATTAATTTAGATCTTGTACTAATTTTATTGTCAATTCTGCATGTGTATTGCTAAATCTGATGTTATGATGATAATTGATAAAGATGACGATGATAATGATGAATTTGGTGGAAAGGAAGTGTAAACTTAATTGCAAGTTCATTAAACTTGAATATGTAAGAGAAATGTAGGAACACTTTTTTTTTTGTCTCCCTAAGACAGACTACTACAGGCCCAAGAGAAAAACGAGGAATGGTATGTGCGCATGTGTACAAATATATACGTGTGTGTGTGTGTGTGTGTGTGTGTGTGTGTTGTAATGGAGAGGAGAAGAATACAAGAATACACAGAAAGAGAGAGCGGAGGGAGGGAAGGAGGAGGAGAGCAAGAGCGAGAGCAAGAGAGAACACGGGAGAGATCATGAGAGCAAGAGAGCTAGAGAATGAGAGACTGAGAGAGAGAGAGAGAGAGAGAGAGAGAGAGAGAGAGAGAGAGTTGGGGAGAGGCAGGTTTTGGAAAGCCTGATACGATATGCACTGCTACAAGAACTGAGCTGGTCAACAGGGACAAAATCCTTCTTCAGCAAGGATAGACTCTTCCATGACACCACACCTACTTCAGTCTCTTCATGTCTCATTGATGCAGCCACAGCAAATTTAAATCATTTCTGTATCTAGGAAATACTAAGGCCCCTGTTTTCAATCTCAAATCTTTCATACAAGGAACTATGGCTGAGAAGTGTTTAGCTCAGATTCCATCTCAACTGTCCAAAATATTTCACCCCAACACTAATATATATATATATATATTTTTTTTTTCTTCTCAATTACCATTATAGTTTGTCAAGACAGTAGAGACTGTAGATATAGACAATGTATTGGGCAAAAGGATAATTTTTTTACACTACTTTAGTTAGTGCTAATGTTTAAGTGGAATATAAAACATTAATTATTTAGCACTTATAGGTTTAATATTTGAAAAGTACTTGTTTTAGCACTTATGTTCATTTTATCATAATAAAAAGAGAATAAAAATGTTTAGCATGCATAAGAAAAATAGTGTTATTCATGCATTTGTAGGCTTTTGTTCTTCGGAGAGAAATAATTCTATGATGAAAAGCCATGAGAGCATCTGGCTCCTTGGCAAGTCCCAGCTACCGCTGGCAATCCAGAGACCCTGAGCAACTGTCAGATGCTTCAGATAGTATGGATGTGCTCCATCTCAACTCATGCACAGTTGCTGTCTTCCTGTATATCAAGTCTATTCAGGTCTTATGCAAGCTAAATTCATCATTTATACATACACATTTAAACACACACATGCACAGGCATACTCACACACAATCCTTCCTACTGACACTACAATTAATAATCATGCCTAATAGTCAAATTACTTACATATATCAAAATAATTTGAAACTAAAAATCCATTTTTTAATATATCCTCATAGCATTGTCACTTCCAGATAAGATTATATATATAAAGGTAATTAATTATATTTTTATAAATATAAAAGGTAATTAATATATTTTTTCTCTTGTTGGTTTGTTTGTTTCTGCTAGAACAGGAGTGGATTATTTGGGGACAATTTTGTCCAAATAAGGTTATGTCCCACATTCCTCCCAAGACTCCAGGTTTTGGTTCTTAAATATGTAATTTAGATTCTAAATCCCTGAACCAAGAAGAACTTGACCTTCCAGCATGTATGCCATGTGGAAATCACTGCGGGAACAGATTGCTCAACCAAAGGCAAACAAACAGAGCTGGACTGCTGCCGTCTCATGTTCTGTACGTTCGGTCAGTGGGTCACTGCCAAGTCCTGGTGAGTATTCTGACTGTATGCCTGGCAAGAAACTTACACAAGAAGATGGTATACTCTAAATACTACTTGAAGTCCTAAGTTATTTGCTGTCATAATAATCATAGATGACATACAAAATGGGATGTATTCATGCAAACATTAACTTTAAAATTATTTATTAAAATTGTATGTAAAATTCATTATCATTTGGTCTACACTGCCATGACTTTAAGAATCTAGTGTATTACATTTTCAAAATTAAATTTATTATAGTTTTATGCATGTATTGTCTAATTATTTAACTGGTCACTTCTGTGGTAATATTTCCATGTTTCTTTTCTTCCTGTCTCATCTTTATAAAATATAGTATTTGGTATTGCAGTAAACGTTGAATTTTTATCTTTTTTGTATTTTTGAGCTATATATCTGCTGTTAGGACTGATCCATCCAAAGTGACTTGAAATTGATTGAAATGATACTGTAGAAGGAATGAGGATGTTGTTTGATTTTAGTTTTGAAAACAAAAATTTTAAAAAGGTTTTCAACTTGCTAAATATATCAATAAATCAACTTCCTATAATGGTATTGGGGGCAGTAAAAATGGATTTTGCCAGCATAATTTCTCTGACAGTTTTCAACATTATTTTGCTAAACTATCCAAATAGATAGTTGAACCTATTTCCTTGGATAGAGATATCAAAATTAGGTAGTCATCAGATTAGTTGGCTCAGTGATTTTTCAATCTTACTGGACTATCACATGCACAGTAATTGGCATAATTTTCAATCATTTTCCTCATCTGTGATTACGCAATACACGGGGTTACATGGTTTTCTTCTTTTGGGTCACTGTCTTCCCCTTGTTCCAATACAGAAGTACACAGGCAAACATTTGCTGGAAAAGCTGATTACATAAATTCTAGGGGTTGATTTATTTATAAATTTTACAATTTGCTTAAGTACTTCATGATAAGAAACCACAGTTTGCTGAATTTGGCATTTTAAAAATGGAACTGAAGGTGTCCTATAGACCAAGAGGAAGCCTGAGTATGAACTGGAAACAGGTAATGATTTTGTCAGCATCTGGTTTGCAGGGTTGGGATAATCACATCATTGTAGAACCACTACATCAGGGTTATCATTCTTTAACTCGATAATCTGTAAATATCCAAAGAACTCCCCTCTGGATATGTGGTTCTTCTCCTAATTCAGTGTTAAACAAAGGGAGCATCATATGAGCACATCATGAGATCATAATAAGAGAGGCACTTGAGTAAAGACTCTATAGTCTGTTATTTTATTTGATTTTCAGTCTTTTAGCCTAAAATGGACAGCAGTCACAGCAAAATAAATTGAATCTCACGACACAAAGGGGATTCAGGCTTCTAGGAGGCTTAGGAGATAAGAATTTCTAGCATTTACTTCCAGTGATACTCAGTATAAGCCATTGATGGGGTTGTGCGGTGTTTCATTGGAATAAAGACTGGCATATTTTTAAGACTTCATTGATCAAATTGAAGAAAATATAAGTTATGTGTTTAAACATGGAATTTAAACACAGGTTATAAAGAATGACAACACAGAAAGCGAATGACTGTATTAATGTGATAGAACAATCAAGACTCTAGAAGTGACTATAAGCTAACAGGTTATGAAAATGGAGGAAAAGCTTGGGAAACCTATTGGATAAAATTGAAGAAAGACCCCTTGATAACTACTGTCCACATCTCTGAGATGCAAGCACTGTTTAGCTCATTCTGGCAACCAAGGAACTTATAAGAAAATAACTACAAATCTGAGATTTATGATCTAGGAGATAAAATGCCATTAGGATGACCTAGAGAGATGAAAAATCAGAAACTACTTCCAATAAGAACAAAATTGTGATACCTAGAACGCCACCTTTAGGAAGAATGGAACCACAGAGAAAGGAATCAAATGTCTTCTTTCTACTCTATACTACAATGTCTGTTACAGCTTGGGAATGAAGCCAGTATGAAAACACCCATTTCAAAGAAAATCATCTTTCTGAATCCAGCTATAATTCAGCATCACAAGACTGTATGGAAAGATTTTGAGCACAGAGATTTCAGCTTAATGACTGCAGCAAATTTTAAGCTTATGGCTTTCATTGTCTCTTGCTTAACTTGGACACAGCACCAAAACAAAGGAATACAGAAAGATAATTCTGTCTTCAAACATAGAATTAATTCTTGATTAACCAAATACAAAAACCCATAAAACCTTTGATTTCTATAGAAAAGAGAACATTTGCTTTTGACTGAAGTTTCAGATATGAGTAATTAAAGGTCAACAAGATAAAGGTCACTCAAACCTCCTCCTTCACGAATTGATGAATTTCCTGACCTACAAACAAACCAACAAATAAACCATTCAATCAATCAACAAAACAATACAAGAAAAAAGCACAAACAGCAACAATTGAAGGTTAGGGAAACAAGCAACTCAACAAGTAGACTTTGTGGTGGCCATAAACATATGAACAGGGATTCTGTGTATTACTGTTACTACTGCTACTGCTACTACTACTACTACCACTTTACATCACTGTGTGTTTGTGTGTAAAGTAAGTAAACTATTTTGCCACACAATAATTATGCAAAGATCACACAAGGCTTTATTTTGGGAAGTTCATATTATCCTAAACAATAGTAGCAAAATAATTGGCAAAATCCCAAATTTGGCTATTTAGGGAAATTGATGTTTAAATAATAGACACATACACTACACTATTACTGAGTTGTGGCAAGGAGCAGAGTGAATGGGTTACTAAAATAGCATGTGCCTTTTAGTGCAAATGTTGTCCTAGCTCTATGAACATCATCAATAAGAAAAATAAATTGATGGCCATAGAGATGTGAGCAGAGGTTGCCTCAAGAAGAATGGGTAAGTTTATTCTGGCAGTATGTACCAGAGAAATATCTGGAATAGTCATAAAATGATTGATGTGCTATTAGAAAGGTATGTACTTTGCCACACACACCACATACTATAGTGAGGGCTAAGATTATTCGATAGTCTGCTGTTAACTTTGCCTTTGTTAATCAAACACTTTGAGTTAATTCTATGACTTCGAATTGATAGACTATGTGGTTGAATTTTTACACAGATTCCAGACTGAACTATTTAATCATGAACCTTGTCTGCTCCAACCAACCTATTTTCTTCTGTATAATATATTTTATTATCCTGTCTTTGTTTTTTTTTTTTTGGATATAGTTTCTACACCCAGAAACTTTCTTTTGGGTGAGACAAAATGGAATAACCATATTGAGTGTTATAGACACAAAGCTTTCAGGAACTATTTGCTTTAAAATCATACATCTTCAAATCTTTTAATTTTAAAATTTGCTGACTAATCCACAAATACAAAGCTTTCAGGCGTCAGATAATAGTAAATAAAATTATTAACTTATATGTTTCCATATTATTAATAGAGTTTCCACCTCCAAAGCCCAATAAAACAAAGTGGAAAGCAACCATACTACCCAATATAATATCTTCAATAGAACATTCTTTTTTCTGTGGTCATTGTCCTTTGCATATTGATAATTTGTGTTATGTTCATCTTTATATCACCATGAGAAACAGAATATTCCTGACAACAAAACTTTAGAGAAGCCGTAATCCTGACAAACATCAGAGTCCTTGGTGCTAGTGATGGATAGCCTTCTTCTGGAAGGATTCTCAGAGAAAAGGGCTTTTTGTAGATGTTGTTTTTAACTAGGATGCTACTTGTGGTTATCCTGTCTTCTAATTGGTATTTTCAATATGAGATTTCCCCACCATGCTTCTTGCTTTTGTTGTAATTGTAGCTCAGGATTCAACTTTTTTACGATATCTTTCCTCCACTCTGAAATGATTGCAAAAGCTGATTCTATCTTCATACGACTGTCCGACTGTGCATGTACCATAAAACAGCACACAGGAAAGAAGGAAAGAGCTACTTTCATTTTCATTTGATAAATTTGTACTTCATATATTCCTTTCTTTTCTTTTTTTTTCTCTTTTCTTTTTTTTTCAAGACAGATTTTGTCTTTGTAAACCTGGCTGTCCTGGAACTCACTCTGTAGACCAGGCTGGCCTTGAACTCAGAAGTCCTCCTGCCTCTGCCTCCCAAGTGCTGGGATTAAAGGTGTGCACCTCCACTGTTCAGCTCATACATTCTTATTATCACACTAATGGGCAAATTCATCCTCATTTGTTGTTCAGACTCTTCCTGTCAGCATATACATCAAGTTAAGTAAAACTAAAAGCACTAAACTTAGGTGTGGCACTCTTTCTGTACTCTCCTACACTGCCAGCATTCCTTGGAATCCTGATTTAATTCTTTTTTTAAAAAAGGGTGAGTGCAATGGGGTTGTTACAGTACTTTATATGAAAGATCGAGATACAAGTGGTATCCTCAAATGTTTTATAACAAAATTTACATTGCTATCAGTCCTATCCTTCAGCTTTGGTTACCAAAAGCTACATTTCAAGCTTCACCACTGGCAACAAGATCCAGAAACATAACTGGCATGTACTTAATCCCTTGGCTAGCAATTGTCTTATTCCTTTATGTTGAGAGCAAAATCTTGCTTTGAGGTCATCCTGCAAATATCCGTCACAGGCATGAGTCTATATCTTATAATGATATGCCACTATTTGTTTAACTCAGCAGCAAGAGGCAGGTGTCCCAAGTGATGCTTATCTCTGCCTATGCTCCTTATCATATCTGTTCTCTATCCACAGTCTTCAGTTACAAAGTTGGAATGCAACAATAGATTTCTGAATTTAGCTCCTTCCTTTGTCCGACTGACAATCTTCCTCTGAAGAGAATGCAATCACCTTCTACTGGGTTCTGTGCTTGTACACAACTGGCTGCTCCTCTCCAAAGGCACACAGACCACTGTGAAATATATTTGTGTTTAAGCTTCCAAGGCTTTGGTGATTATCTGCTTTGATTTGCCAGCTCCTCAAAATCATTCTCTGTATGTACATCTGAAAACTTAATTTTTCTCATACTCTATATCAACTGTGAGGGCTTTTTCTCTAGCACATTTTATTCTCTTGGGCTAGATTTTCTACAAAAGTTCATGGCCTTGACTGCCTAGTCTTCAGCTGTGTAGCTGGTGCTGCACCTGTGTCCAGCAGAGGAGATGCAGGGTAATGAAACTTCTCACCTTCTGAGCCAATAGAAATTTATAGTTCATGATGCAATAATATTTACAATATACATATTTTTCTGATTTTGCTGCAATAAACATTTTTAAGCAATAGGTATCAAATTAAATTTGATTCTAAGGATTTCTAGAAATTAATATCTTTTGTTAAAATTTTATTTATTGTGTATCTCATCCTTATTGTTGGTAGCACTTTCTGTAGCTTAGAGGTGTCATGAACTACCTCCATACCTTTTAGCATATCTGTTGTGGATGTCCTTGGTCAGCTAATGACACTATTAAGAATGATAAGCCATTTCATTGTTTAAGTGTTCTTTTTATCTCTTTATTTAATAGTGACATAATTCTCAGAATTTGATATTTCAATTCTGTGAATATTTCTTCCATGAGTTTTTTCATAGATAAATAACAAATATTATTAATTCAAAAATAAATATCTTAGTAATCTACTGTTTTTAAAATAAAGATTACAAGCTTTCAGCATGCTATTGAAAAGAAAAAATGCCCTATAATATTGAGTATACTGCAATTGAGTAACACTTCATACGACACATACAAATTTCTATCTAAATTTAATTATCAGGCAAAACCATCTTAAAAATTAATCCACTGTGCCATCAGAAATATCCTTGGCATTTGTACATAGAGTAGCAATATTTTCTAAATGAGAAATTTCAGACAAGTGAGGCCCAATTCAAAGGCCTCACCCAGAAAACATTATCTGTCTTAGTCTTTTAGCTGAATCAATCTTGCCAGACAATGATGAAGAAGTTACTATAGCCAGCAAAATAAATTCAGCCAAATTAAAGAACACTGCTAGGAATCTCGGGATTGACATTCTTACAAAACAAAATCTTGGTAGAGAGAGTTATAAATATGTTCATATGCCTTAGATGTTAACTGTGTTTAAGAGGCAAAGTTTACTCAAGGTCTTCCAAGGTGAAGCAGAGATCCTTCATTGTCAGTGAAAGGATACCTAAAATAGATGTCATGGCTCAAATCCACCTGAGATGAAAGAGGGAAATTAAACTGCAATAGAGAAATGAGAATCTCAAGCGAAATACGGATACCTCGCTGATCCTATGGGTCAGTAGCATTTATTTAAGTCCCTAACATCTGAGGTCTGGATTCCTTAAAAAGTTTTCTAAAATAGCATCAGATTCTTTCCCTGCCACTTTTACTGTGACTCTTTTCTTTCTCTAATTAATTTTACACACAATCTCTGGATTAATCTCTTTCAGGTTCTTTCTTTAGACTAATGTTCAAATATCTACAATGGCTGTGCTTTGAAGAAGATTTAATCTCTTTCAGATACTCTGCAAAGTTTCTGTCTCTCCTGCAGGACTATTTCCCACTACTTGAAAATATGGTCCTTGTTTGAAACTGAACTGTTTGGGTATTCTTGATGCAATAAGCCTTTGGCAATCATGATAACACTGCTCAACTTTGATTCTTCCTGAAAGTGTCATTATTTTTATTATTGTTTTATTGTTATTTTTGTTGTTATTATTATTTGCATGCTGATTTAAATTTGGATTCATGGATAGAATGTGAGTTGTCTCCTTACCCTGACTTATAGAGTTCTTTTTGCTGTAATTTCCTACTTAAGAAGCTATTATTTTTAGCATGAACATTCATTTTCACTGAGATTTAAAACATCAGTGGGATGGTTCTGTGAAACAATATATCACATTTTCATACTTGTGTGTTTTATAATGAATAGAAATGAGATAAATGGATGTACTCTTTTTATTACATACAGAATAAAAAATTAATAAGTGATATTAATAATGAAAAGGATTGTTTAGTTTTTAGGTAGATTAATCAAAACAATATAGATTTGTGTTCTCTAAGTTCTAGATACAGAGTATGAAATCTAGGATTCCATAGACATAGTCCCTTTGAGTAAACTCCATCCTTACAGTGTGGTAGGAAGTCCCATACACTCAAAATACTGTAATATTATGACATATCACATATACATCCATGTCTTAGCACCATATTCTATAGTTCCCAAAACCACATAGCATACTAGACTAAAGGCTTATGCTAGTTTTTCTTAATTTAACAGATTCTACTTTTAGTGTGCTAGCTTACAAATAAGGTTGGTTAAATTTAAACAATAACAGACAGTATAAACCATAATGAAAAGTGGACCTGAATTTAATTCTTGAAATATCCTACAAGAACTATAGCTTGGTTTCAATAGGTATAGGCTGTGGATTTTAGGTATGACATGAAAAAGTAATTATTTATTCTGACTTTGGAAGTGTCTATTCAGCAAATTAATAATAAAAGCATGAAAATGTTTTCCATTCATCACCACATATATTTGAGATAGTAATGAAATAGAAAAAAGTATGTCAACTCTAACTTTTGCGTCGTACTGTCTGAGCATTTACAATGGTATAAAATAATTAGTTTCATGGTGAAACATTTACACAGGTAGAGGATGTGCTTAGCCATATTGGTGCTCTCTGTTGCTTCACAGCCTACTCCAAAATTTCATGTTCCATAAATCCTTCTGTTATTTTAATATCTTCTCTGTTATATTTTGAAATGCTATTTACTGAATAACAAAGTTTTGTCCTGTTTTCTGCAACTAAAAAATTCCAGTCTTCTCTGTTATTGAATGAGACTCCATTGTGTATACATGTCATATTTCCTAATTTGTTCATGCACTGATGTTTGCCTAGGTTAATTCAATAACATGATTACAGTGAATAGCAACACAACAAATATTTGTAGGTGGGCATTTTAATAGCTAATTAGCTTTAGTTCTTTGGTTATACACCATAAATCATATGTGTGATTCACATTATAACTCTCTCTGGAAATTTTCAGCACCCTCCTCTGTTGACTAGTTTTATGACAAGTTGATACAAGCTAGAATCCATCAGAAAGAGAGACCTCAATTGAGAAAATGCTCTCACCCAAATGATAATAAGGACCATTTCCCTGACTGATGACTAATGAGAGCTCAGTTCACTATGAGCAGTGCTATCCCTGGGCTGTTGATCCTAGGTGCTATAAGAAAGCAGGTTGAGAAAGCTCAAACAAACACATAAGCATATTTCTTCTGTGGCTTCTGTTACAGTTCCTGCCTACAGGTTCCTGTCTTGGGTTCCTAATTGAATACCCTTAATGATGAAGTGTTAGCTGTGAGTTCTAAGCTAAAGTAAACATCTTGTTATATTTGGTGAGTTATTCAGTACAATGATGGAAAATCTAAATAGAAATTGGTATTACATGATGGTTTATTGCTGTGAGCACCCTGAGGACATTTTTGGGGAAGGATTGTGGAAGGAATTTGGAACTTTCTCTTCAGAAAGTTCAATGAACTATTATGGGGTTTGGAAGATAAGAATACTAAGAAAAAATGCTTACAATGAAGGCCTGACATTTTATATTTCAGAATGAAGAAGGAACTCTATCAAGATTGCTTATGTAATATTTTGAATTATTCATACATTGCTTGAGTTAAACAGTGTGGTGGAATCAACTGTGATTAAAAAGATACCAGCTTCAAGGAAGACAAATCTTCTGGGAAGTGTTTCCTCAGGGTCAGTATACAAAAGCTGTGCTCCAGGGCAGACCTCAGCTGTCCCTTGTATTGGAAGATTAACTTAATACTATGCAAGTATCACTGGTGGTATTTTGTTATTGTTGTTGCTGTTTGTTTGTTTGTTTTGAAGGCACAGAGAGATCAAGGTCAGTGGCTAAAGTTTGGCACTGTAAGAAGTTGGGAGGAGCCCTGGGTGAAGGTACAGCCTCAGTTGTAGTAGAAGCCCAGGAGGGGTAATGGAGAGAAGTTAGGGCTTGATACCGTTTGGCAGGACTAGAATTCCTGAAAAGGCACAGGAAAGGAGAATGATGATAGAACAGCCCAATTGCAGTGGAGACTCCAGCATTTGGTCATGGCAGTACCAGAACATGACTGCCAAGGATAGCAGTTGCCATGGAGTTGTTCCAGACTTTTTCTATGAGACAAGCTACTGAATGTGCTGAAGAACAAGGAGCCAAAGAAGTGCCGCAGGCCCTTTGGAACATAAAACATCATGAATGTTATCCACATTACCAAGCACCAAATTATACCATTATATGACCAGTCAACATCACTTTTGCTTAGATTAATTATGATTGTGCTATGGTTCTTTGCTCTAGTAGTAAGAAAATACTTAACTCCCTCTCCTCTAATTTGCAGGGGCCCATAGTTTAGACACTTTGAAAGATTAAATATACGTAGATATCATAGAACAACTCCAGGTAATTTAGAGCAATTCAACTTTGGGGAAACTGTAGATGTCTTTGGATGTTTTAAAGTGACTGAATTTGAAACATTTAGAATTTCAAAGACTATGAGACTTTTAAAATTTGGAAGAGCTCATAGTTTGATTTTTAAATTTCACATATTATTCTTGAGGTCAAATAAGAATGCAACGGTTTTAATTGAATAGTGTTGTGTCTGTGTGTCACATACACAAAAGGTCAGTTCTGCTGGCTAGTTTCACAACAGCTTTACACAATCTAGAGTCACTGGGGAAGAAAGAACCTCAACTGAGAAATGGCCTCTACCAGAATCGCCTGTGGAAAAGCCTGTGGTACATTTCTTTGAATAAAGATTGAAGTGGGAAGGCACTGATCACTCTGGGCATGTGAGTTGATAGCAAAGACATTCTCCTGTTCTGTGATCTATTTATTTACTCTGATAAGTCTTTTTATGTACAGAAACTTTTGAACTGCACTCAATTTCATTGGTCAATTATTTCTAGATTTTCTTGTACTAGTATTCTCTATTCATAAAATTGTCACCCATGCTCCCATTTCTAAGTGTTTTACCTATGTAATTACAAACTCCAAATGACTTTGATTTGGTTTTTATATAGCATGAGAAATAAGGATCCAGTCCCATTTACAGATATGTGAGTTTTCCCCAGAATACTTGCTAAGAGTTTGGCCCTTTAAAAAAAATAATATATGCTTTAGCATCTTTGTTGATAATTAAATGGTTATAACAGAGGGGTCATATGTTGGGTCTTGTAATATTATGATACCTTTCACAGCCTGTACTGTTCCCTTAACCATTTATGGACCTCCATTCAGGTAAAAAGCAGATTTTGACTTTGCCACAAAAAAGAATTCCAGGACAAGGCAGTAAGGAGTAGAGGTAGAATTTTAATAAAAATGGTGTGTGTGTGTGTGTGTGTGTGTGTGTGTGTGTGTGTGTGTGCACTCTTGCCTGTTCATACACATGTGTTCTGTGTATGTAAGAGAACGACCATTAGGACTAGGTTCTCTCCATCATCATGTGAGCTCCATGGATCTCACTCAGGTTATGAAGTTTGGCATCAAACACTTTCAATCACTGAGCCATCTGAATTGTCTCACCCTTTCTTTTCTGATTTATGTATTAATTTGAGAAACATTGATGTTAATCCATCTTCAAACAGTTGACAGAGTTCTACACAGAATCTACTGAACCCTGAACTCTCCTTTCTTGAGAAACTTCAATGACTCATTTTGGTTTCATAGCTGTTTATTTTATTTAGTTTGTGTTCTCTCATATTCTTTTGATTCATCTTGAGATCACATGTATCAAATTTTAACCATTATTTTACCTGGATTATCCAATATATCACAATGTAAATATCTTTCCCTAAGCAGCTAAATTTCTAGCATCCAAAAAGAAGAGTGAGATAATAAGATTAGATTCCTAAATTACAACCTTGTATCCTATATAATACCTTCATAATCTGCTAAACTCAAGGATTCCTTCCTTCCAAGTCCATAGGACAGGATTTCTTCTGTTCTCAAGTTATTATTGAATTACCCACTTCACTGTGTGTGGCAGGCATTACTAAAAAATGTGTTTCACTTAAAATCTATCTCAAAGCCTATCTCTATGATCATGGAAAGAATCTTTATTATTTAAAACACATTTATTTTAATTAGTTTGACTAATGACTTGTCAGTGATGTTTATCTTTACAAAGAAGGAGTCCTTTGTTTCATTAATTTTTTGCACTGTCTTTTTGGATATCATTTAATTAATTTCAGCTCTGATCTGTACTTTTTTTTTCTTCCATTAATTTTGCTTTTCATTTTTCCTACAATCTTCTGCAAACAAATGTATAGTTTTTCTAATACCTTGTTGTTATAGGTAACTTAACTCTTCTCTATTTTAGCTTTTGATATGTTTTATTTTAAATACAGCATCATATGAACAGTTTCTTTTCCAGTCATATTTGATTTTCTAGATATTTCCAGTAGTTTTATGCTCAAGTATATTCCCAATTAGTAAATATTTCCCAATAATTTCACTGAAGATATTTTCTATATTTCAGGCTGTATCTCTGATCCTTCCTTTATGAAAGAGCAATAAATTTTTAACACTTCTGTGTTTCACAAGAGTATTAAAAATGTGAATAGTGTTGTATTTTATTTTTCTGTATTTCCTCAATGCTATCTTCCAGTCCTGATATCTGTTCTCTACTTGTTCTAGTCTATTCATGTTTTCCATTTGGCTTTCTATTTGGTTTATTGAACTTCTTTTTTTAAAGATTTCTATTAGTTTGTGTGTTTGTTTCTTTGGGTGGGGGTTGTAGTTCCTTTAATTTTTCTAATTTTAAGATTATAATTTAATCACTAAATTTAAATCTCTAAATTTCAGAGTATAATTTAATCACAACATTTTTCTTTTCCTCCCTCTAAACTCTCTCTTATACCTGCCATCATTCTCCTTTGCATTTGTGACCTGTATTATCAGCATATATATTCTTCAATATAATCTTTTCAATCTTTCTAGTGGCACCTATATGTATGATTTTAGGACTGACCATTTGGCATTGGAGAACTCACCAATGAATGACTCATAAACTGATTTCTTTACTCCATTTCTATGATTATTTATTTGTTATTTTCTTTGAGGTTATTGATCATTTTCAAAGTCAGGCATTCCAATTATTTTTCCAGAACTTCAATTATCTCAACATGTTAAGATCTATTTCTTAAATAGTTATGAATTTGAGGGAAGTCAGACTGCTTTCCATCTATATTTACTGTTACCTGTTGCTATCCTTGCATCCTTTGTGGTGGATCTGTCTTCCAATTCTTTGTGTCAGTGCTCTTCTTAGTCTTCTTTTGGCATCTTCATTCTCATTACCACTTATTAAAGAGAAAGAAAACTGCTATGACAAGAAAGTTATAAACAAACTTTTAAAATATGTTATAAATGAAATTTCAATTATACCCATGTCATGGATGTGAAAATAAGGAAACAAGAATGTCTATGATGGAGTAATGAATTAGATAGCCCATGCAGAGGAATTAAAGTGAATTGACCCTAAGGAGGAGGAGAGAAGCTGACCATGCATGTATGGTGTGATATGAGAGCATGAAGGAAAATCAAGATACCATTAAAACAGGATCTAAGAAAGCAGCCAGAAAATATAGCCAATAGCTGTTACCTGTTGAAAGCATAGGATGGGAGAAACTTATGTTTTCTTATAAACGTTTTATTTTGAAGTTGGTATGGATGTGACAGTAACCATCAATCTATTTGTTTCACTGGGACAGACAGTTTAAACCAGAAATCACTGAGTAAAGGCTGAGCCCAGTCCTACATTGCCTGGGTATTTTAGAATGAGCTAAAATAATGACCTCTGCAGAACTTATTGTATCAATATCGTAAGAGGCCCTATAATTTGACAAGTGAAGGAACTACTACACTCAAGCAATTTACCCTCATTATACATGGGACATGTTCAACCTGATGTTCCCTCTATCAAATAAAATCTAATAATGGGCTTGTGGCTGGGGAAAATGCAAAAGAAGTAGATGCAGTTTACCAAATGCCTCAGGGGCTCTGAGATGGAGCATGGTGGTCCACAGAAAGTAATTTGCATTGACAGGCATTGAGGGGTCCTTCATACTGCAGCCAAGCCAGCAAGCTCTAACATCATTTAAATATCTTCTTGCATCTCATCCCACAGATTTTGCTGCTATCCCCAAATGCTGCTATCTCTCCACTTCCATGCATAGCATAGTACAAAATTTTCATTACTTGCAGTTGTGTCTCAATTCCATGCCCAATTCACAACAAGTTATCTTGGCCCATGCAGATTCTTGGTATAGATACTTAGCCAGGGAAGAAGCAGCTGACTTAGGAATAACTTGTAGAGGTAAGACATCAGATCCACCCAAAGAGCATTTTTACTTTTCTCCTTCTCATTTCCTTCCTTTGTCTCTTTCTTTCTTTATTCTTTTGTATAGGCATATTCTTAGATTGGTATGAAACTCAGTATCCTGTTGCTTCTGCCTCCCTAGTGCTGGGGCTGCAAGTGTGAGTCCCATGATCTTCTCCACTATAATTTAATTGTTAGACCCATCTCAAGATGCTTTCTGGCCACTGTAACAATGGGCAGACAGGGAACTGCAGAGAGCTCTTCTTCTTTTTTTTTCTTTTTAATTTTTTTTTTTTACTTTTTTACTTTTATTTTTCGTACTTTATTTACATTTCAAATGTTTCCCCCTTTCCAGATCTCCCCTTTGGAACCTCCCCATTTCCTTCCCCCTCCCCCTGCCACTATGGGGGTATTCTCCCACCCACCTTCGTCTTCCCTTCTTGGCATCTCTTCTAACTAGTGGATCACATACATGCTGCCTGAAACAATTTGCAGAATGCTATGTTCTTCATCTGTGCTTTTCACCAAGGCGTAGCTCATCACTTTTGCTTACAGTATCCCTACTAAATGGCTTTCCCAGTTCATACCCTGCCATAGTTCTTTATCCACCACAGTCAGAACTTCAGATTTCAACAGGTTTTTTAAAATACCATTTGTTATATTATACCATGTCTTCCTTCTGCAATGATGTCTTACTGCATCTGCACAATTATTACTCTGTGAAAAGAGTGTGGTAATGTAGGACTCTCTGGTTACATCCAGTGTTTTGCCTCCAATCCTCTTCTTGCTATTTTCAAGGATACTTACTAGGTTGTACTTCTCAAATATAAAATCAATTGTGGAAGATTTGATGGTAATAATTTTGGTAAATATAACTCTCAAACTGTTGTTCTTTGATATCTTCTAGTAAGAAAATGTATTCTGGAATATCTATCTTTCATAAATTGCATTATAGATATATTTTAATAAGTTTATAAGTTCTCTTAATTTAATCTTGAAGTTTTTTAGAACTCAAGTGGAGAATTTTTTGATACCTTAAAATACATTATGATTCAATCACATTTTCCCTCAGTAGTAGCCACTGACTATTTTATCTGTAGCTCTTCATCTAATGGTGAAGCATTGTGATATTTTCTTATACCTCCAACTGATGTGGCCATTATTTAGATTTTCTAATGAGCTGCTGAGATTCCAGGGTATAACACACATGTTTAATATAGAAGATTCTATATTGCAGCAGATGTCATGGTCCTAACAATCTTTCCTCCAACACTTCTGAGATATACTCTGAGACATAGATGTAATAAGTAGTCAGTTCTAAACACATTTACATAAAAGAAATGCTAAATGGACTTACTAGAAGAGCTATATCTTTTTTGAATAGATGATAGATAAATAGATAGATGATAGATAGATAGATAGATAGATAGATAGATAGATAGATGAAAGAAAGAAAGAGTAAAGAAATCTCAGAAAAAAAAAACCAGGAAGACAGGGAGCAAGGGACAAAAATTGTTGTGATGTAAGACAAAATGTGGAAATGATATAATGACATACACAAATGTATGACACTCTTAAATTTAAACATAAAAGTTTTTAAAAAGAACATATTGTGCATAAATTCCAGGAAATTCCTTTGTTATCTAAACTCACATAGTTGAAATTTTACTTAAATATGTTTTCTGACAATTACATACGTTTAATAGAAGAGATGTACAGAGCATTGCTTGTCTCACTGGCAGCTGTACTCAGTGATCTTCCATGCCTGACCTTCCGTGCTCCTGAGCTCCTATTCTTTAGAGCTCTAAATCTACATCACCTCCAGATGTCAGATACAAACCAGACCTGGGTAGGAATTGTGTATGTGAGGGCATTCCTTTTTAAATGTGTCAAAGATATATCACTGTATATTTTTTCTGTGTTCACTATATCATTTACTATTCTTATATTTCATAATGCAAATAAATTATCATTTTGTTTTTTCCCAAATATGCCCAGAAATTCCTTCTTTCCCTATATGGGGGAGTGTTGTGTAGCAAGGAGCAGGTAAGAAAAGAACCATCCCAACACACTTTTATTTAGGCTCCCAATAAAACTGGATTTCGTTATCTCTTTGTATGTTTTAATTATAATTTTTATTAATATCATATACACACACACACACACACACACACACACACACATACACATACACATGATTATATATCACCAATTACGTTTTTCAGCTGGATTGGTCTTCCATTTCGGGCAATTACAATATAGCTTATGGGTCTGTGTTTCAATATATTTATCCAACAACTGCCAGGGTCTTCTATCTTGTATAGGAAGTTATTATCGTCCCCCCCCCCATCTTGTATAGTTTCCTGCTATTGTGACTGAATTCTCCTTCTGGGGAACTATGTTTACACAATACTTACGTTTCAAAAGGTTTTGTTTCTATTGTTCTCTGAGCCTCAAATTTACTTGTATGTAATTCTATGTTTCACCAATTCAGAACATGTCCTAAACCATATCTGATTACATTTTTCTTGGATGAATGAGGTCTTCAAGACACCTCTTTATACGTAAACATTCTATTGATAACTCTCACTATTTACTGTGAGTCTGAGGTTAGCCAGGTCTAGAGAGTGAGTTCCAGGACAGCCAGAGATTTGGAGACAGACCCCATCTTTTAAATAAAATTAGTAAGGTAAATTAATTCTGATACAAAAATACATGGCAAATAAAATAAAACAAATGGACTTTGACAAAACAAATATATGTAAAATTTTTAAAAGGCTTAAAACCATTATTCATTCTTGTTAAGACTGTACAATTTAGTAATTTTAAATACAAGTAAGCTACTTTTTCAGATACACTTTGGGAGTACAGAGAAATATAAGTATTTTTTGAAATAATTATAAAAAAATGAAGTAGTACAGAGATTAGCATTACCTATACTATCAATAATACCCAGATTAGTGAGGTCTTATATATGTTGCATAAACATGAAAAGATTATAATAACTTGGAACTTGGGGATTTCATTAGAGAACATCTGGCTCTTGGAAAACATCACCCTAAGAATGTAATTTTATTATTCCATGCGATATAATTTTTTTTAAACTACATACATGTGTGTACACGTTCATGGCCCCTTTTTACCCTTGTTTTCTGAGTTTACTCCAGTTTACTTTGGGGCTAGGATTTTCAAACAAGAGACAACATGTAGGCTTATCTTTCTGTGTCTGGGTTACCTCACTTGGATACATTCCAAGAAGTGTTATATCAGAGACATATGAGATATCTAACTTTTTTTTTTTTTTTTTTGGATTTCTTTTATATACGTTTCCAATATTCTCTCCTTTAAAACCCCCCATTACATCCCCCTCCCCCTGCCTCTATGAGGGTGCTTCCCCATACACCCACTCCCATCTTCCCTCCCTAATTCTGCACAAGTGTGGACCCATTTACAATCCCATGAACAGTGAAGGAGGTGGGATTTTTTTTTTTTGGCCTCCCTCTCATCCTGGCCAGTGTTTTCCCTTTGTTATTTGGTTTCTTCTTTCCTTCCTTCCTTTTTTCCTTCCTTCCTTCCTTCCTTCCTTCCTTCCTTCCTTCCTTCCTTTTGTTCTTCTTATCGTAGCTATTTTGATTAGGATAATATTGAAATTAAAAACTAGTTAGAATTTTCATTTCTCTAGTTGTCATTTCTATTTCCTTTTTTAGAACTCCATTTTGAAGTCAAACTAAGGTTTCTTTGGAAAGTCTGTTGGATGGTGTTTTGCGGGGGCAAACAGATGAAGGAACATTTCATTAAAGCGGACACAGGTATGAAAGGCTAAGGCAGACTCGTGAAGGAAAATTCGCTGAAGAAGACACAAGAGACAGGATGTTCTGCTAAAGCAAGCCCGTGAAAGGACGTGTGATAAAGGATTCTTTGCTAAGGACACAGATGTGTTGGTTGCACAGCTGAGCTGCATTTGCTGGGATGCCATATGGAGAACCATACTGAAAAAACTTCTGATGGTGTGTTGCAGTTTCTTGCCACTTCTGTGGACTCAGGCTGATTGAATGCCCATGCAGAAACAAGACCCTTGCTGAAGCAAAACCTGTGCTGAAGCAAGAGCCATCCTGAGGCAAGACAAATAGAGGACACATGACGTTTGAAGAGTATAAATAGGACTCCACGAAGGGACAGAGACAGCTTGGCCTGCTGGTACTGCTATGCAATGCTCGTGGATCTCACATCTTTGCTGATCTTCACTTCCTTGAGAGGCACAGCCGAAAACTTCTCCTGGTGTTCCTGGTGGTCCCTCCTGTTGACTCGAACCAAGACTGAAGCCTGGCTGTCTATGCTAGGTTATGTCACTGCTGTTGTTAACCCAGCTCTACCTAACCGGACTGCTAGTGTATCTGTGAAGTGTTTGCTAGGGGGTTGAGCTGCTGCTGTTGCTGCTGCCTACTAACCTGTGAATTGAACTACTGATTTCTAGACAACACAGACAGGAGGAGTTGCTCCAAAGAACCTTTCTAAACAGGTTCACATCCTCTGTATCCTTTCTTTTCAGTAACTCCGGTGGGTGATGGGGATAAAATGGAGGTTAAAGTGATTAAGAACCATCACTAAAAATGAGGTTTGAAAAGAATAATTTATACCCATAGCTCACTTTTAAATGGGGTCACTTGTGATTTTTTTTTTTTACTCCATTTATTTGTTTTTTTGAGTTCTTCATTTATTCCGAATATTGATTCTCTATCAATTGTAAATTTGGTGCAAAATTCCTCCCACTCTCTGTTCGTCCTCTTCATTCTGTTGATTATTTCCTTTGCTGAACAGAAAGATTTTAGTTTTATGGGTGTCATTTTTCAGTTGTTAGTCTTAATTCCTGATGGAATAGTATCTTATTCTGAAGGTTCTTTCTGACATCTTTAGAAGAACTGCATGAGTTTTCCTCTAGAATTTTGAGTGTTTTAGGTTTTACATTTAATTCCGAAGAGCACTGCAAGAAACAGGAACACAGCTTAAGGCTGAATCACTTCCTACCACTCCTAAACCTTGGGTCCAGCCCCCAGCAATGAAAATAAGTACAGAAATCTTGTAAATGAAAACACGCTATTAAAATTCAATATGTATACCTTGTGAGTCAAACACAAGGACACTATAATAAAATATTAATGGAATGAAAAACACGTGTATTTAGTATCACTGGAAGCTCCTAGTTCATTACTTTAGGAGTGAGAACATATAGAAGTGTGATCTCAAAGTCACAGTGTTACAAAGAACCTATGGATGCCTCAATATGAGACCTATAACCTCACTCATAAATTACCTGCTAAGGGTTTTGAAAAAGAAATTCAACATCAATTTAGATGAAATATAGAGACAGAACGAAACTGGATATTTAATCAGTGGAATTTATGGTATTATCCATTTATATCAATAGGTTTCCTTTGTGACTTTTAAAGTAATGCCAGTAAGATTGTACAGCAATTGTGTTTGTTAAAGGGAAATGGATAAGTAAAAAAACAGGGAAATAGATGTAATCCTGGTGTTTGTTTCATTTATACACTCTAATCATCTTGTATGTTTTATAGAGCTTGAATCCTTTTTCTAATGAGCTAATTCCTTCTTCACTTAATAAAGATTTACCTGGACATCCCAAATTTTGTTCATGAAAACTGAGCAAGTTTGTCAAATCTATTAATGATCAAGTAGTTATTTCTTGACTTTCCCAATTATATAAAAAAAAAAAAAAATTAAGAACTGGGAATTAGTGCCAGGAACTTTTAAAATTCATTTTCTCCTTATTCTACACTAGGGAGAAATATGATCTCATTCTGTGATCCAAATAACATATTCCCATCTGACTTATTAGTGCATCAGATCTAGTGGGATATCACTACCTGGGTTTGTGTGTGTAACAACTTATTCAGGTTTGAATTGTTGCCAAGAAACCTAAAGACAAAGCAGGGAAAACAATGATTGATTAAGCACAGTAGGTAGTGTGCTTTAGAAAATTAAACAAAACAGTATGTTTCTATTAACAATTTAGATCTAACAGACTTCCAAACGCCTATCTTTTCATCTCCATTGAGGTGTAGGTAATAGCCCAAGATTTTCATTTTTTTAGATATTCAGCCCAGTGGAGTAGAAGAAGCAGGTACTCACCCATCACCAAAGTCAAAATGTAGACTACCACAAACACAGAAACTCTGGCTTCAGCTTAGGACCCTATGTATCCACTCCATGGCTGAGGTGGGGGGGAGTGATTTATTAGGAAGCATGGACTTGATTTCCCAATTCTAGAGATTTAAATGACTTTCATACCAAATTTTGATTATGCACTCTTACTGGCTGAATTTCTGTAGAAAGATTGCCACGGTTGGAATAGTCAGAACAACCAGCAATGCACTCTAATATGTCCCATATACACACACTCGAAGGAAAACCATTGGCTTAGGACCCTGGAGACCAAGTTCTTAGCACAAAGGAGATTTATTTTTCCCAGAGGGACAAAGGGCAGGGAATAAGAGACAAATACAACTGATAGAGGACTAGGAAGAGTGGGAAGGGGACAAATGAAAGGGAGTCAAGGAGTTGGCCCAGAGAGGACAGAAGACTGACTCTGGGTAGAGAGGGAAAAAGACATGGCACATGAGAAAATAACAGTTTATAAAGGTAAAGGGGGAAAGACTGTTATCTTAGAGTTTTACTGCTGTGAACAGACACCATGACTGAGGCAACTCTTAAAAGGACAACATTTAATTTGGGCTGGCTTACAGGTTCAGAGGTTCAGTCCATTATCATCAAGACAGGAGCATGGTGGCACCCAGGCAGATATGATGAAGGCAGAGATGTAGAAATCTGGAAAGAAGATCCCAAGGCTAATATGAGGAAAGGGTTTGGTTAATGAAGCCAATGTTCAACAAATACAAGGATATACATATGGGATATCTAAAAATTATAACCTGTGTGAAAAGATAGAAATTCTCAAATTCATTTATAGATTATGTGTAATTTAAGTCAAAGTTCTGAAAGACTGCTGTGAAGAAATCAAATTCAATATTTTATGAAAAACAAAAGATATAAAGTTTGCCAAGAACAACTAAAAATGAAAAACTAAAATATACTTAAATTGAAATTTTTCTATCTAGCCATAGTAAGACAGTGATGTATTAGTGATATGATAGTAATAGAACAAGTATATAAAAAATAGACTCTAGAAAAATCTCAGTGAAGACCATTGACAAAGTAATTTCTGAAACAATCATGAATCCATGAGCAAGAAAAAGAATAACATCAATGAAAAATCTTAAATTACAAACCTCTGTTCATACTAAATACATCTAATCTGAGATAAGATGACTCTAGCTAGAACCAAAACAACTTTGCTCTCTAAAAAAAAATAATTTTAAATGTCTAAAAATTTACTAATATGGAAAAAATAAAACAGTTAAGTACCTAAAGTGATAATTTACTATAAGAAGTATATTTAAAATAGCAATTAAAAATGTTTATTATAAATAGTCACTAGAAAAATGTGCACTTAAACCACAGTTATAAATCCAAATATACTTATAGAAGTGGATAAGGCAGAGAAAACTACACGTACAAGGAACACAAATGCCTATAGGTATATTGACACAAACTTTAATATTTCTTCAATGAGAAGATGTGCAGCTGATGTAAATGATGTAACCTAATCTAATTCTCTCATATGCACATTCCAGCTTTCCATTTTTATACGTGTGGGTTTTATTTTTTTTAACCTTACAAAGAAAGGCTAATAGTTTGTGAAAATAGAAAATGGACCATGAGCAAATCATAAGATTTTCAGATGAAAGAGAGAGAAACAGAATACATACGACATGACATAAATGAGGGAAGAGACTGTGGTGGGCGGAGAGCATGGGAGAAAAAAGCCTAAGCCACATAAAGAGTGGAGGACTGGGGTGGATATCATCAAAATACAAGGTATAAAATTTTCAAAGACTAAATAAAAGTATTTTCTAAAAGAGAATTTGAATCTCGGGGTATAATGGTTGGGTGTCTTTAAATCAGCACTCCAGAGTTTGAGGCAGGAGAATCTCAGTGAGTTTAAGGCTAACAATATCCGTGTGTGTGTGTGTGTGTGTGTGTGTGTGTGTGTGTGTGTCAGAGAGAGAGAGAGAGAGAGAGAGAGAGAGAGGAGGGAGAGAGAGAGAGAAAGTGAGGGGGTTGGAGAGGGGAAGAGGAAGAAAGAATTTGAGCAAATATTGCTCAGAATTATGAATGGGAGTGGGGAAGATTCACAATTATTATTTTTATTTTTATAATCTCACAGACATCTAAACAAGCTAAATCTATCAATTAGACATGTAAACATTTATATAATGGATACATAAATATTATTAGTGCTTTAATATTTGTAATCTAGAACACTGCTTGGCATAGGAGAAAATGACTTATTTCCCACTTTATGACTATGACACGGACATGTCTCTAAAATAACATTGGAGAGGAATGGAGAAATGACACAGTGTGGAGTGCTTCATATCCTCAGACCTAAGTACTTTTGGGAAAATGCCAACTCTAGGAGCAGAAATCACATGCATTTCTCCAAGCAGTGGTGGTAATGCAGCATTTGACTATAAAGAAGCGCAAGGGATTCTGTACAGTCATCTAATGGTGCTGGACTTCTGTGCTCTTCAGATGGGTAAAGCTGCACACCTCGAATAAATTTCATTCTTTGTACATTATATTCAATGAACATTGTCTTAGTCAGGGTTTCTATTCCTGCACAAAACATCATGACCAAGAAGCAAGTTGGGGAAGAAAGGGTTTATTCAGCTTACTCATCCATATTGATATTTATCACGAAAGGAAGTCAGGACTGGAACTCAAGCAGGTCAGGAAGCAGAAGTTGATACAGAGGCCATGGACGGATGTTACTTACTGGCTGGCTTGCTTCTCCTGGCTTGCTCAGCTTGCTCTCTTACAGAACCAAAGACTACCAGCCCAGGCATGGCACCACCCACAATGGGCCCTCCCTCTCCCTTGATCACTAACTGAGAAAATGTCCTACTGCTGGATTTCATGGAGGCATTTCCTCATTTCTCTGTAATAACTCCAGCTGTGTCAAGTTGACACACAAAACCAGCCAATACAAACATAAAAAATACAAAAGTTAGAAAATCCATGTCTGATAACTCCTTATTACTTTTGTTCCTGTATGTTTTTCTTTTTCTCTTCTTTCTCTGTCTTTCACACTTTTTTTGGCTTATGCAGGGAGAGTATAGTCTATTGTGAACAGTAAATATTCTTTGCCGCTTTAGAAATAGGCTCTCACTACACAAACTTTGTCAGAGCTTTTAATCTACTACAGTATAGGGTTGAATTCACAGTTATCCTGGGATTATAGATAGGCATCAACATGACCTTCACGGATAATGGCTTGTAAACACCTTTATACTCTACACTTCAAATGTAGTTCATGTGTTATCATCAAAGAGAATATAAAATCTCAGGACAGTTCTGTTTCAACTTGGATCTTACACAATGTCATTAACCATAGTAAATCATGTGTGCACCTGTGTATGCATGTGTGCATGTTTGTGCATGTGTATACATGCACGCATATACTTCTGCATTGTGGGATTTTTGGTGTGTGTGTGTGTGTGTTTGTGAAATATAGTTGAGTCTAAAATTCAAGAGTAGAGGAAGATATATTCTACTTCATTGGTAGAATTACAATATTTTCTGTAGTCAGCGTTGTGGGCAAATACATTATTAATGTATACATTCTATTATTTTGACTTACACAGAGAGAGAGAGAGAAAGAGAGAGAGAGAGAGAGAGAGAGAGGAAGTGAGTGAGGCAGGGAGGGAGGGAGAGAGAAAGTGAGAGAGGCAGGGAGGGAGGAAGACTGACAGACAGAGGGAGATAGAGACAGAGAATTCTGACAACTGTAACCTAAAGGTGTGGGAATTAACCTTTGGACTTGTGTTTCTGAATGTCAAAAATGAACTACTCATTTGGAAAAGTATAGACAATAAAATATATTATACTGATTACATATTTGTATATGAATGAACTACAACAAAATACTATCATGAAAAACAGTAAATCAGGAGACAATGTAGAGGAGAAATTAAGTATACCTTAGAAAGAAACTCATCTGTCTTTAACTTTTTTGTAGCAAAAAAAACCTCTGTTCCTATTATGGTGCTGAGAATCAAGTCCATGGCTTTGCATCTATACCATCACTGATCTGTATCTTATTCTTATTTTGTAAACCAGGTGGCATATAAGGTAAAATTTTAAAACATATTTACACAAAATTTCTGTAGGCAAAAATAATCCTAAGTAATTTATAAATTTCATGTCTTAATCTTTGTTACTGCAATACCCAAAACCTTTGTATCACAAAGGAGAATTAGAGATGTAAGCAACTTTGTAAGGTAATATAAGCCTATTTCAACACATACACCGGAAGGATTACTTCAGTGAACTTCACCAAGGAACAGTATTATATGGTGTCATTAATGCTACCACACTGTGATCAGGATAGGAAGCAGGATTGATGTGAAACTTACTATAGTATTTAAATAATTGCCTCTGAAGTTTGGTGGAGGTGAAATTGTGAAGCCATCACATCTGTTTTCTCTAGGGACCAAGAAGTGTTTTCATAATCATTGTTTTATTATCCTCATTGAAAATACTAGTCTGAAGAGAATTCAAACTCTTACAGCTCAGTTGGGCTCACTTAAGAATTTCAAAAGTTTCTTTCCAGATTAAACATTGCCCAGTTACTTGAAAAGGGCTGCAGACAATAGAAAGTAAGAATGTATCAAAATTGTACTAAAGCCAAAGATCATTCCCTCAAATTTCCAGTTAGTATGGTCCAGAGGAAAATGAAGACTAAATAGTCCTTGAGTTTAAAAGTAAGACTGTTAGGAAAAATGAAAGCTTCCTTGTCAGTATATTTTTGTGGCTTGTTAAAGCAAAAAATCATGGAGTTGGCATGAGAGTGCAAACTCATAGCGAGTTCAAAGCCAGCCTGGGCTATATAATGAGCCCCAGGTCAAAGGGGAAAATAAATCGATTAATTAATTAATTAATTAATTAATTAAACAGATAACTAAATACTGTGAGTCATGATACAAAAACATGCCTGAAAAATAATATGGAATTTCTGCTTTAAAAAAAAAAAAAAAAAGCAAAAACCAAACAAACAAAAATGCCTTTTCTGTCTATTTAAAGTCTATTATTTAATATTCAAATGATTTAATCTAAAAATAATCACAATGTTTATTACTTTCTTTATGCAAACTTTAATCCAAAGAATGCAGGGAATTCCTTATAAGAATGTAATGGGATGATCATTTTTCCTTCGGGCAAGTGATTCCTTGAACTCCAGAAATACAATAGGTCATAAGTTTACTGGTAAACATAGAATATGATAACATGCAAAGATTTATGTTTTATTAGTTTTCTAAATCTGAAATCCTTAAAGGTTATTGTTAAAGGAAGGAAAGTTGATTATTTCTTACTCTCTTTTAATCTTTAAAATAGCATTTAGTATACAATATGTTTTATAGATCAAAAATACCTTGTTGATTCATTTAATACAAAGACTCATTGCCAACTTGTACTAATAAGTATGTCTCAGAAATATAAATTGTTTCTGTGTTACAAGAATCTTACTAAGGTTCATGATATGGAGGGTTATAGCAGGAGATATAAGTATTAGTTAAATATAGAACAATGCTCACATTTTATACATATAACTTTTCTTATGAGGGACTTTTTGTTAGTATGTAAATGATTAGCAATATCCCCTTTCTTGTATTATTAGATATCCACAGTTGAAATTATAATTATATAATATGCAATGATATGTATTATCAGCTGACACAGTTTTCTTATGCAGAATTCAGAAGTCTACATAACTCAATTTTAAAGATTACAGGACAGAATCTGAAAAGTCTTCATTTTAAAATTATTTGGAAGACAAAGTTTTCAATGTATTGAAAAAACTAGAAAGAAAATTATTTTCTACAAACTTCCTCTCTTTGTCATAATGGGTTATTTTCCTATTTTATTGATTTGTATGGTGCATACATTTTTGTGTTTTACATATGTGTACAAATGCCTGAAGAAGCAGGAACAGTGTCAGTTTTTCTGGAGCTGTTGTTCCACTTGCTTTGAGCTGTCTCTCTAAAATGGTACTGAAAAGCAATCTGGGCTCTTCTGGAATAACAAGCAACTCATTTTTAAAAATGTATTTATTCACTTTACAAGCCAATATCAGCCCCCCATTCCTCTTAGAAGGGAAAGTGCCCCTATGGATGTCAAACCCCCAATTGCACTCCCCACCCTCCTTCTCTCCCATGTCCCACACCCCACCACTTCATCCCCTTTCACCCCCTTCATCCTCCCATACCCCCACCTCTTCCAACAACCTCTAATATCTATTTTGTTTCCCCGTCTGAGAAAAATTCAACCATCCTCTCTGTGCTCCTTGTTATTTGGCTTATATGGGTCTGTACTTTTGGGCTAATATCCACTTATCAGTGAGTACATACCATGCATGTCATTTTATTTCTGGGTTACCTCACTGTGATGGTTTGTATATGCTCAGCCCAGAAAGTGGCACTATTAGTAGGTATGGCCTTGTAGGTATATCACTGATGGTGTAGGCTATAAAATCTTCTTCCTAGCTGCCTGGAAGCCAGTACTCTGCCAGCAGCCAGATGAGGATGTGGAACCCTCAGCTCCTCCTGCATCATGCCTGCCTGGATGATGCCATGTTCATGCCTTGAGTATAATGGACTGAAACTCTGAACCTGTAAGCCAGCCCCAGTTAAATGTTGTCATTATAAGACTTGTCCTTGGTTATGGAGTCTGTTCACAGCAGTAAAACCCTAGTGAACACACTGACTCAAGATGATATTTTCTATTTCCATCCATTTATTTGCCTGAAATCTTAATGATGCCCTTGTTTTTAATGGCTGAGTAGTATTCCATTGTGTAAATGAACCATGTTTTCTATATCCATCCTTCAGTTGAAAAATATCTAGTTTATTTCCAGGTTTTGGCTATCAAAAATAAGGCTGCTAGGAACATAGTTGAAGAAGTGTCCTTGTGGGATGGTAGCACATCTTTTGAGTATATGCCCAGAAGTGGTATAGCTGGGTCTTGAGGTAGAATTGTTCCCAGTTTTCTAAAAAAACACCAAAATGATTTTCAGAGTGGTTGTACAAGTTTTCACTCCTATCAGCAGTGAAGGAGCTTTCCCCTTGCTCCACAACCTCACGAGCAAGTGCTGTCCTTTGAGTTTATAATTTTAGCTATTCTAATAGGTGTAAGATGGAATCTCAAAGTCGATTAGGTTTGCATTTCCCTGATAACTAAAGATGTTGAACATTTTCTTAAGTTCATCTTGGCCACTTGAGATTCCTCTGTTGAGAATTCTCTGTTTAGCATTGTACCTTATTTTTTAATTGAGTTATTTGGATTGTTGGTTTATAACTTCTTGAGTTCTTCATAAATTTTGGATAGTAGCCCTCTTTTGGATACAAGGTTAATGAAGATCTTTTTGCAATCTGTAGTCAGTTGATTTTTCCAAATGACTGTGCCCTTTTACTTCCAGTTTCATAGGGTCTCATTTATTAATTCTTGACCTTAGTGCCTAAGTCACTGGTGTTCTGTTCAGGAAGCTGTCTCTTGTACCAATGAGTTCAAGGATATCCCCAGTTTCTTTTCTATTAGACTAAGTATGACTAGTTTTATGTGGAGTTATTTGAACCATTTGGATTTGAATTTTGTGCAGGGTGTTAAATTTGGATCTATTTTCATTATTCTACATGCAGACATCCAGTTAGACCAGCACCATTTGTTGAAGATACTCTTCTTTTTCCATTGCACAGTTTGGCTTCTTTGTCAAAAATAAAGTGTCAGAAGGTTCGTGGGTTTATTTCTGTATCTTCAAATTCATTCCATCGACCCACCCATCTGTTTCTATACCAATATCATGCAGTATTTATTACTATTTCTCTGTAGTTCAGCTTGAAGTCAGAGATAGCGATACTTCCAGAAATTCTTTTATTTTTCAGGATTGTTTTACCTATTCTTGGTTTCTGTTTTTCATGTGAAGTTGAGAATTATTTTTTCACAATCTCTGAAGAGTTGTGTTGGGATTTTGATGATTACATTGAATCTGCAGAATGCTTTTGGTAGAAGAGCTATTTTACACTATGTTAATCCTAAGGATCCATGAGTAAGGGAGATCTTTCCACCTTCTGATATCTTCCTCGATTTCTTTCTTCAGAAACTTGAGGTTCTTATCATACAGGCCTTTCCCTCTCTTGGTTAGTGTTACACTGAGGCATTTTACGTTATTTGTGGCTATTGTGAAGCTACTCTTTCTCTAATTTCTTTCACAGCCTTTTATCACTAACTAATAGCATTCTTAACCACTGAGCATCTCTGAAGCACCTCAATTTTTCTGTTGGGAGTTTAGTGCCCAGTAGAGATGGATCCCTACTCTTTTATGCAGCATGACAAAGTGGGAAGCAGTTACCAAGATTAACATCTTTTAATAGATGCTGCAAATGTTATCTTTTAGTGTTATGTCCTTCACAATGCACAGATTTTTCAAGGAAGACACTTGACTAGTTTAAAGTACAATGCTCTCTTCCACCACTCAAGCTATTCCATGATATACTAAAGTTGTTTCAACCACAGGCAAAGAAAATTGTCCTGGGGTTCTATCTCTTACTTTGAAAAGGATGGGTGCATTTTAGTGTAGTTTTGTTTACCCTCAATTTAAAGTAGCAAATCATGAGAGAATGAAAATAAAGTAGCATATTTTCCTCAATTTCAAAATATGACTATAAAAAAATAGTGCTCAATACTTTGAAAAAATCTTTTTATATTCTGTTTGGTTGATATTGCCTAGAAAATAATTGCTTCTAAAAGAAAATTATCAAAAAGTCATTGAAAGTGTTGAGAGAAACACTTTTGTTTTTAAAGGACAAATAACAATACACAAGAATAGCTTTATTAAATCTATCAATCAGCAAGCTAAAAGCCACAGCTGTGGCATTGGCACAGGCTGCCCAAAGACACTCCAAAGTGTCAAATGGCTATATGTTTTCTGGCATGGTAATATCTGGATGAAGTCCTAGCTGCATCACTTGAGAAAGTATTTGCATATATATTTTTGTACCTTTATTTGGTCCCTAATTATCTTTTAGACTACAGCAGATATGTGTTTCTAATAAAAATTAGTTTCCAACAATAAAATATATTTATGTCTTGTTTCTTTTAGATTTATCATTAAAAGACTACTACTAGTGAACATTCTCAGAAATTGCTATTTTTTTTTAAATTAAGCTTCATATGGAAGTATCACTCCATTTGTCAATATGCTGCTAATAATGAGGAAAAAATGAGTTTGGTTATTAGCTTTGTATCAACTATGCATTTGTATTAGAAGCAACTTTGAGATTTACTGTTTTAAATAGCCTAGAAATGACCTAAGTCTGTAGCCATAAGTGGTGTTTTAAAATGTATATATAACGGTTTCCATCTGTGGCGGGAGTCCTCTGCCTGGACCACAAGGGCTCCATAGCCAAATATCGCTGGGAGAAAGCTAGCCTCTCAGGAGTGTGGAAAAGCTCTTGAGAGGGGGTAAGAGGACTAAACCTGCTAAGCAGGACTCGCCCAGAATCCTTAGGACACAGGAACTGAGGAACAGCCAGGAGGAAGGAACCTTCCAGTTTCCATCTGTGGTGGGAGACCGCTGCCTGGGCCACCACGGCTCCATAGCCAAATAGCTCCAGGAGTAAGCTAACCTCCCAGGAGTGTGGGCAAGCCTGTCTGCTCAGAGGGACACACCTGGAAAACCCAGGACACGGAGACTGAAGAACAGGCTTCTGGTTTCTTTCAGTGGCTGGAGAGCAGATCCTGTGACACAGGGCTGCATACTCAAATAGTGCCAGGAGAGAGCTGGTATACCAGGAGTGCCAACACACCTTCAAGCGCAGGCAAGACCATCACTTCTTTTCAAATTCACTGGACCAAGATGGACCCTTGCAGAGCCATCAGGACACAGGAAACAAGGGTCAGCTGGGGATTAGATCCTTCTTGTTTCTGTCTGCACCACAGTGCTCACCCTGAACCACAACTTTCCAAACCCTAATTCCTCTCAGACAGAACTGGTCTTCAAGAAGTATTGATAGCTGTGCTTGCAGGAAAGACAAGCCACAGTCAGAGAGAGTAATACCAGCTAACACCAGAGATAGCCAGATGGCAAAAGGCAAGGGCAAGAACACAAGGAACAGAAACCAAGGCTACTTGAAGTCATCAGAACCCAGCTCTCCTACCACAGCAAGCCCTGGATACCCCAACACACCAGAAAAGGAAGACTCAGACTTAAAATCACATCTCAAGAGGATGATAGAAGATTTTAAGAAGGAAATAAATAACTCCCTTAACGAAATACATGAGAACATCTAGGTAAACAACTAGAAGCTCTTAAAGAGGATGCACAAAATTCCCTTAAAGAATTATAGGAAAACACAATCAAACAGATGAAGGAAATGAACCAAACCATCCAGGAACTAAAAACAGAAATAGAAACAATAAAGAAATCACAAAGGAAGACAACTCTGGATTTAGAAAACCTAGGAAAGAAATCAGGAGTCATAGATGCAAGCATCACCAACAGAATACAACAGATGGAAGAGAGAATCTCAGGTGCAGAAGATACCATAGAAAACATTGACACAACAGTGAAAGAACACGCAAAAAGCAAAAAGTTCCTAACCCAAAACATACAGGATATCCAGGATACAATGAGAAAACAGAACCTGGAGATAATAGGTATAGACTAGAGTGAAGATTCCCAACTTAAAAGGCCAGTAAATATCTTCAACAAAATTATAGAAGAAAACTTCCCTAACCTAAAGAAATGTACCTTGAAAAAAAATGTACATATAAAGTATTTATTACCTGTCATAATGACATGAATAAAGCCTACATGTTTATGATAGCTTATGATTCCTAAAACATTATATGTTTGTGTTTTAAATCTGTTGATAGAAAGTGTAATACTTCAGAAAGTAATAATAACTACATAATACAAACTTACGTAACCAGTAAATAGCCTCCAAACTTTAAAAGGAATTTTTGTTCCCCTGATATAACTGTTAGCTTGGAGGTGTCCTGCTGAATAAGCTCAATGTTTCTAACGTTTCTTCTGTACTCTAACTAACTTGTTCAACTTAGTTATTCTTAGTTATCCTCCCCAACCTGACTTATACATTCTGGCTTCTTCTCATAGCTCTCACTGAATTGCTCTGCTTGGCCTCAAACTAATTCTGGCAATCTGTTCTAATCTTCCGGTTCACTCTCTGTCTCATTCTGCCTTCACCTACAACCTTGTTTTTGTAAAACTGTTTTGGTAAAACTTACTCTGACCTACATGGGACTGCGCTTACTGCATTGACTCCCAATTGACTAACTCTCTCCCTACACCGCTCTTAGCTTTTCTGTTCTGTGCTTTTCTTGTGAGAATTGGATATATCTTATCTCTGACACACTCTGTCAAATCTTTCTGTGATTTGTCACTTTGTCTGCTCAATTTCCAACATAGCTGCTTTCTACTTTAAACTAATCTTACCTTAGAGTTATATACTAAGGGTGTGTTTTTATTCCAGCCAGAAAAATTAAAGGTATGTGTTTTGTCTGCATTCCAGCTGGATAACATAGTCCTACGTATTTGAATTTGATCATTTTTCAAAGAAGCCATGTTACTGGATTGAATAATCTATACAGAACTGAACAATTCCAACACAATCACTTAAAAACGGTTCTTCACATACTTCTAGTATTACTCTGTCTTCTCTCATACCTGATCCTTCTCCCCCCACCGCACCCCCATTTTCCTCTCCTCCTCCCTTTCTTACCTTGGTCCTTCCCTTCCCCTGCTTTCCAGGATTAATTTGTTTCCCCTTCTAAGTGGGTTCGAAACATCTTCTCTTAGGCCTTCCATCTTCTTAAACTTCATATGGTCTGTGAGTTGTATCATGGGTATTCTGTACTTTTTGGCTAGTATCTACTTGTACATATCATGCATGCCATTTTAGGTCTGGGTTACCTCATTCAGGGTGATATTTTCTAGCTCCATGCATTTGCCTACAAAATTCATGATGCCCTTCCCTTGCTTTTAATAACTGAATGGTATTCATTGTGTAAATGAACCACATTTTCTCTACCCATTCTTCTGTTGAGGGACAGCTGGGTTGTTTCTAAGGCTACTATGAACATAGTGGAGCATGTGTCCTTGTGATATGGTAGATCATCTTTTGGATACATGACCAGAAATGATATAGATGAGTCTTCAGGAAGAGCTATTTCCAATATTATGAGGAACCTCCAGATCGATTTCCAGAGTGGTTGTACCAGTTTGCAATCTCATCAGCCATGGAAGTGTGTTCCTCTTTATCCCACATTCTCTCCAGCTTGTACTATCACTGGAGGTTTTAATCTTAGCCATTCTGATTAGTATAAGGTGGAATCTCAGGGCCATTTTGATTTGCATTTCCCTGATGACTAAGGGCTTTGAATATTTCTTCAAGTGCTTCTCAGCCATTCGAGAATCCCTTACTGAAAATTCTCTATTTAGCTCTGTTCTGTTCTCCATTTTTATTTTTATTTTTATTTTTTTTTTGGTATTTTCAAATCTAACTTTTTTAATCTTTATGTATTTTGGGCATTAGCCCAGAGGGCCAGGAGAATGAATGGAAATATGTAGCTGAGGAAGATAGAGAGTGGGGGAATCTCTAGAAAGTCTCAGAGACCTGGGATGGGAGAGGCTCACAGAACCCAATGGGGATGACCTTATCTGAAATATCCAACGGTGGGAAGATAGAACCTGAATAAACCACCTCCAGTAGATAGACAGGGATCCCAGTGGAGGGATGGGGTCACTAAACTACTTTCAAATTTTTTATCTAGAATTGTTCTTGTCAAAAAGAAATTCAGGGACAAAAATGGAGCAGAGGTAAAGAAAAGGCCATCAAATTACCTGCCTAATTTGGGATCCACCCTATGGGCAGGTACCAAAACCTAACACTATTACTGATGTCATGTTGTGCTTGCAGACAGGAGCCTAACATGGCTGATCTCTGAGAGACTCTACCTTCAGCTCAGTGAGACAGATACAGATGTTTACAGCCAACCATTGGACTGAGGTCAGGGATCCCTATAGAAGAGTTAAGGGAAGAACTGAAGGAGCTGAAGAGGATTGCAACCCCCTGGGAAGAACAACAGCATTAACTAACCTGGATCCTTCAGTGCTCCCAGAGATAAGTCACCAAAGAAAGAGCATACATGGGATGCTCCATGGCCCCTGGAATATGTGTAGCAGAGCACTGCCTTGTCTGGCCTCAGTGGGAGATGATGTGCCTAACCCTATAGAGACTTAATGCCCAAGGGAAAGAGGATGTGGGAGGGGGTTAGTAGGTGGGGGAGCAGCCCTTTCCAGTTCCTTCTCCAAGAGTTCTTCACCTGAAATATGATAGAACAAGTGGTAATGAATTCACTGCTCACAGTAAAGAAAAAGTAAAACAGGATTATATATAGAAAAAAATTGTTTTCAGACCTTGGAAAGTAGGCACTGAAACACTTTTCCCTCTGAGGATAAAACAGCTAAAATCCTACAATGAACTCAGCTATCTTGCTCGAGGCATATGAGGAATTTTGATTAGTAAAGAAAAACAATAACAGAACAGGTCAGACTTCCTGTGCTCATGCAGGTCAAAGAAGCCGAAATGTGAGAAGCACAGAACTGGACAGGGAAGAGTACACCAAACAGTAAGTCAAAGAAATCCAAAGTGAAAAAGAAAAAAAAAACAAAAAAACAAAATAACAAACTTTAAATGGAAACACATCATATCAAACCTGGAAGATGCATTACCTGGAGGTGAGTTGCTATAATTTTGTCCTGACTTTCTCTTCGAACTTCAATGTGTAGGAGCATAGGTCCCAGCATGGTACCTTAAAGAAATGTTAGGAAGGAATAGTGAGATTGGGGAATATGGATTGGTATATCTTTAAATAGGTTTCCTAGTTGGGCTGTGTAATGTACCTGTCTTACTCATATTACTGTGTGTAGTCTAATTTTGTGTGTGTAATTATACACAGATTTCCAGACTTTTCTCTAGCAACATGAAGAAATTTATTGGTGTTATTTATAAGAGTTATAGGTATTCTGTATACCACTTAATATTATTTAATCTTTAATTCCATGAATAAAAAATTTTTCATCAATTTTGTGTTCACTTTATATTATCATGGTATTTTAAGGCCTTTATTGCACAAATCTATTAAATCTATATACACTTATTGCTATTCTCTTTTAAATAGTACTTCGTTGTAATTGCTTTCTTAATTGTATATCCTACAATTTGTTATTTAAATATAATGGAACTGCTAATCTTCATATTCATTCAGCATGTCACGGTAGACCCCTAATTTTAACAGTTACAAAAATCAAAGCTTGGAATTAAAAATGAATATAAAACATCAACCACACAACTCCTAAGAAATAACATGAGAACATTGAATAAATTAATCAAGACAATGGAATCAGAAAGATCCTATGGACAAGAACTCAATAAAACAGGCAGCAATGACAACAGTAGCAACAAAATCATATGGGGTCATAAGAAAATGAGCATGTACGCAAGCAAAAACCAACAGATCAACAACAAAATAATCAACTTCTATAAGAAAAATAATATTTGTGAAGTATGCCTCTAATACACTGCAGTAATTGTACTCTATTAGAAAATCAAAGTAAAGAGAAGTAAAATAATCTGTTTAAGTGTTGAAAGTGTGTCTCAGTTGATATAGTTGGTATAGTGATTAAAGCCATGCAATCTCTAGCATAACATAAACAAGGTACAGATACTTATAGCTATAATCCTAGCACTTAAGAGGTAGAGTCAGGAGGACCAGAAGTTCAAGGCCAGCCCCAACTATATAGCAGACTTGAGGTCAGTCTGGGCAATGTAAGACCTTGACCTTGTCTTTAATATATTATGGTGTGTGTGTGTGTGTGTGTGTGTGTGTGTGTGTGTGTGTGTTTGCATGTGTGTGTCTGTCTGTGTATTTGTGAGTTTGTAATATATATTCACTAATATGTGTGTACTGGAACATTCAAATATATATGGATATATACATATATATGAAATTAATATATATGGATTTCTAAACACATACAAATCATATTCATATACATACACATAAACATATGTATATACATATATGTACATATAATTTGATGCATATTATATCAAAATAGTCTAAATAAGGAAGAATTAAAGACACATTTCTCAACATACATATGGATCTGGAGGGGGGCTTCCTGCTGAAAACATCTACTATTCTTATAAAAGATCTACATTTAAGTTTGATTCTAACACCCATGTCAGATGTCTCATACCTGTCAATAGCATCAGCTCTAAGACATATGACAGTATTGCATTCACATACATATTCCCCAATATAGAAACCTATACACACAAAAAATAAAAAAGAAAATAAATCTTAAAAACAGTGAAGCAAAACTCTAGCTTCCTTGTGGGCAAAACTCCATTAGATTCTGCTTATTATTTATCATGATGTGGATGGATGACTCCACCAGATCATCCTCTTCATATGTCTTTCTCAAAACCATAGATGTAGTCTGAGACACACATTCAGTGCCCCAGCCTAATCTGGCTATACCACTACTGATGTGACGTCCCACATTACAAGCTCTCTCCAGGACATACCCATCACACACATCCTACCACTAACCACTAAGAAACCACACACACACACCATATTCCAACTTCTATTTCATTGTTAATCTTTGGTATTCTGACTAGGGTAAGATGAAATCTCAAAGATGTTGTTATTTGAATTTCCCTAATATCTAAGGATGTAGAACATTTTTCTGAATTATTTAATAGCCATTTTCTTTCTTCTTTTGAGACCTATCTGTTCAAATCCCAAGCCTGTCTTAGTGAATGCATCATTTAATTTTGACTCTTTGTTTTTTGAGTTCTTGATATATTTGGAGATTATTTCTCTGTTACCACTATCAAACTTTCCCATTCTGTGGCCTTTCTTTTCAATAGATTGTTTTATTGGTGGTGCAGAAACCTTCTCAATGTCTAAGAGGCCACTTGTCGGTTATTGGCTTGCATTCCTGAATAAAAGAGGTCCTATTGAGAAAGTCCTCCTACATCTCAAATTAGTAGGATATTCTATAAGTTTTCTTCTAGTAATTCAGTGTTTCAGGTTTCATACTTAGATCTTCTATCCATTTTGGAGTTAGTTTTTGAAAAGATCATAGATTTGTATCTAATTTTATACTTCTATTTGTGGGTATTCAGATTTCCCAGCACCATTTGTTGAAAATGATATCTTTTTTACCAGTCTGTTTTTGCCACCTTTATTGAATATTAAAAGACTATAGTTACAAATATTCATGTTTTTGATCTTCATTTTTGTTCCATTCTTATATGTATGTTTTGTGCCAGTATCATTACAATACCCAAATATATCTTGAGGCCTGTGATGGTTTATATATGCTCAGCCCAAGGATTGGCACTATTAGAAAGTGTGGCCCTATTGGAGTAGGTTTGTCACTGTTGGTGTGGGTTATAAGACCCTCATCCTAGTTGCTTAGAAGCCAGTATTCTGCTAGCAGCCTTCAGATGAACTTATAGAACACTCAGCTCCTCCTACACCATGCTTGCCCGAATGCGGGTATGTCACTGCCTTGATGATAATGGACGGAACCTCAGAACCTGTAAGCCAGTCCCAATTAAATGTTGTCCTTATAAGAGTTGCCTTGGTTATGGTGTCTGTTCACAGCAGTAAAACCCTAAGACAAGGCCCAAAATGGTAAATCTCTAGCATTGCTCTTTTTTTCTTAATGCGATGTAGGCAATATAGGGTCTTTTGTGTTTTCATACAAAATTTAGGATTTTTTTCTATTTATGTAAAAAAATAAGATGAGCATTTAAATGAGAATGCATTGAATCTGAAAGTCCCATTGGCACAAGTGTCATTTTCACACTATTAGTTCTACCAATCCCTGAGTACAGAATATTTTTCTATTTCCTAGTGCCTTTTTAAATCTCTGTCTTCACTGATTTAAGTTTTAATTGTACAGATCCTTCAATACCTTGGTTATGTTTATTCCTAGATATTTTATTTTGTTTAATGCTCCAACACATGGGTGTATGTTTGTTATCTATTTCTGCATGATTGTTTTCTTCCTTGGCAACTTGGGTAATAACTTCCAACGCTATGAGAGCTAATTTTCCGGGAGAAGACTTCCACTCTGTCCTAGTGTAAGTCATTTAAGTCCTCTGTTTCAAGATTGTGGTGACTTCATCAAGAGGGTATAATCTTTAAATGATGGAAAACAACTAAGGGCAACAACGGTAGCCTGCATAGTCATAGTTGCCTATTAGAACACCCTGCTTTCACCAACTAACAGCACTCAGGGGGTCTTCCATCTTGAGATTTTCTCTCTCTCTCTCTCTCTCTCTCTCTCTCTCTCTCTCTCTTTCTCTCTCTTTCTGTACATAAAATAATGTTCCCATACATCATTACCCTTTTCTCCTTTTGTTGATTCTGTCTGTATCACTCTCTCCTTCTCACTGGTCACAGTCTCATCCCCAGATTTTCTCATTTCTCCTTTTATAGCATCTGTGTCCTACTATCTATCTCTCTAGACATCTTGCTACCATGGTTCCTATTTTCTTGTCCTTTGGGGTATTTTAGGTAGTATAGTCAGATTTAAGGCTTTGGAGCTAGAATCTAGAAATAATGGAGATCATTTGGTGTTTGTATTTCTGGGTCTGGATTACTTCACTGAGTATAACACTTCCATTTATTTACCTTCAAATTTTATTTTTCATCACAGCTGACTAGAAGCATGTTTTCATTATCTTTCCTCAGCTATAGGAAACATAAGTTGTTTCCATCCATGCTACTGTGAAGCAAACAATGAAGATGGCTGATCAAGTAACTGCAAAATAGGATGTTGAGTCGGTTGGCATATACCAATAAGTGGCATCCCTGGGTCATATGGTAGATCTACTTTTAGAGTTTTGAGAATTTTCAGTACTACTTTTTCACAATTGCTAGGTCAGTTTGCAATGATACCAACCTTTCTCCACAGTCTCACCATGAGTAGTTGTTGGTTGTTTTCTTGATCCTAGACATTCTTTCTGACTAGGGTAAGATTAAAAACCTCAATGTTCTCCTAAGAAGAAACAAAACTCCATAAGATCAAATATCTTTAAAGGTGATCGAAATTCTCTCCTGTCAAGGAAATTTAAAGGAAAACTGTATTTTACAATGTAATTTGTCAATACTTTGCATTAAAATCCATATATGCAACTTCAATGTAGCAAGATTGTGCAGAAGACCCCAAGCACTTATGGTTCAGCCTTCTTATTGCAGTACAGTAGGGATAGGGGCTTATCAACTTGGCAGTTACATGAATGCTTAACAAAGATTTCAGTTGGCTTAAGCATTCTAGTTATATCTATCTACAGCTTCTGGAATGTTAGGTATTTTCCTACTGGAGGCCCAAGTCTAGAGTGGTTCCTTCCTAGAAAAGTTTTTTCCATTAATTAGAATTGAACCTGAAGTTAGCACATAGGTTATAAAATAGAGTCCTGGTTACAAGATGGCAGATGTCTTGACAAGTTGGCACCCTTCATAAACTATCTCACCAACCAATATTTAATAGTACAATGTTGATTTTATATCAGCTTCTTAACAAACCATGTCTAAATGTATATTTTAACAGACAAATAAGTTAGAAGCTCAAACACAACAAAAATATCTCTTAAATATTCACATAAAAATTCTATGAAGAGTCAAAAATTGCATTTCTGCATGATTGTACAGAGTGTTCAATTGAGCTATTCAGTGTTTGGATTAGTTTGCATATAAAAGAGGGAATTTGAAGTTATCACAAGAATATATTCAGCAAATAATTAGCCAGAGACAAAACAGATGAATATATTTTCTTATGCTAATATATCCTCAGATAGAAGATTCTCAGAGAATGTTTTCATTGTACATTAAGATTTCATGAATGTGAGCTTGTCTAGTATGGGAAATCTCCATGAAGGGAAGTTTATAAACTTATAACTTACATATAACTATTCAACATTATTTTGATGGAATGGCTATAATGGATACCTAAGAGAAAAGTATACCGTTAATGATATCCATAAAAATGACTGATTTGCAATCCTGTGAAATTTTTGAGTTTGCTATCTGTACAATGTTAAAAAAAGAGGGCATGAACCTTTTTAGCATGCATAAATATGACTCAGGATTTGGGGCAAGTGGACACACTCCTCAAGGAGGTGCCTCAGATTTATCTACTCAAGAGAGAAGTGTGCTCATAAATAACTACAATTTGGTCACAGTAAAAGACAGTGAATTTGATTAATAATATTACTTTCATTTACTTTAAAAACATATATTTAATTCAAGATAAACAGGAAATATCCACAATATAAAAATAGATAAAATATATAAAATAATTATACAACACAATGCCAAGGAACAGCGTAAGCTAGCAGAGGAGTTCTAGAAAAGGGGTGCCTGGAAGAAGTGAAAACAAATGACTCAAAATCAAATTGTGGATCCAAGGTGTCAGCCTGTGTTCTGTTCAGGACAACTTTCCAAATTAGTCTCTTCTCTGTTCTGCTTTCTCTCTGGAATTCTTCAGACAGCCCTCTTGCTATTTTCTGCTCTAGACAGTTCACCAAGTATTTCTCTTTTGATATTCTAAAAAAATTCTCTGGCCAGTTCATCTCTTGCAGAGCATAAGCCCAGTCTTTCATTTTATTTATCAATCCAATCATTTACTCCAGGTTCCTGCTTGATTATCCTATAAATCAGCATCCCAAAACCAAGCCATTTGATTCACAGGAAACAGAAAACACACATTTTCTTTAACATTGCAGAAATACTCAGAGATCTGCCTGCCTCTTTTAAGCACATAGCATTTGTTAGCTGGATGGGAAATAGCAAGAGAGATGTCTGGAGAATTCCAGAGAGAAAGCAGAACAGAGAAGAGACTGTTTAGAATGTTGTCTCGAACAGAACACAGGCTGACACCTTGGATCAATATATATATATATTGTGTGTGCACGTGTGCACATGCCCTCGTGCATTTGGAGTTTAAATGGGGCTACCATTTAATGACAGAGATAATATGCCAGCTAGATCCCATATACTGCCAAATAAAAATTCCCAGAAATGAGTTACATCATTTTAAGTTGTATGTAATGGGTTCTATAAACCTGCTAATCATTATAGGTTATTGCCAATGTTTTTGTTTCCAGTCCACAAGTCAATGGTAAAACATTATTGCTGAATTTACTATAAACTCTGCCATAGAACATGAAGACCTGTCCAAACACAGGTCATACAAAAATCTAAAAATGGAAAAGGAAAGTGAGAAAGAAGTTCCATAATCCGTCAATATTATATTTGTAATTGATAGGAGAACTTCAGTGGAGTAATACAGTGTTTATCAACCATACTCCTGATTAGGCTCCATGCTAAAAAGTAGGCAGGTAACACAATTTGGACTCCATTTTTTAAACAAATAGAAATAGCATGAATTTGAGTGGTTTGGGATGTGGAAAAGTATCTGGAATGAGTAAGGGTACTATTCATTAGTAAAGAATAATGCCAAAATATATTACATGAAATTCTCAAAAGTAAATAAAAACATTTTAAATAAACAAATAAATTATGTTAGTATTTAGGAAATAAAGTAATATGAGTTGAAATGAAAGTTCATTTTTAAAGATCTATGTTCATTTTGATCCATGTAGATGTGTATGTGTACATGTCTCTCTGTGTGTTTATCACATTTGTTCAAGTATCCACAGAGGCACAAATTGGGTCGAGTATACTCTGGAGTTGGAGTTATAGGCACATATATGCTTGATGTTGCAAAATAATTAGCATCCTCATGAAAGGTAGCAAGTACTCTTTTTTTAACACTTTATTTACATTTCAAATGTTTCCCCTTTTCCAGGTGTCCCCTTGGGAAACCCCCTATTCCATCACCCCTCCCCCTGTCTCTATGAGGGTATTCCTCCACCCACCCACCCACCCACTCCCATCTTCCCTCCATGGCATTCTCCTATACTGGGGAATCTAACACTCTCAGACCCAAGGGCCTCTCCTCCCACTGATGGCCAATAAGGCCTCCTCTGACAAAATTGTAGCCAGCACCATGGGTCCCTCCATATGCATTCTTTGGTTGGTGGTCCAGTCTGTGGAAGCACCAGGTGGCTTGACCAGTTGACAATGTTGCTCCCTCCCCATGGGGCTGCAAAATCCCTCATGTCCTTCAGTCCCTTCTCCAACTCCTCCACCTGGGACCCCATGCTTAGTCCAATAATTGCTGTGAATGGAATCGTGGGTGTTGCAAAGTTTCGGGCTAATATACACTTATCAGTGAGTGCATACTGTGTTTGTTCTTTTGTGACTGAGTTACCTCACTCAGGATGATATTTTCAAGTTCCATCCATTTGCCTGCAAATTTCATGAAGTCATTTTTTTAATAGCTGAGTAGTATTTCATTGTGTAAATGTACCACATTTTCTGTATCCATCCCTCTGTTGAGGGACATCTGGGTTGTTTCCAGTTTCAGGCTATTATAAATATGACTGCTATGAACATAGAGGAACATGTGTCTTACTACATGTTGGAGCATATTCTGGGTATATGCCCAGGAGTGGTATAGCTGGGTCCTCAGGTAGTATTTTGTCCGTTTTTCTGAGGGTCAGCCAAACTGATTTCCAGAGTGGTTGAACCAGCTTGCAATCCCACCAGCAATGGAGGAGTGTTCATCTTTCTCCACATTGCCAGAATCTGCTGTTACCTGAGTTTTTGATCTTAGCCATTCTGACTGATATGAGGTGGAATCTCAGGGTTATTTTGATTTGCATTTACCTGATGATTAAGGATGTTGAACATTTCTTTAGGTGATTCTCAGTCCTATGAGTTTCCTCAGTTGAGAATTCTTTGTTTAGCTCTGTTCCCCATTTTTTGATAGGGTTATTTGGATTTCTGGAGTCTAACTTCTTGAGTTCTTTGTACATATTGGATATTAGCTCTCTATGGGATGTAGGATAGGTAAAGATATTTTCCTAATCTGTTGGTTGCCATTTTGTCCTATACACAGTGTCCTTTGCCTTACAGAAGCTTTGCAATTTCATGAGGTCCCATTTGTCGATTCTAGATCTTAGAACATAAACCATTGGTGTTCTCTTCAGGAACTATCCCCCTGTGCCCATGTGTTCGAGACTTTTCTCCACTTTCTCTTCTTTTAGATTCAGTGAGTCTGTTTTTTTGTGGAGGTCCTTGATCCACTTGGACTTGAGCTTTTTACAGGGAGATAGGAATGAATCAATTATCATTCCTCTAACACATAGACAACCAGTTGAACCAGCATTATTTGTTGAAAATGCTGTCTTGTTTCCACTGGATGGTTTTAGCTCCTTTGTCAAAGATCAAGTGACCGTAGGTGTTTGGGTTCATTTCTGGGCCTTCAATTCTATTCCATTGATTTATCTGCCTGTCACTCTACCAATACCATGCAGTTTTTAATCACAACTGCGCTGTAGTACAGCTTGAGGTCAGGGAGGCTAATTTCCCCAGAAGTTCTTTTGTTCTTGAGAATAGTTTTTGCTATCCTGGGTTTTTTGTTATTCCAAATGAATTTGAGAATTGTTCTTTCTAAGTCTGTGAAGAATTGAGTTGGAATTTTGATGGGGATTGCATTGAATCTGTAGATTGCTTTCAGAAAGATGGCCATTTTTTCTATATTAATCCTGCCCATCCATGAGCATGGGAGATCTTTCTAACTTTTGAGGTCTTCTTTGATTTCATTCTTCAGAGACTTGAAATTCTTTTCATACAGATCTTTCACTTGTTAGGTTAGAGTCACACCAAGATACTTTATATTGTTTGTGACTGTTGTGAAGGGTGTCATTTCCCTAATTTCTTTCTCAGCCTGTTTATCCTTTGAGTATAAGAAGGCTACTGATTTGTTTGTGATAATTTTATATCTGGCCACTTTGCTGAAGTTGTTTATCAACTGTGGCAGTTCTTGGTTGGAGTTTTTCAGGTCACTTAAGTATAGGCTCATATCATCAAAAAAGTGATACTTTGATTTCTTTCTTTCCAATTTGAATCCATTTGATCTTTTGTTGTCTGATTGCTTTAGCTAGAACTTCAAGTACTATATTGAATAGATATGGAGAGGGCAGCTTTGCCTAGTCCCTGATATTAGTAAGATTCCTTTGAGTTTCTCTCCATTTAATTTGATGTTGGCTACTGGTTTGCTGTATATTGCTTTTACTATGTTTAGTTCTGGTCCTTGAATTCCTGATCTTTCCAAGACTTTTATCATGAAGGGATGTTGAATTTTGTCAAATGCTTTTTCAGCATCTAATGAAATTACCCTGTGGTTTTTTTCTTTCAGTTTATTTATTTAGTCGATTACATTGATAGATTTCTGGGTATTGAACCATCCCTGCATCCCTGGGATGAAGCCAACTTGATTGTGGTGAATGATCATTTTGATGTGTTCTTAAATTCTGTTTGTGAGAATTTTATTGAGTTTTTCTGCATTTATATTCATAAGGTAAATTAGTCTGATGTTTTCTTTCTTTGTTGGGACTTTGCTATCTGTGTAGCTGTAGTCTCATAGAATGAATTGTGTAGTGTTCCTTCTGTTTCTATTTTGTGGAATAGTTTGAAGAGTATTGGTATTAGGACTTCTTTGAAGGTCTGATAGAATTCTGCACTGAACCAATCTGGTCCTGGGTTTTTGTTTTTTTTTTTTTTTTTTTTTGGTTGGGAGACTTTCAATGACTGCTTATATTTCTTTAGGTGTTATGAGACTGTTTAGATGGTTTATCTGATCCTAATTTAACTTTGGTATTTGGTATATGTCTAGAAATTTGTCCATTTCATCCAGATTTTCCAATTTTGTTGCATATAGGCTTTTGTAGTAGGATCTGATGATTTTTTGAATTTCCTCAGAGTCTGTTGTTATATCTCCCTTTTCATTTCTAATTTTGTTAATATGGATACTGTGTCTGTGCCCTCTGGTTAGTGTGGCTAAGGGTTTATCTATCTTGTTGATTTTCTCAAAGAACTAGCTCCTGTTTTGGTTGATTCTTTTCATAGTTCTTTTTATTTTTACTTGGTTGATTTCAGCTCTGAGTTTGATTATTTCCCGCCTTCTACTCCTCTATGGTGTGCTTTTTGAGCTTTCAGGAGTACTATTAAGCTGCTAGTATATACTCTCTCCAGTTTCTTTTTGGAGTTACTCAGAGCTATGAGTTTTTCTCTTATCACTGATTTTATTGTGTCCCATAGTTTTGGGTCTGTTGTACTTTAATTTTCATTAAATTCTAGTAAATCTTTAATTTCTTTATTTCTTCTTTGACCAAGTTATCATTGAGTAGCACATTGTTCAGCTTCCGTGTGTATGTGGGCTTTCTGTTGTTGTTGCCATTGATGACCAGCCTTACTCCTTAGTGATCTGATAGGAGGCATGGGATTATTTCAATCTTCTTATATCTGTTGAGGTTTGTTTCATGAATGATTATATGATCAGTTTTGGAGAAGGTACCATGAGGTGTTGAGAAGAAGGTATATTCTTTTGATTTACAATGAAAAGTTCTATAGATATCTGTTAAATCCACTTGGTTCATAACTTCTGTTAGTTTCACCATTTCTCTGTTTAGATTGTGGTTTCAAGATCTGTCCGTTGATGATAGTGGGATGTTGAAGTCTCCCACTATTATTGTGTAAGGTTCAATGTGTGCTTTGAGCACACACGTAGATATTCAAAATTGAGAGTTCTACTTGTAGATTTTTCCTTTGATGAGTATGAAGTGTCCTTCCTTATCTTTTTTGATGACTTTTGGTTGAAAATCGATTTTATCCAATATTAGAATGGCTACTCCAGCCTGTTTCTTGGGGCCATTTGCCTGGAAAATTGTTTTTCAGCCTTTTACTCTGAGGTATTGTTTGTCTTTTACATGGAGGTTCATTTTCAGGATGCAGCAAAAATGCTGGGTCCTGTTTTTGGATCCAGTCTGTCAGTCTATGTCTTTTTGTTGGGGAATTGAGTCCACTGATGTTAAGAGATATTAAAGAATAGTGATTGTTGTTTCCTGTTATTTTTGATGTTATTTTTATGTTTGCGTGGCTATCTTCTTTAGAGTTTGTTGAAAGATAACTTTCTTGCTTTATCTACGGTGTAGTTTCACTACTTGAATTGGTGTTTTCCATCTATTATCTTTGTAAGGCTGGGTTTGTGGAAACATATTGTGTAAATTTGGTTTTGACATAGAATATTTTGGTTTCACTATCTATGGTAATTGATCATTTTGCTGGGTATAGTTCCTGGGCTGACATTTGTGTTCTCTTAGGGTCTGTATGAGATCTGCCCAGGATTCTACCTTTTATAGTGTCTGGTAAGAAGTCTGGTGTAATTCTGATAGATCTGCCTTTATATGTTACTTGATATTTTTCCCTTACTGCTTTTAATATTCTTTCCTTGTTTTGTATATTTGATGTTTTCACTATAATGTGATGGGAGGAATTTATTTTCTGTTCCAATCTATTTGGAGTTCTGCATGCTTCTTGAATGTTTACGTTCATCTCTTTCATTAGGTTAGGGAAGTTTTCTTCTATAATTTTGTTGAAGGTATTTACTGGTCCTTTAAGATGGGAATCTTCACACTCTTCTATACCTATTATCATTAGGTTTGGTCTTCTCATTGTGTCCTGGATTTCCTGGAAGTTTTGGGTTACCAGCATTTTGCATTTTGCGTTTTCTTTGACTGTTGTGTCAATGTTTTCTATGGTATCTTCTGCACTTGAAATTCTCTCCTCTTTCTCTTGTATTCCGTTGCATCTATCTGATCTCTTTTCTAGGTTTTCTAACTCCAGGGTTGTCTTCCTTTGTGATTTCTTTATTGTTTCTATTCTTTTTGTATTTCCTGGATGTTTTTGTTCATTTCCTTCATCTGTTTGATTGTGTTTTCCTGTAATTCCCCCTATTTGATTGTGTTCTCTTGTATTTCTTTAAGGGAGTTATTAATTTCCTTCTTAAAGTCTTCTATCATCATCAAGAGATGTGATTTTAAATCTGAATCTTGTTTTTCTGATGTGTTGGGGTATCCAGGGCTTGCTGTGGTGGGAGAGCTGGGATCTGATGATGCCAAGCAGCCTTGGTTTATGTTCCTTGTGTTCTTGTCCTTGCCTTTTGCCATCTGGTTATCTTTGGTGTCACTGGTCTTACTCTCTCTGACTGTGCCTTTTCCTTCCTGCAAGTCTCTGTCAATACTCCTTGAAGACTAGCTCTCTCAGAGATGAATTTGGGTTTGGAGAGCTGTGGAACAGGGTCAGTTTTGGGGTGCCAACAGAAACCAGAAGGATCTTGTCCCCTGTTGTCCCTTCGTTTCTGTGTCCTGATGGCTCTGCTAGGGTCCCTCTTGATCCAGTGAATTTGAACAGAAGTTGTGGTCTTGCCTGTGCTCAAAGATGTGTCGACACTCTTGGGATAACAGCTTTCTCCTGGCACTATTTGAATATGGAGTCCTGTGTCACAGGATCAGCTCCTGGCTGCAGAAAGAAACCAAAAGACCACTCCTCAGTCCCTGTGTCCTGGGGATTACAGGTGGGTCCCTCTCAGCAGAAAGGCTTGTCCACACTCCTGGGAGTCTAGCTTTCTCCCAGCACTATTTGGCTGTGGTGCCCTCGTGGCCCAGGCAGAGATTCCCAGCCAGAGATGGATCCCGGAAGTCTCCTGTCACTGGCTGTTCCTTGGTCCCTGTGTACTGAAGATTCTGGGTGGGTCCTTCTGAGCAGTGGTGCTCGCTTTACCTCCACTGACTGGCTTTTCCACACCCCTGGGAGGCTAGATTTCTCCAGTAGCTATTTGGCTATGGATCCCTGTGGTCCAGGCAGAGGTCTCCAGCCACAGATGGAAACTGGAAGTGCAAGTATTCTTAATTTCTGAGCTAAGAGTCAATCTGTGCTGAGCATAAATTTAAATACATACATATGCTTCTGGGTACCTACAAAGGCAGAATGGATTTGATTCTCTGGAGATGGATTTACAGCTCACCGGCTACCAAACATGGCTGGTGAGACCTAAACTAGACTCCTCTATATGAGAATCATGTGCTTTTAACCGTTCATTGAATACTTTCTATTAGGATGTGTAATAATGGAATGTGAAATATTTGGAAACTTAGTAATCTCATAAAAAATATTGACAGAAAATACATTGATTCAGATAATCTCTACAGTTTTTAATGCTGTGAAAAAAAAAAATCCTTGACATCAAGAAACATACTTAAACACCAAAGAAAACCATGATTTGTTAAAGAAGAAAAGGAATAACACTGAGGTCATAGCCTGTTTAGTTTTTGTGGACAAAGTTAATTTTACTTCCTTATTAACAATTTGAAACTTGTTGGATTTATTTGTAAATAATTCAATCGCTCTAATGTTTTGTGCAATTTTGTAGAATTCGAGAGAAATAAATTTGTTTTACAATGGAATAGGCAATGGTGAGTTTGGAAAGAAAATCTAATTCATAGGCTGTGAAGAATCCATAAACTAAAACAAAAATTGACCTATTCTGTGCTATTATTGATGCATTAAAGGTATATGCTTTGAGTGTATGGATTACAAACTTAGGTTAGTGGTAGAGTTCTAGGAGACTAAACACAAAACCGAGGTTTCAATCTGTCTTACCAAATAAGTAACAAAAAGATCATATATGCATGATTAGAAGTTTAAAATAGAAATAATATGTCTAGTTTAAATGTAGATAAAACATCAATTAGTTTCTGTGAAACTGAACAAGTTGTGATCAATTCCTTAGTTTAAAACAACATTTGGAAAGCCATTATCCAAATACAGACAAATACATAGTTTTGCAACTATGAAGCATCATATCCGATTAATATGAATGTCAGGCATGTATAAATTTTAATGTTTTGTCTTTGCTTACTTTTCTCTTAACAAACAAACTTTTCATGAGAAAATATTTTATAATATTTAAGATTTCTATGTAAAATTAATACACTTGTAATTTTTCTTTCACTACTATTTTACATCTAAAAATCTTACATAAAAGATGAAGTTTATATATCAATTTGACATTTTATTATTTCTCATTCATTCAGCCCAAGTAGTAGATATATATCTCAATAAAATAATTTGTTCAAAGAAAATATACTTTTCATTGGAAAAGCATATATATGTGTTTCATTGATGAAATAGTCTCTTTTAGGGAGCTTTAAATAACTAAAAATGGATAAATTATTCCTCAACATAAATGAATAGGAATTCAAATATGTTAGCAATCAACAAGACTGGAAGTCTAGACACTTGGTAGTTTGAGAATCTACATAGAAAACCACCAAATTCTACACAACCATTTGGTCATATAATACTTATTAAAGAAGGGTCTTCTGTTTATTTTACATTGTTTAGGTGACAGACTGGTTTTCCTCTACTACTCTGATTATTAAATTAATAAATCAAATTTGTCATAATTGTAGTCTCTAAGAATGAGACAGGAACACTAAAAACAGAAGACAATGAATATATTAGAGAAGGAATATTCCACTGAAAAGAGACTACAGAGCTATGGAGGGTTGGGAAGTCATCAAGTATCAAGAATGAAAAGGAAGTACAGAACTTGCTAGTAAAAAAAAAAAAAAAAAAAAAAAGTTGTACATTAAAAAGTTCTACCACAACCATGTAAAAAACCACCCCAACCCTCTGCAAAAAAACAAAAACAAAAACAAAAAACAAAAACCCAAAAAAAAACAAAACAAAACAACAACAACAACAAAAATAGCGTGTTCAGAGAGGGATTTCAGAGTTGTCTGTCACTATACACAACAGAGTGGCTACCCAATTTATTGTCCTTGAAGTCTGAACTCAAGTAATTAGAAGTAACATTTGGGACTGGAGAAAAACCTATGAAAGATGAGCACCCTTTCTGGTTCTACTTGCTCTGTTACCTTAAATCATTTTGAGCTCTTAAATATATTCACAAAATGATTTATTCACAAATTGCTGCCTGTTCTACAGAGAGAGTATTTTTAAAGTTCAGCTTCCGTAATGACTTGAAAGGACTAAATTATGGTCTGTTCACCTTAAACCCAAGTGGGTGGTTAAATACCTTTCATGTAAAGTAAACACTAAAGGTTAATGGAAGCTTGTACCATTAAAAGTAGATGAAAACCAGACTTTTATTCTTCGTTTTCTCCAACACGATATTTATGATTACTCTTTTTGACAAACTAGTATTTCACACATACTTCCAAATAACATTTTATGGATTCCTAGCCAACTTCTTGAGAGAAAGTTTTAACCTTTTGGCTCAGGAAAGATTTCTAGCCTGAAAAAGCTTTCAGATCCCATTGCATCTGTAAGTGTAGTGAAGGGCAAAGTGCTGGTGAGGTGGGAACTTGGCATGTTTTAGGATTTACACTATTGAAAAGAGAATATTCTAAAGAGATTAGGGGTAGAATTTCACAAAAGTCATCTGTTTATGGTCACCCTTGGGGAGGGGCTAGCAATCTTGAAAGATAAGAGACTTTCCTGTGATGAGGTTCCTTTGTGCCTTCAGCTTTACATAGCAAAGGAATACTTCTGTCAATTTGGGTAATAAAACCAGGAGGGGTGGGCAGAATGAATGTGACAAGTCAATGTACAGAAACATATAGCCAGCATTAAAACTCAGAAAAGGTTCTTTATTATGAGACACAGGAATTATTTGTGTTAGAAACATGCTAACAAACATTTCTATTATGTTTTCCTTTTCCTTGGACAAAGTCTCTGATGCTCAGATCCAATATGTAACAGATATTGACCTAAAATTCCTAATTATTTTCTAGGCTCTAACTCCCACATGCTGGATTAAGTACACCTGCCATCAAGTTGGCATTTATTAAAGGTCCTGATAACATGCATTTTGCACATATGGATTTAGGAAAAAAATGCAGAGACTGTTTTGGAAATCAAAGCAGTATAACTTATTATTTCTTTAGCTCCTGACAAATAATCCAGAGATTTCTTTTTATGGTCATCACCAGTTATCAGGAAGTGTCTTGATTGAATTGACTTCAGGGCCATAAATGATTGCTTGACTATGAGGAAAATCTTGCATTTGGGATAACATGATGCAGAGTATACTTTCAGGGGGCAGGAGAAGAACTGCTGGGAGACAAGCATTCTTATGCAGTGCAAATACTTAATGGTCTCAAAGTCTCTCCCTTGATGAGTCTCCCTAAATAGTGTGCTATACTTTGTTGTTGTTCTTTTTTTTTTTTTTTTTTTTTTACTTCTATTGAAAAGGCAGCCATGGCACACAAATCATATGCTAATGTGCTAATTTTATGTTCATTAGTAATTCAAACTTTCACATATCTGTTAGGTAAATAAAATATTTGATTTCAATAGCTTTTCAACTATATAATAAGATATTTAAATACATATGTATTTAAATTAATTATATATATAATGTAATATGTATTCAATATATCCCTTTTTGAATTCAGAATTAACAAGACTTAAAATTCATTTATAGATTTTTGTAAATTGTTTGAGTACCTGAATTTTATTTCATAGAATTGTAGAAGACAAAATTAACAATGTATCACTATTCAAAATGTCTAATAAAATGCCCATTAAGATATACATACATTGCTATAAATTTAATTTGATGCTTCTACTTCTGTATGTACAAAATATTTGTTGCCATTGGCTTAAGAACATTATTCTATATTTATCTAGTTTGCATAAATGTTTATTTTCTGATAAACTAATATTTAATCCTATATTTTTATTTAATGTAGCATACTAAGATTTCTGATTATGTGTATTTACAATATCTTCAAGTGTTCTGAATATATATTTCAAGATTGGAGATATGTAAATTACATGATGAGGGCTAAGTCCATCACACCTTACTTTTATAAATCAAATCGTTTACCAGCCTTTGACCATTTGTCATCTATAGTGTTTCCTCTTAAAATGCAAAATCAGACATAGATTAGAGAAAGAATTTGTCACACAAAGGCATACAACACATACTACTTGATCCTTAGAAAAGCCTATGGATCCTGGTTGTTTTAAATAAAGACATTTTCAAATTATTATGCCTTGCAGTTCAGACACTACCAATTAGAAAGCATACAGAAAAGAGAAATTGAATAAAATGATGTTAAGTCATAGATAGACAACCTTAGGGAAGGGAACACTTTACAGCGCTTTCTTGATATTAACACACTGCTGTCTTAGGTACAATAAGCAGCTGATTTATTAAAAGTGACTGGTGCAGTCAATATCTGAAATGAAACAGCTAGTTTCATCATGTCCAATTTTTACATTACTCTTCATTTTCCCTGAGAACTACATCGCCGAAACACTTTTAGTGAAGCACTTCCTTGTAAAATGATCAGTTGTATCTGTCAGCAGGAAGAAATGCATTCTCCTGCTTTATTACAGCCATCTGCATCCTTCATTTTCTTTTAATTCAGTCACTGGAGCCCTAATGATTGCAGCCATTTGAGGAGATGCCATCAATTATAGCAAGGAGCTCATTCAGAAGTGAAGGATGAGCTCCCTTCCCTGTTGCTCAGAGGTCAGTGATCATCCTCCAACCTCTTCCCAGTGAACAAATAGGACAAGAAGTTGTACAGGCGCCTTTCATTTTACTCAACTCTGCTTCTTTATGACTTTTTGTAGACCTTGGTTATAATAACTTCATATGTTTTATCCTGGCAGCCCTAGAAAAAGCCTGACCCAACCATTCTCCTTGTGTCGACTATGATAAATTCAATCATATTTAATGCTGACTTCTACAAAGGTATTTGGAGGAACAGGTATTGGAAAGGCATTATTTTAATATTGTTTCAAAGAAGTGTGCTTTATACACTTCTATTCAAATGATTATAAAATAGTAATTTTCACTTACAAACATTATTTCATAGAAGCAATTATCATGGAAGAATTAATAGCTGTTATACTTTTGTAATAAAACAACATAATAGTCAAATTATTATGTTTACATTTATTGAATAAGCAGTATTAATCATTTTTATTTTTAATACAATAATTTATTTATTTAATTTCCAATATGTACATATGTAATAGGGGGCATACATGCCTCAGTATTCAGATGACATCCTGAGAGAATCTGTTCTCTCATTTCATCATGTGACTCCCAGAGACACATGTCATGGTGTCAGGCCTTACCCTGCTGAGCCATTACATTGGTCCAGCATTTTAAATAAGATAATAGAATTTAATTTTATTAATTAATATATAAAATTAATATATATTTAAAATGTATTATATATTTATATGTGATATATTTTAACATATTTATATGTAAACTATAAATACATAATATATTTAAAATTCTGAATACAATATTAATAATAATAGACTAAATACATAAGTACCCCAAACTGAAAGGTAGAATAATGGCTTTGAATGGCACATGAGAAATGAACAGGAGTGCTTGTGCATAGAGGAACATTACTTAAATGACTTTTAGTAAGATACTGAGCTATGAAAAATATGAGGAGAACTTAAGTGCATATCATTAGCACTAGAAGTACCACTTACTGAGTTATTCCAAGTATATGATATTTTGTAAAAGGAATAATGAAAGAGATGGAAAAATCAATGGCTATCAAAGCATCCTAGTCTGAGGGACTAAAAAACTGAGCAGGTAAAGCCATTCCAATTTCACGACACTGAAATCAGTCTGCATAAGACTTTATTGTTGCTTATATATGACCCTTTTATCCTTTTTCATTCTTTTCTTTTTATTGAAAATATTTTTTTTCTCACATAGTATATCCTGGTTATGGTTTCCTCTCCTGCTATTCATTCCATTTTCTCCCAGCTTCTGCTTCCATTGGGACTCATCCTCTTTCTGTCTTTTCCTAGAAGACTAGCATGTTTCTAAGAGATATAAAATATAATATAATAAGGTAAAACAAAAAATAATACATCGGAGTAGGAGAAAACATGCAAACAGAGTGGAAAGAACTTAAGTGGTGAAGGCAAAAGAAATATCAATCCACTCATTGCACACTCAGGAGTCCCATTAAAAACCATCAACTGGAAGCCATAATATATCTTCAAGGACCTGGAGTATAAAACAAGAGAAGATATATAAATAAAATTAAATTAATTGTAATAAAATGAAATTACAACAAGAAGAAAAAGCACATGGAATAACACAGAAAATAATCAAAATAACCAGGAAAATCCCTGATGTAACTTTATGAGACTAGAAAATTGCAAATATACCACGACTTTATTTTCTGTTGGCCATCTACTACTGGGCATGTAGTCTACCCTTAAGGTAGTTTGTTTCACCAGTAGGACTCCCTTGGAGGAAACTAAATGTTCATTTGCAAGTGGTTATCAGTGAAGATTGTTTTAGTGCAAAGGATGGGGGTACATACGTGTCTACTTATTTCAGCTCTAGGATGCCATCTGGTCGAGCCCTGCACAGACCCTGCGCATGCTGCCTCTGTGTCTGTGAACACACATATGCATTGAGTCTATTATTTAGAAGACTTTATTTTCTTGGTGTCTTCCATGCCCTCTGGCTCTTATATACTTTCTGCCTACTCTTCTATGGGGTCCCTTGAACCCTGAGGGGACTGATGTGATTTCACTTCTACAGATGGTTATTCCAAGGTCTCTCACACTCTGAATAATGCCTGATTATAGATCTTTGTATTTGTTCCTATATGCTGTCAGAAGAATCTTCTCTGATAATGGCTGAACAAGGTACTGATATATGAGTATAGCAGAATGTTATTACAATTAATTTTATGGCTACATGTTTCATTTAGAACAGCAATATTCAGTTTGTTCTAGGACCCTGGGCTATCTAGTCTGAGGTTATTGGTCAACCAAGCAGTGTCCAGTATGAGTTTCATCTCAAAGAGTGGGCCTTAAATCAAATCTAGTATTGGTTCATTAGTCTCTCAAGCAGAATGACATTACAAGTTACTTTATTGCTACATGTCTTGTTAGAAAAGCAGTATTTGGAAATCTTACTCTACCAAAGATGCTAGAACACAGAAGTAAAGATTCTCTGGAGGTAGCAGCATGACCTCTCCATATTTAATGAATTCGGTAGGTGTTGTCTGCAACAATATCATCTCGCTGACAAGTTTGTGGAGTACAATCTATAGTCCTGACAATAGTTGGCTTGTTTGTGGATTCTCATGGGACCTCTTTGGTGAAAATTAAATATAAGTCAATCCTGGTTCAATCCTGTGACTGGAAGTTTCATTTGATAATAAGATATGGCTGTTCATGGAGATATATACAGATATCTCCAAATGTTAATCATGAATATGAGAAAAATAGATATAATATTTATACTGATATTTCATTTGGAAATATCAAAGTTAATTAAGTAATAACACATGCTTTAACAAATATGCAGTGTAAGCAAAAAATAAGAAAAAAGTAATTCTAGGCAAAACACAACATTCTGGGTATACTTCCAAATTCACAAAACCACATTTCAAAAGACAACATAGTATAGTGTAGACCAGAGCAATGGAATCAGGAGTGTTTGTAGATAACATGAAGTTTTTGTACTTCTGATTTATAGACAGATGAATGGGTAAGATGAATGGTTCGTCTTTGTCACAGCATCCTGCTTATCACCCACATTTGGTTTGAATGGTACCACACATTCAGCTGTAGGCTTCCAGCTAAGTATCAGTCTGTTTTCATATAACTTACAACCACGTTATGATTTTTAATATATCCTGTCTTATTTATTAGCTAGCTCTTATGGGCAGCTGAGAAAAATTGGCATCCTTTGTGAGGCAAACATGGCCTTGGCTTGAAATCATGGACTCAGGATGCACTGAGTAACAGGTTCCAGTGGGTACTGGTTATAAGCTTTATAGTCACAGAACAACAGAAATTATTATGTCACAGCATTTCAGCACATAGTGGTGGGACCATCAGGTAGGCAGCATACAGCAATTCACTGAACACTATCTTGGATATTGCTTGATGAAATTCTCAGTTTGGGGGTTGGTGGAGGTTAGTGTTCTTTCTGTTAAGTGAATGCCATCCAAAGCCATTCTGTTTGCATTAGCATTAAGTCAAACAGAGAGGTCAGAAATGGAAACTACTAATTTAGGATATCTTCTCTGTTGCTTGTATGAAATAGTATAAGCAGAAGGATTTCAGGAGAATGGGATTTATTTCCACCCCAGTTCAAGGTACAGCCCATCACATGGGAAAACCACAGCAGCAAAGATTTCAGAAAACAGAAGGCAATGAGTGCTCTGGTCACTTTGTCTACCTTAAACAGACTAGCATCCACTGTAGAGGAAACAGTTCTGTCCCAGATAGTATGCTATCCTACCTCAACTAATATAACCAACATAATCTTCCATAGGCATGCACGGAGAACTTTCTCCCAGATAATTCAAATTTCTGACCATTTGGCAATTAGTACTAACTGTCATAGCTACTAAGGGGACCCAAGAGAGCTAACACAATTTGATTCCAGATCTGCAAAAATTCCTGTTCTTCAAATCATAGAGTTCTGATCAGTCAGCTGGCTTTGTAGAACATTAATATGTACCCTCACTGTACCTCCACCCCAGGGAACTATAGTTCATAGATCTTATGCTATTTATTTATTTATATATTTAGAAATATAAACTAAAATATTAAGGTAACTCATACTATTAGAAAATAATAGTTATATTAAAATTAATAATGCTTTATATTACAAGAGAAAAACAGAGTTCTTTGGTTATATGTTTATTCTTCATGGGTTTTCCTCAATTTACTGCTAGTAATCATTCCTTATAGTTTTTATATTAATAATTGATATGATATTATTAATATTTTACTGTTGTATGTTCCACATGCTCTAGAAGTAGAAAAGGAAAATAGGGACTATTTAAATAACAGATGTGTTTCAAGATGGAGGTAAAAGGAGAAGACAAAATGTTTATTTTGGGTTTACACAATCAGTCCCTGACATGTTGCTGCTTCCAGAGTGATTGCTGGTAAGGAAAGGAATTGGGTTAGAACTCCAGCTGACTAGGTGCTATATTTTGCACTTTCGGAGCACAGGCTATATCCGTAATAAATGACTTTAATTTAAATGTGATTTCTAACAAAAATAATCTTACCATTTTGACCTTATATATATTAGTTTTATTTTTTTTATTATGGTAACAATTATTTCTAGTAATTTAAAACTTTAAACCTGCTAGTATGAAGTTTTTATTCTATGCAACATAATGAATATGAAGCATTTATATTGGGCAAAGTCAGAGGTATTCTCTCTCTCTCTCTCTCTCTCTCTCTCTCTCTCTCTATTTATTCTCTCTAAATGTTGGGCAACCAAGTTAGACATCTGAGACAGAAATTAAAATTGTGATGAACTCTTTAAAAGTACTAATTGTTAAGTTGAGGAAAGAAAAGTTTAGTAATTGATATATTAAACATTCAATAGATTATGGTTGAAAGTGAAGACAATGGTCATAAAAAACATGTTCTCCATGAGGAATCATTATTTCACCCTCAGAATGAGCAGTCAGCATGAAGGGAAGTCACGAGGGAGTGACAGAGTTTGCTGAGCTCTTTAATTAGAGGGGACCATAAAGGTGATGGCTGGATTAATGGTCAGATAAATTTTCCAGAAAGATTGAAGAATTTCTAAGACTTCAACATAAGCATGTAGAAAATGACTAACTTATTTGGGCAAATAGGTGTTTTCATAAATTAGTGAAGAAAGTTAGAAAAATGTATCCCATAAAGTTGTTACAAAATACATGGGCTGTACCAACATAACAATGTTATTTTATGTGAGGGCAGGGAATTATAACAAAGGATCTTTTTTTGTAATTTCATGAGGTTTGGTTGGTTGGTTGGTTTTTGCTGGGACAGGCTTCTAATACAGGGTCTTGTACAGTTATGTTTCCAACCACTTGCTGGTTTTGAGTAGCTATTTTTCTTGTCTCCATGATGATCCTATAAACAGAAGCATCCCAGATCTTTACAGACTCAAGATTACTGCATAGGCTAAATGATGTGACATTTTCTTAATGAGAAGAAAAACATAAACAAAACTAATGGCCCAAATACATTTATATCATATCCCTACATAACTTCCCTTTGTATCTATAGTTATTTCTAAATTAAATATTTCAAAATTTCCTCGTATATGTCTACTCAAGGACTTGTTCCTTCACCTACATATTTCCAATTAAAAGAGCTGTGGATTCCAATGTTCTACCATCATTAAATGTGGCTGTAAAAGCCATTAGCCCATTTTCAAGCATCATTAAGACTCTTAGTAATTTGTCTTCACACCATGCAGTTTTTGTGTAATTATTCATCTATTTCTATAAAAGTAGAGGGCATGAGCAGAATTTTGTATGAAAAGCAGACTAGGAAATTGTCTGAGGGACTCTATGCAACTTGGCCTCCACTTTTATGTGTAGAGCACATTTAGTCTGGGTAATGTCAGTTACTGAAATAGTTCAATGATGATTAAATCCCATTCAAATGACTATTAGACCAGGATTTTCCATTTATTCAGACACACAGTAAGTAGTGAGGGAGTAGGACAGTGCACAGAAAATATACTAAAGTAAAATTCAAGCACTCTGTCTTCAAGGTGATGTATATTTTATAGGAGTTTCACTTTCAAATGAGAAAAAATGTATAGGAAGTTAACAGTGCAGCTCTGTTCTACAGAGAGTGATATGCATTGTGAGCTCTCTATCCTGAAGAATTATGGAGAGCTGCCCTTCTTTCTGGCCATACCAGCGTTATTTATATCTGTTTGGAAAGTTTTAGCAGGTCCCAAAGAATCACTTGTTATCAAGCAGGAGAGGATTTCATAGTATCTGAACATTAAATTATAATCCATAAGCTCTCAACTGCAATTGACTTGTAGTCCAAAAATATACACAATGAGTTGCAACCACAGTTGGGCCCAAGAAACAATTTTACTATTCCAACTCTAGAAACAGAAAATTTTGAGTTGAGGATATAAAATAAATATAATAATATGATAAATGTAAAATATGCCTATTATGAGTTATTAGGTTAAAGCAACATACCTAAGAATGTGAATTACTAACAATAGTGCTATATATGTATAGATTTATGAACCATAGACAGTTATCTCTGCTCAATCAAATAATTTCTGTGTTCATGAAATAAGCAAGAAGGCACATAGCTTTAGGTGAAATGGCCTTGGTGTTTGTCGAAAGATAAATTAGCAGGAAACCTCCAGTGTACTGACAAGCCCTGGACAGGACAACTGACTGGACTGATAACACTGGAATCTTCCGATAAGGAAACCTACAAACCAGAGCTCCTAGTATCTTCACTAGACCCCTTTCACAGTGGAGGGGATCTAGCTTTCAAAGGGACTCCTTGTTAGCAATCAGGCACCTCCTTCAGCCCAAGGTACCTAGTGACAGCAGGACACATCATCACTATCTGCTGAGAGGTGACATATTCCCACTGTGCCTTCCATGGTGGCATATCCTCCTACTCATGCACTGACAAAGGGCCCCATTCCTCTTCCACCATCCCCTGATTTTCTTCTACCTCCTCTGTACCCCCCCATTCCATCCTCTACCCTGAACACACTTCCCACATGAGAACCTGAATACACTTCCCACATGAGACCTGTTCCATAGTGGGACTTTATGGATCCCTCCACATAGATCCAAACTTCTTCATGCCCAACGTTTCCCCATAGCCACAGGCCCTTCAGTTGTTCTGATGAAAGAGAAAGTCAAGTACAAATCTGCCTTTGTATATGTCTACCTTCTTCCTTTACTTCCATATTGGCTTCATCAATAGCTACGTGTTTTCTAATTCATATATGTGATATAGAAATATATCTACATATATCTTGCAGTTCTGAGTAGCAATGATTATCTTTGACTCCTATGTTACCACAGTGTAACCATTGACCCACACTAATGACATTAATTTTTTATGAAATTAATATATTAAAATTATAGTTTTAAATATAGTGTCTTGGTGGCTCTTCCAATTTAGTGTTTTCAGAAGATAATATGCTGGATGTCAATGAACTTTACAAGCAACTAGAAATCAGTGGTTCTTTTTATACTGTGGTATAAAAGTTGGGAAAATACTACTTCTTGATTTGAAAAGGAAAGATTCCTCAGTGAAAAAATACAGCAAATACTTAAGATGCTAGAAGACCAAGGTTTTCAGGAAGCAGAAAGTAGGTGTTGTAATTCAAATTTCATGCTAATTCCCATTGATCAGCCTATTTAAATGGTAATGAAGCATAGATTGTGCTTTTTTTCCCAAGTGTTTGAAACTCTGTACAGTGGGTGGCTGTCAGGAGGAAAAAAAAATCCTGCTGCTTTTTTAGAAGAGGTCCATTTGCCTCTTAGGGATGTGACTGTGAAAGTGAATTAACTCTAAGTCCTCTGACCTGTATAGAAGATGATGCTGACACTATCCAGAGTTTTTAGACTAGAGGAACACTGACTGGCCATCATCCTCTATAGATATAAGAAATGCATTCTCTTTAAAACTAGAAAGAACAAGTTCCAGCTTAACTGCCAGTGGTCTACATCAGCTACCATCTTTAGCAGGAACAGACACAGTTTGTTACCTTCTTGTGTTTTGAAAAATGTTCAGTAATGGATATTGAAAAGGTCCGAAAATTGCTGAAGGAAGACCCCGGACTCAGATAGTATGCAAAATCAAAGAGCATTTATTCTGCAGAAACAACCTGCATGCAGAGGTCAACCATTTTCCAAAATGGTGACCCTAGACAAAGGCATGCAGGCTTTCTTATAGGGAACTGGGGGAACTCTCTAGAAGGATTAATTAATTAATTTAAAATTTCATTGGTGGGTGTTAGGGAGTCACAAGTGATTAGTGGTCTACATTCTCATGTCATGAACTTACAACCATGGGATGAAATAGGGCTGCCCAACACAGATGGCCAATTCTGAGATAAGATAGTTCCCCATTTCTGTTGTTATCCCTAGGCTGTTCTTTGGGAGAGGGTTTTATGATCTTGTTCTGGATTTTATGGTTTGTTCCTAAAGCTGGTGTCTTATGACTAAGTTTCTGGAACTTATGGCCTATTCCTGAAGCTGGTGCCTTATGGGTGTTTTTGAAATCAGGCCTGGTCCTCAAAATGGAGACAATTGGGGTCCTTGAAAAGAAACAAATGGGATTTATATTGTTCTTTCAATATGAGATTATAATTTGGGCCTAAACCAGAAGCAAAATTAAAAACACTTCTTTGAAGAATTAAATCCTGTTGTACAAGAGAAGGATATGTTTGTAGATGTAAACACATTTAACACGTCTTAGAAAATGAGGTTACACTAAAGAAATAAAAGAGAGAGAACCAGAACAACAACAAAAAAGGAAGACAAAACATGAGGACAGGGAACGTCAAAAAGAGAAAGTTCTTCAAGTTAGAGGAATAGAGAACACTGAACAGCAGACTCAACAATGTGAAGAAGTGTTGGAAACTACAGGGATCAGGAAGAGAGAAAGAGCTAACTTGAAAGGAAGTAGGTAGCATGTGGCAGCAAAGGGGAGGAACCAGATTACAGGATTTCAAAGAGAATTTTGGAGTCAAATAGATAGATGATACATGCTGTCCACCATCAAGAGTGGACCTGGTCAGTCCACTCTGACCAGGTCAATATCTAAATGAGATATTTAAAATAATTATTCTAAGTTACTATTTCTATTGTAATATTAATGATTAATAGTTGACCTTTGTAAGACCTTAACTTAACCTGTAAACCCCTTTTGCATAAGGACAGATACCACCTGAGATGCTGGAGGCTACAATTCACATAATTCACCATATCTCCACTTCCTTAAGCAAGTTTGGCTGACCCAACTGCACTGGATGTGCATAGGCAGGAGGTACTTAGGCAGGAAGTGTGTCTGGATGTGTGCTTGGCTCCAATTGGACAAGGTAATTTTGAGACTGCCTGTATAAGACATTTGATGGACATGAATTCTTGGACATTCTCTGGGAATCCGAGGTATGGACCTGGTCAATGTCCAATTTCCTCCCAGTATTGGATATAGTTTACTTTAATTGGATAATTATATGACCTATCCCCTTGTGATGCTTAAGTTTAACATTTATGACATGATATAAGTAAGCTTAAATGTGTTCTTCCGTCTTTTGTTATCATTTATAATTGCAGATTGTTGCTTTTAGTATTCATGTGTAGTGTAATAGAGAATATGAATTTGGTTTTATTTGTCTTCTTTTAAAATGTCTACTGTCAGACAGAATGTTAAGAATCTTATCTACATTTAACACATATAGTACTCAACAAATCTACACATTAAAATGTATTTTCCCAATTCCAAGAAGAAAAACACATTATCAACCACTTTTGAAAAAAAGAAATAATGATTTTTTGAAGGCAATCCAGGGCCAATTTTAATGTTAGAACTTATAAGGACAATTTTATAGATTAGACAGGTAGCTATTATGAATGTGCAAAGCCCAACAATATCAAACTACATCTTCAAATGATGAAATCCTTTAGCTTATTACTATCCTGGTAATATAGCACATTTTCCCCTTCTTACTCATAGATAAAGAATTGTTATCTGTTATAAAAGTTTGAAATTGCCTTCTTAGAAACACAGTCTCCATGGTAAAATGAAGCAGAAATTTTAGACACGTGTTCAGTTGTATTCTTTATGGTTTTTGTGTTACAGAAACCAGATAAAGTAAAAATCATGCCTGTGGTGCTTTACGTGTTGTTTATGTGCACATTCGTGTTGTGTGAGTAGGTGCAGTTTCATGTGTGAGTGAAGTGACCATGCAAGAGTCTTGCACATGTGGTGTAAGCAACCTTTATGAATTATCCATCTTTGTCTATAAAGAACCACAACTCTCCCCTTGAAGTGAATGAAAGATAACTTCTCTAGAGCCAAATTGGAGTGAGCATGAATACAAATTTAGATGATCTCAAATCCCAGGTTCTAATTTGGCAGTCATTTCCTGAAGTTTGTATGGGAAGGGGACAAAGAAAGACTTGTTGGGACCATCAGAGAGGCAGTTCCCACAAGTTGGGAAAAGCTCTCCTATGGGCCTCAAATGTTTCAGCCTCAGCTCTTGGGCTGACAAAAGCTAGATGTCTGCAATGTTAATAGATTTCAAAAGTCTAGTCACAAGATCTTCACTCAGATGCAGTCTTGTGCAACAATGGCTGTTCAGGGGGTTAATGTAGCCAGAGATAAAGAAATTAGTCCCTGGACATGTAACATTCTGACCTCTCCACACCAGGGCCATTCTAATCATTCAATCAATCACAGTAGATGCAGCTACTTTCCAGGAATTATCTTTACATCCTCAGATCTGTTATGTGTTTCTTATGTGGACACTTTTGAACAAAATACAAAAAGGATTCATTCCCATTAAACACAAAATGATTTAAGAATGTCCTTTTGTTAGTAAGTTCGTCTCTGTATTTCTGTGTTATTATGATATCTTTACTTCCTCCTCAGATTATATACGTGTTGACTGGAGAACATTTTAGAAATCTCTTTTTTGTGGCATTTCTCAATTCTCTGGACCAGTCCTTTAATATCTTTCAATTTCCTTCATCTTTGTTCTACTTAGACTCAATAACACTGGATAGGCTAGGAATAAATAAATAAGACACCATTCTTATTGACTGTTCATTGTAATTTTACTTTTCTAATGTGTGTTACTTATTTAAAATTGGAAGAATGGGGGCTCTTTGCCAAGAAAAACATATTTAAGCAAGTTTCTTATTAAACTTATTTATTACTTTACAACTCAATATCACCCTAAGCATAGATTTTAAAAAGAAAACATTGTAACATTCCTTCCAATATAAAATGAACATTGGGTTTTACACAGCTCATTAAATAAGCAAGAAGCCAATGGGCTATTTTAAAGCCACATACACAAATATTTAAAGGATCAGGTATCTGTGAGTAATTTACTAAAAGATGCCTTAAACAATATTGTAGTAGATACAAAATTGCTTAAAGTACTTACTTTGTGTGATTATCATCAACAAAACTTGGCCTTGCATGTCTTCTAAACCAAATCTAGAGACTAATTTTTTCTGCATAACTATAAAGTATCTTTATATTTATACTAAGTCCAAGGTTGAAACTCTGAACCACAGGAAATATCCTGTAAGATCTGCCTATTTCCACATTTCAGGTGATTTTTTCTAATTCCAGGTCTTCTCTTTTAGACACTTCTTATTTTACTTTTTGTTGTCTCAACTGGATTGTGTGTTCCCTTTGTGACATTCTGTCACAGGTAGCTTGAGTACCTCAAGATTTCTCCTCAGAAACTAGAGTTAGGTTGAGAGTTATTAAGGTAATCATGTTACTGTACCTTCAATCCCACGCAATATGCCTCTGTGAGAATCTAAAAACAAAGGCTGAAATCAATGCATTCCTCAGTATTTTTCTCCACATTTCTGACCAAATTTTAACATTTGGTTCCTATAAACTCAACTTATATATGCCACACTATTTTAAAGGATCATCATTTTTCCCTGGAAATCTGAAAAGCACAAGTTTTATTTATCAGATTTATTAAATAAATCAATCATATTCATATAAATTAGGACATTCAAAAAGGTTATCAAATAACAGGAAAAATTCCAATATAAATCCTTTCTATTAAATTTATCACAGTTTGATGTTGGGTAAAGTTAAGAGATAGACTGGAGGCAGATCCATGACCAGGGCAAACAGCCTGTGAACTTTCCTTTGGTGTTTGCCCGGTGGGGTTTCATTAGTTCTTTCTTTTGTAGCCAGTGTACTGTGACATCTTTGTCTGAACTCAGTTGCTATTACTTCCAAAGTAGGTGACATGAAGTCCTTCTTGCCAGGTATGATTACCTCTCAAACATTAGAACTCAAGAAAACCCACCATAACTGGTAGATTATAATAACAGCAACTAAAGTTTGTGACAGATTCCTTCAGAGACACATTCTAACAATTTCTGTATCACAAAGCTTAGTTATTTTTTTCTCTTAGGTACACAAGTGCATTAACCACTAAAAATGTTTTGAAGTCACTAAATTCTTACAATAATTTTTAATATGCTTTCTGTTATCATTTCTGAAAGATACTGATCATCAAATCTGAAATATTGACTGTCAGAATATCACTACTTATGTCAAACATTGGATTCAAATTTATGGTTGTTTGTCTATAAAGGATGAACCAACCAAAACAAAATTTTGAGTTCAATTAATACCATGGCAGATACTATCTCAGGACATAAATTATTTTAAATACATTAATCTATGGAAAACATGATTAGAAAAAAACTATAATTATTGCTTGATATAGACATGATTTTTGAAAAGAAAATTGGTATTACAATTTGTATTTTCCAAGTTTTTTCTTGCTAAAATTTACCTGTTTTAATATTAAAATGAAACAAAATATTTAATGTAAATATACAAATACTCAATATGGCCCAATTTAAATCTTTACTTTATGTTCAAATTCTGATTTTTTATGTGTCAAAACATTTTATAACATTTTTAAAATGCTGAATATATATATATATATTTATTTATGACTGATCATGTATTTATTCACATGTACAATTCTTATACATAATTAATAAATTTGCATGTGATATACACATGTGACATATATATCAGATGTCCAGGGCTTAGTGAGGAAAATAGTTTCTTTGAGATAACTCTGTATAAAATGTTTTACAGTTGTATAAAAATTTGACTTGCATACACAGCTCTGATGTCACTAAGCTACATATTCTTAGAGTGCCAAATTCATAGATATGGTTCAGTGTTAAAGATACATCATATGAGAACCTTATATGTGCATGGGAAACTTTAAATAAATGCAGATTTTTGAATCCATGGATTTAACCAATTTTGGCTAAAAACACAATATTATTGTTCCAAATAACATCATTTATATGCAATGTATGCAAATTATTTTGAAAAGCAGAGATTCCATTTTATATGTTATAAATGTATATCATTTTTTAAAAAAAGAAAATCTTATCCTATTTTTCTCAGAAAAGTAGGCTATCTGACTTATGTGGCAGCCAATTATATGCCACATGTACCCTTTGTTACTCTGATTCTGCCCTTTTGATTAGGGCTAAGAAAGAGCTATACATAATATTGTAACATTAATTTCCATGTGTAGTCTTATTTATCAGTTTATATAGTATACAAACAACTCTTAGGTCAGAGGGGAAATAATTACAATAATAAAAAGACCCTGCATATTTAACAAGAATTTTTGCTGTAGCCATCAGAGTTTATAGATAGGTAGTTATATTTCTCCTGATGTACCATGTAGATTACTTTTCAGCATCATGAGCACTAGTCAGTACTGATAACACCTCTACACACCAGCTTGATCTCTCTGTGTGTGATGACATAGGTAAGTGGTAGCTTCAGCAATAAAGCCTTGCTGTCCTGATGTATAGTGCACAAAATGATTAAATCTTCCCGCAGACTGTGGAGTAATATTTCTACTTTATTTTTTTCATAGTTTTGTGAAAGTGTAATAGGAAAATGAAATTAGTTCAAGACATAAAAACAGAAAATTCATATTTTGAACATAACCCCCAAAGAACAAGCAACAAAAGCAGAGACAAACAGGATTTCAGAAACCAAATGGTTTCCTTTTGGAGAAAAGGAAACCGTTGATAACATGACAAAGAGATCTACAGAAAGTAGAATATATTTGCCCCCATTCATCTGATAAAAGACTCGTACTTAGAATATACAAAGAATTCACAAAAACTAAAACAAATATCAAGTAAACCAATTTTGAAATACAAAATCAAATACAAGTGGCTACCAATATATAAAATACTGCTCTACATTACAAACCATCAGAGAAGTACTAACATGATCCATGACATTTAGAGCAGCTATTATCAGCAATGAACAAAAAATAAACCATATGGAGAAAAGGAAGCTTACATTTGTTTCTAATGATAATTAAATAAGAACAAAATTGTGGACAACTATAAAGTAGGGCCTGAAATTAATATGAGATCTATTACATTGCCTATTTCTTCAGTATTTATCCAAAGAAATTAAATCAACATTCCTCATAGATATCTGCATTCTCATCTTCATTGAAGCAAATTCACAACAACTCAACTAGGTTTTTATCAATGTTTAAATACATAAGAATATTCACAAAATAAAAATACTATTCAGTAATAGCAATAAATTAAATAGTATTCTTTCTTTTTCAGGGAAAAGAATGCAACTTAAGACATATTTGTTAATGGACCAGGAAAACCAAGAACAGAAAGACAAATTCTACATGTTGTTTTTCATATGTAGAAGTTAAAGGGGGCTGGACTTCATAAACAATAGTGATTATGGATGCTGGATAGGGCAATAGATAAGGTAGATAAAGTGAACTTAGATTTTATAAGCATATTCTGTATGCACATTATGAAATATTACATTGAACTCTATTTATATATACATTTAATCCAATAAAAGGTATTTTAGATCTTTTGAGAGGCAGGTTGCAAATGTATTACTTCATAAAACACAGCATTTATAAAGAAAAAATAGCAACTTCAGTAGGCTAGAGACATGTCAGAGCATGATGTGTGTTTAACCACAGTAAATGATGAAAAAGTTCCAAAACCTCTGAGAGCCACGCTTTAGCTCTTACATCTGTTTCTAGTTGTATAGACAATCCTCAAACCATCACCTTCTGTGAAAGGAATCCTGTGATTTGCAGAAATTGCCTTTCTTATTGCATCATGCTCAGCAGTTCATTCTCAGGCACGGGTGAGAAGCATGGAAGGAACATGCATACCATGAGAGGAAGACATCATCTATGTCAAACTCACACTGGCATGGCAGAGAGCAAGCAGAACATGTGAGTGTGTCAATCCCAAGTCACAGAGCTCTGCTTCTGAACATCACCATCAGGATTACACATTCCTCTGATCCCCTGAGTCTCACTTGTTTAGGAAGAAACACAGACAGTGAGTAGCTTTAATTACAGGCTTCTGAAGTGCTGTTAATGGTGTGAACTGTAGTACTAAATCCTGGAGTGAAAGGCATGCTTTCCTTCTCTGTGCCTCACTCTCTTATCACCAACCATGCCATCTATTATAACAGTTCATGTAGTGTTGCAAGGCGTAGAACTATTGCCTTCAGTTCCCACGTAGGCTTTGCTATGTGATCGGCTTCAATATTTCTAATAAAAATGCAACCAGAATCCATCTTCTTTATTGAGGGAGAGTTCCTGGGCTCATCCTGAGCAGTGAGCCCTGAAAACCTCACTGAAGTGGTAGGTTATGGGCGCTTTTCTGCTTTGTCTCCCATGGTATGTGATACATCTGTCTCGTTGAGATTGCTACTAATATTGGCATTTTGTCACAGAATGATGTCACTGGCATACTAATCTTTGAAATTTTCTGCAAAATCCACTGGATGTTTGCAAGAGAAATTACATTAGGTTAAAGATAATTACTGTATCTCTGAGCAAAATTTTAAATAAATATTCTTTTCCTTACAATGAAGACAATGAAATTCTGAATTAAATAGAAATACAATAATGCTGCCTTCCATGAAAACTGTAGTTATTTTTTGTCCTTATATTTGATAAGGACAATGCTCTTGGTACTGTTTTAGCTGATGATGGGACAGGATGTTAGCAGACTCCAAATGGTCTTCCCCATTGTAGGGATCTTACCTTACACTCTAAAGACACAATATTTCATGTATCAAGAAAATGCTTGACTTAGTAGTTTGTATGTAAACTACTAAATGGGTAGGATATATTACATAATTTGAGTTAGATATTAACTAGTACTACACTTATTTCTTGCCATGCCCAAATATCCATGAATCTTTAAGACCAACTATTTGTCAAAGGTTATTAGTAGCTACTTAGACTAAGTCTGTTTATAATTGTTGTCAAATGTGTGAAAGTTTTCCTGTTGAGTTGTGCTACAATACAACACTGTCTTATTGTAGTGTAGCACAATAGGGCATTTCTATAACATATATTTTATGGTGTCTCATTATTCTTTTTTCCTATGGTGCTATTCAATAATGGAGTTGGAATCCAAAGTATTACAAGCCTAGGAACTTAAGACATGATTCTGGTATTTATTTAATCCATTTGTCCTTACTTTTTTGAGTCAAGATGTCAATCATCACCCTTTTGGTCTGCCCATCTACTTTGATTGTGGAGGTGACCTGCTTTGCTAATCAATTCCATAACTCACTAGAGACCAATCTGCTTAGACTACTCACTTGATTTGACATCCATTAATGAAACTGGTGCATCTACCTATCTTCTGATGTCTAGGGATAATCCTGGGCTGTATTATGTTGGAGAACCATCATCTCGTGTATTATATAAAGGGTAACTCTGAAATGACCTCCCTTATGGTCATGGATGAACTATACACCCACTGTTCTCAACTTCTTGTTGAACCTGTGCTATTCTCAATAGAAGACCTTGGTGATATTGATAAATATATTATTTTGTAGATCTTTCTATGGAACGTACCATAAAACAGACCCTTTGAAGTCACAAGATAAATCTATTTTTACAGTTCTACTTGTCTCAGCATCTTTATTTCTTCCTGTTTTCTCACAGGAAAAAAATAAAGAAATTTCTTTTTTCTTAATATTAATTTTATCGTTCTCAAACCGAACTTAGAAATATTTTGTACAATTTCTGGGGTCTTTTACAAAGACTAAAATATAATTCAAGTCAAAGGCTCCATGCCAATGACTTCTTGATGCTTTGATGCTGTATTACAGTCTTTAATCAATTACTCAAAATTAAATTACAATTCTATATTCCTGCTTTTATTAGTCCATGGTCCCTACTTTTCAAAATATTTTTTAAAGTCAAAATATAATTATATCCTGCTCCCTTTCCATGTCCTCCCCCAAATGCCTCTCATGTAGCTCTCTAAGTCCATCTCAAATTGATGACATTTTTATTATTATTGTTACTATACATTTAAATAATATATATATATATATATATATATATATATATACTGGACTAATAATTTTGTACTTATTACATGTCAAGTCAAATACTTGGGGCTAATGAGGTCATAGATCTTAGAGAGGAATGTACAACTTTCAGTTTACTAGCCCAGCATAAATCTTCACTACCTTCTATAATTTGTTCTTATACTCATAGAAAAATATAGCTTTCTTTCTTCATCATGTAAACTTCTCTTTCTCAAAAACAGGGAATGTTACTAACTTTGTAACTGATCTATTGCTGTGATAGCAAATTCTATGACCACAGCAACCCTTAAAAAGGAAATTATTTAATTGGAAGCTTGCTTACACTTTCAGAAACAGTCCATTATCATTATGGCTGGGAGTATAGTAATAGACAGTTTGCTAGGGAACTAGTTGACAGCTACTTCCTGATCCACAGGCACAGAGAGGGAGAGGGAGAGAGAGAGAGAGAGAGAGAGAGAGAGAGAGAGAGAGAGAGATTAAGAGACAGACAGAGAAAGACCAAGAGAGACAGAGAGAGACAGAGAAAGAGAGACAGAAAAATAGAAACAGACTGACAGACAGAATGTGCCTGTCACGGGCTTTTGAATCCTTAAAATCCAATCCCACGGAAACATACTTCTTCTAACAAGGAAACATATCCTAATCATTCTGATCCTAATAAAAAGCCCTACTCCCTGGAGACTAAACATTTAAATATGAGTTTATAAGGAGTCATTGTTATTTGAACCACCACAATTATATTAAAGCACAACATATCATAAAGCTGATCATTAGATAGTATGGAGCCTAACCCCACGGATACATCTTCAAAAACATCTCTTGAAACTGAAGATTGGAAAAGTGGCAGACTAAGGTGATAGAATGATTGTATGATAAACTGGACCAAGAAGTTTTCTTTGATGTTGTATCATCTAAAACTGACAAGGACACTTTGCCCATTATTTCTCAATAACTAGGCTGACTACACATAGCTAGATCCTTTACAATATTCGTAGGCATGCTAACATATAAGGAGGGACTCTCCTCTGTTAGATGAAAAACAAAGACAACAGATAGCTAAGGAGGGAAGAATTACCTTCTCCAAGGAACTTTTGAAAATTTCTAAGGTCCTCTTCCTTTTATTTCTTAATAGTTACAAGAAAGACCATCTTAAAAATAACTGCTACAATATATTTTCTAGTTTCAAGTGATAAACATTAACAACCAGATGACTACCTTATAGAGGAACTCTGTACACCATTTGCCTTTTATGTAGGCATTCATAACTTGACAATTAGTCATGTTAAGAAAGTAGTAAGCATGTAGTTGGAAGATTTTCATACTACAGCATATGTTTTAGGAAATATTTACTCACATTATAAGAAAATTCAAGAGTCAGTCATTGAAAAAAGGAGATCCAAAATAACTTCCAGAAATAGACATGATGCATCCTTATTGGGATCTACTCAAGAGAAACATGGCCTTGTCATATCATAAACTGCAACAGATTGAGGCAATAATTTCTGGGTGGTCTATGAGTTATTCTTCTTGTAGTTAATAATCTGTATCATATATTATTTTGGCTGAAATAGAATGCATGAGATTTTGTGTTGGAATTTTAGAAGTTGTATGATTTGAAATGTGGAACAGAAGCTGGTTCAGTATATGAACAATATTTGCAATGGCTTTTAAACATAAGGTTAGAATTTAGAAAATATACTGTATAATGTATACTGTATACTGTCTATGGAGTCTAACTCTTAAGTTAGATGTAGATGTTAAACCAAAGAGTCAAAAAGAGGCTAAGTAATCAGAGTCAAAATAATATAGTGTGAAATGAACACTAGAACATTGCTTGTATCTAACAACTATTTTTGAAATAAAATCTCTGTGAAACTACATTCTACTAAGTTCATCAAGTCTGATATCTATGTAAAAACTGGAAAGGTGCTAATCATGTGACTGCCCACTATTGTTTGTTCTTTTTATTATTACTTATTATTATTCTTTTATGTTTACAGGTATTTTGCCTAAATATATGTGTGTGTACCACAGGCATATCTGCTGCCTAAGAGGGCACTGGATTCAGTGAAAGTAGAGTTACCTACATATTGCTCTGAGCCACTATTTAGATGTTAGGAATTAAAACTGGGTCTGTGGATGAGTGAGTGTTGCTCTTACCGCTGAGTCATCTCTAACCTCCTCACCACTGATTTTATGGAGTTTCTGTTTTCCTACGTTTTTTAGATGACTCGATGAAGAAAATTGAAATTTGTCCAAGCTCTATGCTATGGTGCAGACCAGTATTTACTTGGAAAAAAAATGCATTCAATATCTACATTTTTGCTTTGTTTACTCAGGAGATATAGCTTTGTCTCCATGGAAGCTTCCTTTTAAACTAGGCACTTTCTTCGCTTCCTCTCCCCACTCTTTTCTGTACTTTGGACCTCGTACACTTCTCTTTCTCTTCCCTGTTTCTCTTCTGCCTCCTCCTTATTTCTCCATCCTCCTCATTTAATTATTTTTGTTTTGTTTTTGCTTTTTAATATCACCTTTGCCTTTTCTCCTTCTACATGTTCTCTTTCTTCTTTTTCATATTTTAATTCTGGAACATAGACACTCATACTGTATATTGTATTGATATTAAAGCACTATAAATTATTTCACATAGATATTCAAATTGTACATGAATGTTGAATAAAAGAAAATAATGTAATGATAAAATTGGTATCTAGGAAAAATCAATCCAACTTCAACTCAAATATTTTAAATAAAATATTGCTTTTCAAAAAGTATGATCACTGAACAAAAGATGTTGGCAGTATTTTTTTTTATATATTAATTTTCTTGGTTTCTGATACGTCTACCTCCCTTCCAACATTTATTCCACACTGGTTCATTCCTACCCCTAAACACTAAGTAGGAGAGAATGAATGTTAGAAGGAAAATGGGACATAAACCTATTTGAGTCAACAAAAATAGACTTCTTCCTGCTTTTTGGGGACATCATGTTTCATGGGGCAAGTCCAATCTTCATAGGCTATCTCTAATTGCTATTCATCTCTTTGCTCCCTTTGCTCACAAGTACTTGACAAACTGTAATAACAAGCTACCAGAAACAGCTGGGAGGAGCATCAGCTGTTGCCTCCTCCTCCTCCTTCTATTCCTCCTCTTCCTTCTTTCCTTCCTTCCTTCCTTTCCTCCTTTTCCTCCTCCTCCTCCTTCTTTTTCTTCTTCTTCTTCTCCTTCTTCTTCTGCCTCCCACAACCCCCTATCCCCAACAATCTTTCAGTTTGGCCTTTTTTCCCTGGCTAGAGCCCCCAGAATTAAAATGTCTGCAGCTGGCAAAAATCAAGCCTCTCCTAAACCATGAGATAATTATAGTTAATAGCTGTGGAGAAACTCAAACATCACACTTGAGATTGAAACAAAAATATATTCACATAACATAACAGTGTTTTTAAAGAAAGCAAAATTCTCATTACAAAACAATCCTCTTTCCTTTCAAGAAAATTAAATGCAAATATGTACCTTGATGGATTAACACCAATATGAAGAGTGCATACACTGGCCACAATGCAGTGACCATGACATGATGGAATGTACTTTCCTTCTAGCCACCAAGAACATCTTAGAATAGAAGCTTGGTGGTTATTTTGTTCATTTTCTTATTTAATTCTTTACCCTTTATTGAAAATAGATTTTTCTTATCATATACTATGACCTGATTATTGTCTCCCTTCCCTATGCACCTTCTAGCTCTCCCCTCTCATCTGGACCCTCTTTCTGTCATTAGAAAAGGAACAAGCTTTGAAGGGAAACTAATAAAATATAATGAGATGAAACAAAAAATAACAAGTTGGAATTGAAAAAATGAAGAAAAGAACCCAAGGGTAGACATAAGAAACACAGTCCCAGTCATTAGCACACTCAAGAATCCTGTAACTACACTAATCTGTTAGCCATAATATATAGGCAAAGAATTTATAGAGTTAAAAAAAAAAGGAGTAAAATATAATTTAAGTTAAAAATAATAAGATATGTTTTTTTTTTTAAGTAAAAGAAATTAAAACAAAGAAGAAAGAAAAATAGAAAAGCCTGGACACAACATTGAGACTTAAGAAATTTTTTCAGAGCCATTGCTGAGTTTGAAAACTCTAGGCTAGGCCTCATCTTCAGAAGTAGTTGACTTACTACTATTAATGCACTCTAGAACTTTCTCTGTATACTTTTAGTTGGTGATAGTTTGGTGGTTTATTTTCTGTTTGTTTTCTTTTTAGGTGTTGTTTTATTTTATTTTCTTGACTTGAGAGATTTGTATTATCGTACTGAATTTTGTTTCATGGAGAAAAAACTTAAAGATGAATGGAAAGGGAGAGGATCTGGATGGACATGGGGAAGGGAAAATGTGATCAAAATATATTTAAATTTAAAATTGTTTTAAATTATAAAAATATAGTAAAAATTTTTTCTTAAGTAAATTTGACAAAAAAAAAAGAAAAAAGCCAGACATTGTTCTTATAGTTGAAGCATAGTTAGCTAAAAAATTATTGATTAACAAGGGGTTAAATTTATGCCAATGATTAGTAACCATTTGAAAAGCACAAACCACTTCAAGCTATCTGAAATATCCCTTATAATCCTCAAGCTGATGGCTGATTGAAGAATGGTACTTACCATTAAGGATGGTCTTTGATGGTGGACGAACACTCTAAAGATGATTTTTTTCTTTGTTAATTTTTTTTTTTTTTTTTTTTTTTTTACACTCCAGATGTTATTCCCCTCTTGGTCCACCTTCCAACTACTCCACATCCCATACTTACTCCCCATCCCTTTGTCTCCACAAGTATGCCCCCCATACACACCAACAGATCTCTAAACTCCCTGTGGCCTCCAGTCTCTTGAGGGTTAGGTGCATCTTCTCTGACTGAACCCAGACCCAGCAGTCCTCTTCTGTATGTATGTTGGGGGTCTCGTATCAGCTGGAGTATGCTGCCTGGTTGGTGATCCAGTGTCTGAGAGATCTCAGGGCTCCAGGTTAATTGAGACTGCTGGTCCTCCTACATGGGCTGCCCTCCTCCTCTGCTTCTTCCAGCCTTTCCCTAATTCAACCACAGGGGTCAGCGGCTTCTGTCCATTGTTTGGGTGCAAATATCTGCATCTGACTCTTTCAGTTGCTTCTTGTGTCTTTCAGGGGGCAGTCATGATAGGTTCCTTTTTGTGAGCACTCCATAACCTCAGTAAAAGTGCCAGGACGTGGGGCCTCCCCTTCAGTTGGAACCCAACTTGGGCCTATCGTTGGACCTTATTTTTCCTCAGGGTCCTCTTCATTTCCATCCCTGCAGTTATTTCAGACAGGAACAATTATGTGTAAGAGTTTTGACTGTTGGATGGCAACCCCATTCCTCAGTTGATGTCCTGACTTTCTGCTGGAGGAGGGCTCTATCAGTTCCCTCTCCCACTGTTGGGCATTTCATCTATGATCTCTCCCTTTGAGGCCTGAGAGTCTCTCACCTCCCAGGTCTCTGGTACATTCTGGAGGGTCTCCCCAACTTCCTACCCCCGGCATTGCCTGTTTCCATTCTTTCTGCTGGCCCTCAAGGTTTCAGTCCTTTTCCCCCACCCAATATCAGATCATGTTCCCCTCTTCACACCCCATCACCTTTCCCTCTCAAGTTCCTACCTCTCTCCCCCCTTGTGATTTCTTTCTTCTCCCTCCTGAGTGGGACTGAGGTGTCCTCACTTAAGGCATCGTTTTGCCACCTATACTGCTGTGTAACCAAAACCATGAATCCATAAAACTATATTCAGTCAATCCAACTGATTAAAATAAAGTACCTATTTGTGTTTCATGTTTTTCTCTCTTATTAATGTTTTTGTTTTTCCCACTAGCCTGTATAAGAAAGGCGAGAAGAAAACACGCTTGTTCACAATCTTAAAGAGTAGTGCTCAATTTCCACAATGTGAATGAATTGATGTGGCCCTTTGTTTTCTCACACTAACAGTTTTAGTGTAGATGTGAAAAATAGTCACAAATCTAGTACATACAATGTACAAATGGACAACTATTTATAAAATCTCTCTCTCTCTCTCTCTCTCTCTCTCTCTCTCTCACACACACACACACACACACACCTTCATGGAATTTGTTTTTAGAATAAATAAAATTGATTATCATTGTAAAAGGATATTATTACTATCTCTTAAGATGAACATCTTCCTGTTTGTTGTACTCTGCTAAGTAAAGGAAAATGCATGACTCTAAGAAGCATAGATTTATTGTCTTGACTGGCAGTGAATGGGGTGATGGATGTGAAAATAGATTACTCTGCATTTCAAATCTAAAGATATTAGCCCCATATAGCTTTTCTTATTTCAGATGCTCATTATCAGCTTTTCATTTATGGTGGTAATCTTGCCCGTTATTCTTTCAGTACATAAATCCAGTAAGACTTTAACAATTTACAGGCTGCCACAATTGTCAACAATATTATTATTTGTGTTTAAAACTTACAGACTTAGGACAGAGAGAAATACCACGAAAGAGAGTCCACATTTCATTTGTCTTGAATGTACATTGGTATCATGCTACAGAAGATAATGATAGCTAAGTACTGATGACTTTGAATATTTAGTTTCATTTAATTTTTATGATATTTCAATAATGAATGGCTAGTTTAATTTAAAAATCAAACATTATCTCCACCAGCTTGCTTTTTCTTTGTTTTTTTTTTCCCAACTACATTTATATACTTAGTTTTTTACTATCACTGTTTAAAGTGTGAACTGACCTCACCCCTATTATGTGAAAGACAGGACCCAGAACTATGGACATTCAGCTGTACTGTTAAATGACCTCTGTCTTTTCTAATACTGAACTCTCCCTGTTATATTTCTGTAGATGAATAGCAAGTTAATCTTAGCAATTTAGTCATAAATTCAGAGTTAAAATAATTGTTTCATAAATTTCATTATTCGGTAGCACCAAACCAATAAATACATCCTATGCAAGACATTTTAAGTTACTTTCTAAAAATGAGACTATTCAACTCTATGGCCTTAAAATTGATAGCTTCAATTCTCTTCTTGCTTTGTAATCCTGATGGAGCTGATAGAAGCATGATGCTCCTTGAAAGTAGAACTGCTATACTTAAATTAAGGCTGCGATGGTGCAGAAGAAGTCATATATTTGGGTAAAACTGTTTTTGGGGTGAATAAGATATCTTGACATGTCAATAGAATATGAAACTCAATTTCACCAGGTTTTTCTAGTGTCAACAGAGATTTAAGTAGAGCTATCATTTCTAGTCTTTACTTAAAGTATAAGTCTTTATAGACCTCTCCATCCATTGCTGTAAAATTTAGTTTTACCATTCCTCCTAAAGTCTATATAGTTTGAACCTTCAAAAGAGCAAAACTACACTTTATTTTGGTTTGTTCTCTGTTTCAATATTAAGGAATGTCTAAAACTCCAAATACTCCATTGTTACTACCTCCATAACATTTACGACACTATCTGCTAAACAGTGATCACAGATCTGAATTCATTAGAAAGAATCATAGCAACTTGAAGCTCTGTGATATTTAAGCTACATTACCTTAAAAGGATAAGAAACAAGTCTTTTCAAATGAAATGTGTGTTTGAATCAAATCTAGCTAAATTAAGGCTATTTTTATTTAGACTCTTCAAAGAGGATATAAAAATCAATAAAAAGATAACTGAAACAAAACTTTAAAAGTTCTAAATAGTAGTTTAAAGGTCATTTTGAAATAAGAAACTTATAATGAATTCAACTTTTCATTTTTATTGTTCTAGTATCATTACTTTGTTCTATAATCAGATTGTAAAATACTGTGCGTCCTTATGTCAAATGGTATTTCAAACATTTTCAGTACCTTTTATTTTTAATTTTTCATAATAACTTGAGAAAAATATGTATACCAACTATCAGACATTGTTTCAGCAGGAACAAATCAGTTAAATACTGCTTAAATGGAGAATTTGAATTCTAGAATGGAAATGATGGCTATCACATGAAAAAACAAACGAGTTAAATCTAGGATTCCATTTAATTGGCAGTTAATAAAGGCTCATAAGTTGTCTTAGAACATCTCATTATGTGCCATCAGTTCATGAAGAAATTTTATTCTTTCTGTGATGTACCACCCATCACTGAATTTTCTTTAGCTTTTTATATATCAGATACGATTATCTATTTATCTATCATCCATCAATTATCTATCTCTCATATATATATATGAGAGATTGAGATAGATATCTAGAGATAGATAGTTGGTAAGTAGATAGATAGATAGATAGATAGATTTCAATTATGGAAATAAATAAATGTGCAAAGGAAATAAACTCTGCAAGGGTGATTTGTGTGGTAGTAGTGTTGCTTAACATTAAGTTCAATCTTTTCATTCATTTACAGTATGCTAGCTCAATTCTTTAGGTTAGCATGGTTCCCATTAATCTCCATGTTCTTCCAGGAATGATGTTGAGTGGTAACCCTGAATAATATCTGTCTGGATTATGTGTTATTTCCCCGCTACTACATTGGATCAGCTTTTGCAAGGATGTGCATCCGAAGTTTAATCTTTAAACTACATTGCTTTTGTGATATGTGTTCAAAAACAAAAAAGAGTTTTAGTCAACAATCTGGTTCGGTTCATTGTATATTTACATGGAAGTCCTCTGATAACAGTTTTGTGCACAGGGGGTCTTTGGCCTATTTCATACATTTCTCCCCATGGAAACTTTGACAAACTGTAATTGTCTGGTAGTCATGGGTAACTCCGAAAGCCAAGGAACTTAATGTGATGATATGCAAACACTCTGTGAACACAGTGCAATGTGCTATGTCATACTGTGTTTTTTACTATCAAGTGGTTAGAAAGAGGAATAGTAAAAGCTCATGTTTCTTTAATATTTTAAATCCCTATTATGGTCAAGTTCTGGTGATTTGGAAGACTGAGCAGAGGAAGAGAAACAGATTTCATGATAACAATGAAAATTGGCTTCATGATGAGGGATGATATGAGCACATTACTATGAACAGTGCACTTCTCCAAGGGACGATGAACACTTAGGTTGCCTTCCAATTGTCTATTTCATTTCCATGTTTCCATTTTATATGGCTCCTCAGTACATTATGATACCATAAGCCTTAGCTACATTTTATAGCTCTTCTTTGTAGCATCCAAAATTCTTGGCTTCCAGGTATAATGCAATATACATCACAGCATGCATTTGTATAGCACCAAGGGCATATGCATATCATAAGACTGTGCATGCTCACAAAAATGCTAGAACTGGTTTTTATTTCCAAGTACATTTTCGTGTCCCCATTATTTATGGTAGTTGAGCATGTCTTCATTTACACTTAGTATCCTAGTTACAGATTTGAGTTTATATTAACTTTAAACATCATAGACAACTCACTAGTTACTTAAATATAAAAAATTAATTCATTCATCAGTAATATTTTAACAGATTCTGCAAACTCTGATACAAAAGAATCCATCATCTTCTCTTCCTCCTCCTTCTCTTAATCCTCCTTCAGTATCAAAAAGTAACACACTTTTCTACTAAACATAATGTGAGCACAATTCCATACTTGCTAATATGTTACTGTGTTTTTGTTTGTTTGGTTGGTTGTTTATTTGGCTTGTAATCAGTGTGATATAAATTTTGCAGAATACATAATTTTAAGTAGCAACTACTTGTGAACAATTTAAAGTGATAGAATTTGCTAATACAAGGCAAAGCATACAAGTCTTTATTGTGAATGCAGCAAGAACTGCACACTACAAAAAGCTACAGTCTTTCTTCTAGCCTGAAATATATACATTCTCTTTTAAAAACATACCAACTTACTATGGCTACACGTAAAAGTAGAAGTTTATGTTAGATAGATTACTATGGGTTGCCACATATACTATTAGTCAAATTTGCTTAGTTCACAAAAACAGAGTGGTGTCACAACACTTGATCTGAAAGATGCTGTCTGTTGCAACTTGATCTGTACAAAATCTGTTTCACTCTCTTGTTTTCTATTTCCTCCCGCTCCCCTTCTCTCTCTTCTCTCTTTTTCTCTCCTTTTCTCTCTTCTACTCTCTCTAATACTCTCCATTTTTTCTTTTTGAATTTGGGTGGAATTCAGACTATAAAGTTAAAGTTCGTGAAGTGTATCATTTGGTGTTACTTTAAAGCATACAATAATTTCAACAAGCATTTTCTATCATGCTTTCCCCAGACAGGATACTCAAACCTTTTGAACACTTATTTTCCATTGGCGCCTTGAGGTCAAGAATTTATATTTTATCCCTATTCATTTACTTATTTGATATATCTTACATAATGGGAATAAATACAATTTGTATCTCTTGATGTCTGTCTTCCTTTCTGGAGATATCTTTTTGTGATTTATTCACTCACATCACTGTAAGCGTAACTTATCCATCTGATAACTATTATTTTACTCCTACTAGTAATTTAATAAAAGTCTTTATCTTTTCTAAAGCTTTATTTCTTCTCCATAAATTATCCTTCAGATTTATGGTTAAATTGGTCAATAAAAAAAGTAGGTACTAGATTGACTTATTAGTCAAATGACATGAACTGGAATTTAATCAGTCAATGGAATATTAAAAATTAAGTTTCTTCTGCATGGTAATACTGATAATCAGCTACACATAGACTTTTGGGTAATGACAATAAGGAGTTGCCATATGTGTTTCAGAAACATGAATGAATAGAAAACATGAGTGCACAGAGTGCAGTTTGAATTCTTGTTGCTGGCAGGCGTTTTGCTTTTCATTTTTTCTTTTTCTTTTTCTTTTCTTTTTTTTTTCTTTCAGATTGTTTTCTTCTCTAACTTGATTTTTGGTCTAATCCCTGCTAAATGATTCCCATTTCAGTTCCCCTCTGAGCCTTTAAGGGAGATTGAAAGTAGCAGTTAAAGCTGGTTATGCCCCATAGTCAAGGCAAATTTTGTTTACAAGATGCTCCCTGTTACAGTGTTTGCAGTATCTAAATAACAAGCAATAAAGTCTATCAGCTGGAACACTCCCCTTGCTGTAAATGAGTAGATGATTTCGGTCATTGTCTTTGGTGAAGCAGGCTTTCAAGGGCAATCTACTTTTAATAGTAAGAAAGCCATCTCAAGCTTATATATTTGTATTTATGGAATTAATGGGTAAATTCACACTAATATGGTTGACAACAAAACAGTTATAAAAGTTGCATGAAAAGTCCCTGCTCCTGGCAATTGATCAACTGTTTGTGGGACAAATTAATATATTTCATTTTAAAGGGATTTTTTTTGTTGTTGTTGTTATTTCTAGTTACAAATACAGGATGAAGTAAAACATGAAGAAAATAATTTGTGGCTCAGATACTCTGATACAATGTTATGCAACAACTGGAATTTGATATGAACCTGAAAGAGGTTTTTAATGTGAAACTATATGTATAAAAGTTGGTGAATTATCTCAAATAAATATCTATTGATATTATTAAAAAAAATCTCAATAGATATTTATTTGAGATAAGGGCTAGAAATCTAAAAATGGGCCAGTATAGAGGAAATACAGAATGTCTCTTAAGCTGTACAACCCAGGGTAATCCACTGAAGGAGTCATCACAGCTTAATAGCTGATAATTAAGAAACACTGATTTTACATATAGTAGATATGATTATAATCACAACGTTGTTCAGTGAAATACCCAAGAGGCATAGAAATTATAACTCATTATAATCCAAGGATGAAAAGTTGTAATTCTAAATGAGGCAATAAGTTGGTAGAGACACAGTTATTTTCTTCCATTCATTTATTAACCCTGGTCAACATGGAATTTATTAGGTCAATGTCTGTGGATTGACTTCTACATAGTGCTGGTGTGAAACAGGAAGGTGAACTCTGGGAAAATTAATTTTATGACCTGAATGTTTGTGAGCTACTGTGCAGATTTTGGAATACTAGTGAATCTTGTTTGTTTTGTTGTTGTTGTTGCTGCTGCTGTTGTGGTGGTGGTGGTTATTGTTGTTTTACTGTAAGTTTCAGATGCAGCTTACACTACCTGCACCAATATTACATACATCATCAGTGCTGTATGGAGAAAGATAATTTTTGACCAGTGTGTTAGTTTGAATGAATGACCCTTATAGACTCATAAATTAGAATGTTTGGTTTTTAGTGGGTAGACTGTTAGGAAGAATCAAAGGTATGAAGGAGCTGTGTCTGTGTTCTTGTTGGAAGAGGTATGCCATTGGGGGTGTGCTTTTGAGGTTTTAAAAACTGATACCAGGCCCAGTGTTATTCTGTCTACCTGCTACATGTTGTTGGGGATGTAGGTCTTAACTACTTCTATAGAACCATACCTGCCTGTCTATCATTATGCCCCCTAGTCATGATGATAAAGGACTGACCCACAGAAACTATATAAACAAGCCCCTAATTTAATGCTTTTAAAATAAGAATTGCCTTGGTCTTAGTGTCCCTTCATAGTTATAGAATAGACTAACACAATCAGGAATTCAGTAACTAGTGTGTAAAAAATACCCAACTGAGAGAAGATTCTATTGGTTTATATTCCAGGTTTGTTTACAAAATTAATGCCTAGAATAGTGCCAATAACAGAAAGAAACACATGACACCAGTCTATCGAATTCTATTCGGACTAATATTTTGTAACTAGCAGCAGTGAACTTGCTCTATAAATTTCCCTTGGTAATTAACAGCTCCTAACAGTATGGGCTTTGGTCTTAAACTATCATGGTTCAGGTTTTTGCAGGGCATAGGTTGACATTGTGACTGACCTTAGAATCTGGAGCTAGTCCATCCTCTATTAATACCCAGACACGAGTATAACTCTTCATATCCTAGCCTAGGCCAATTTCTGAAATGAAGTGTCTGTAATACTCACAAAGAAGTATCAGGAAAGACTACCCTGTTTTATTCTGAAAAATAAATGTAAATTTCTAGCAAGTATGAGTTAGGATTGGCCTTTAGTTCTGAAACGATGACCATACAACAAAAATAGGCTTGAAGGCCTGGACTTTGGTGCCTTTCAGTATGAAACCATACAAATGACTGGATACTCAGAGGCAAAATAAGCAACAAACTTCCAGTATCTGGAAAATAGGCATAAAAAAGCTATATTATAAATAGGAGAATGAACATACAGTGCTTTAAAGACCAGATGATGTAATGCCCACAAATATCAAGAACATCAAGAAACCAGGGCCTAAAATCTTAAGTCCAATCTTAAAGTGGGCAATCTTAAAGTCCAAGAATTGTGTTGAATGATAAGAGATCAGATAACAGGGAGAGTGATGAAGATATCTACATATTAGATTACAGTTAGAAACAAGGAAAATATTTGGGTGGGTAATTGCAGCATAAACTATGAAGTGTAAAGTTTTTTACACTTCCAAAAGTAACAATAGAAGCCATTTTAGTTTTACTATAATGAAATTATATGCATTTAAAGAAATAGATATTTGAACCTAATTTGAACCACATACAATGCATACCTGTATCAGAATATTACAGGATTACAGTATACCACATTAACATGCACACCTTTTATACTTTGATATATCATTTTTATTTGAACTTATAGTAAGTATATTTCAGCACTTATCATCAGAAGAGCTCATAGAATCATAAAGAACAGATAATTTCATGGATAATTTTCCTCTTATATTGTAATTTATATGACATAGATAAGATATATAAGACATATATTAATACATATGATTTTTGTCCTCTGAGGTAGGATCTATCTTCAAACTCCTGTGTAGCTTAGGTTGGCCATGGACTCTTGATCCTTCTGTCTCTACCTCAAAACTACTAAGATTATAGTCCTACTTCATTCGTAGCATACATGTGTGCACACACACACACAAACATACACACACATACACACACACGCATGCACGCACTCACTAAAAAATTATATATATATGATATATACCTGTAATATAACCAATATTATATTTACATATAAAAATATGACAGACTTGAAATATATATGATCACACACTAAAAACTTCATACACATATATATATATATATATATATATATATATATATATATGATGTGTGTGATATAACATATATGGTATATATCAGAAAAAATATTTTAAGGAACAACTCAAATTTAAAATATTGAATACCAATATAGTTGAATTAATTTACTTGGGTGGTAAGTTTAATAATTGGCTAGGGAACTCACTGTCTGTAATGTCCTAACAACTAGGTTCATTATATTTTCCATGACAACAATCCTTTATTTCCCTTCCCTGACACTCATCTGTCTTTCTCATTAGAATGTGAAATCAGGAAAATATTGGATCCATGCCTGTTTGGAAACCAAAGTACTTCCTAAGCCTAGGGTGAGGTAGAAGTTCAATAAGTTTTGAAGTGTTCAACAGTTTATATTTCATAGAAAGAGCAGAGAATTTGTCAGGAGGACCTCCTGGGAGGACTTTTAACCATCAGAGAGGACACCTTTAGATCCGTATTCAAGAAGACTTACTTGTCTGCAGTGAGGTTAAGGACAAATTGAAGTACTTATATCATAGAGCAAATGACACTAGATTAACTCAGCTAAGATAGCCAGAAATGTAAAATTTAGACATAACAAGTCCAGGATTCGTAGTGATGGCCCTATCTTTTGTAAAAATGTAAAATTTGTTTGCCAAATGTTACCAGCGTTTCAGAGGCTTACTGCTGAATAAGCTCACCCTTTCTACTTCTTTCTAAACTTTGGCTGGCTGGTTCAATTGGGCTGTTTTGGCTCAAACTCCTTTCCAAGCTGACTGATTCAATCTGGTTTGTTTTGGCTTCTCACTGAATTGTTTTGCTTAACCTCAAACTAACTCTTGCAATTTGTTCTACTTTCTGACTCCTTACTCTTTGGCTTCAGGTGCCTCTGCTGACCTGCACCAAAATGGATGAACTCAGGAAGGAACCCAACTCCACTGCACTACACTCGCTGCACTGACTCCCAACTGCCTGACACTCCCATGGTTCTCTTAAATAGCTTCCCTTTCCTGTGGTGTTCTTTTGAGTTGGGAGATTCCTATTGCTGACTCATTCTATCAGTTGTTTCTCTGATTTGTCATTTTGTCTTCCCTTCAGTTAGACATCACTTTCAAACATGATGCTTCCTTATACAGAATAATTTTACCTAAGTTGTTTGGAATTAAGGTCCTAAGGGTATGTTTGTGTTCCAGTCAAAGCAGCCATGTTTAAAATTTCTCTACAATGGAGACAGATTAGTCACTCACACTGTATCATTCATCAACTTCTCCCAATTATCATTAGACTCCTATGATTCTGATTATGGCATTATAATTGATCATTATTGCATCTATAAATATAGACTGAACAATATCCAAAATACAAGTCACGAAATAGTACAACCTTATTAATGAAAAGCACAGTTACCTCCCCCAAACATATTGTATCAGGGCTTCTTGATTGCACAGATCTTTCAACCTGACCTTGCCCTGTTTTTCTAAAAGATGATATGAGAATTCTGAGATGGTTACCTGTAATTCCTAACAAGAAAATTGAAGTAGATGTATCATGGCTTTGAAGTAAAGCTGATCTGCATAGTATGTTTCTGGCCAACTTGAGCTATATACACTTTATGTTTAAAATTAAAAGAAAATTAAACTACATCATAATGGGTTTTTTGTTTGTTTGTTTGTTTGTTTTTGTTTTTGATTTTTCGAGACAGAGTTTCTCTGTATAGCCCTGGCTGTCTTGGAACTCACTCTGTAGACCAGGCTGGCCTCGAACTCAGAAATCCGCCTGCCTCTGCCTCCCAAAATCTGGGATTAAAGGCATGCACCACCACTGCCGGGCCATAATGGGTTTTCAAAAACAATGTTGGAGGTTATTTTTTTCTAGCCCTGATCATTTAATCAATTTTCTGTATGATCTTGAAAATCATCTTGTCATTTTCTTGTTTCAGTTTTGAAGTAGGTAGGTAATCCATCTACGTTATATGGTGAGTTTGACGCTTATTGAGGTAATCAACTTATGTATTCAAATGTGGAAATAGTTTAGTACAATTTCTAGGTAAACATGCACAAATTATTAAGTATGTTGTTAGAAGTTTTATTACAACTTTAATAATCATATTTTAGTAGTTTTAACATAAAGAGTAATTTTAAAGGTAAATTAAACTATGACTCTATTTTAATGCCAAACAATAAATAATGTTCTGATTCCTGTGACTCATGAATGACACTAGAACAGTCTTGCTTTGAGGCTTTTTTGGAACTCCTATGTATGGCATTTGGTTGAATATTTTCCATGGAATTCCAGCACTAATGAGCATCAGTGAGGTAATCACTGTGGATCCTTAACTCTGTTATGCCAGATGATTGGGGAGCTGTGTGGTGCCTGCTTTTTGTGACTGATACAACATTAAAACAGTATACATGATGACATCCACACAATAGTTTCTCAGCTAATGTATCCAGTGTCTTAATACTGTATAGAAAAAATAACCCTCATATTTCATTAATACATATTTTATTATCACAAGAAAACAAAAAGATGCCTTGAGTGGAAGATAATGCATTTTCACTCTTTATTGCTTAAGAAAATCACAATAATATCTGTTGTGATAGATCAGTGGGTAAAAGTGCTATCCACAAATCTGATAACCAAAGTTCAATACTAGGACATCATAGTGGAATGTGAGAACCAACTCTTGGAGATTATCCCTTATTTTCACATGTGGCATGGTACACATGTGCCTGTACTCACATATAGCTGTAACACAGACACACATCTACACACAACAATAATAATGATGATGATGATGATTATAATAAAGTTTAAAAAGGAAATAATGTTGAATATAAAATATAGAAACTTTAAAGTTTTATGTAAAGTTTTACCAGGATGGAAACTGATTTAATTATAATATCAAGCACTATGTAAGAATAGTCCCAAATTTCATTTATATAGTCTTTGGTGTGTACCAGAAACAGAACAAATTCTTTAAACCACTAAATAATTTAATTACTTAGATGTTGTTATTTAGAAAACAGTCCTGTATGGTTTGTACAGGTAAGGAAAAGTAATACAAGGAGAAATTTAAAATTCACTAAGATCAAAGAGTTTCTTACTGGATTCATAAAAACATGTACACACAGTGAGGGTCAGACTTCAGATCTTCATTGTGACTCCTGCATTGGTTAAACATAATAATTAACTCTTTTAGTAAAATGAAAGCTGTGAGTGTAGAGTCACTGCTTTGTATATTTTTAAACAGTTTGTCAAAATTTGAGATATATTGACATAAAATTGTGGATACACAGTCAATATGCACATTGTTCTGTTCACAAAATGATGGATTAGACAGATTTATCATTTTTCCTATGCATATTTAATCTTTATTGTCAAACTTTCTAAAAAGTTCAAACTCATAAAACAACTGTGCAGTGCTGACAAGTGTATGTTTCCTTCTTCATTTCCTTGTTCTGATTCACTGGTTTGAGGAGTTGGATTTACAGAGCAAATAGAAACAGCACACTAAATGTTCCTCTTCCAGGACCCTCATCATCTCAAACTCATAGTGGCATTGTTCAGAACGTATTTTCTTTTAAATAAAATTCTTGTAATTTAAGAACGTCTATAGAGCAGAATGATCATGAGTCAGTGTTGAACAAACTCAGGTTAGAGTAATAATCAGCGAGTTACCTCCATTATATCATGATGCTTCATTCCTTCAGCCAATGCAGTAGAAAATAAAAAATAAGCCACAAAGAATAGCTAACAATGTAGAGAACAAGCAAAAATTATGTATGAATAAAAATACTGACTAATAAACTGCACTTAGGGCAACTAAACATCGTTCCCACTACCACTAACTCATATTTCAAAAAGGAATGACAAGTTTGATAAAGCAGATAAATATAATAGAATTTTAGTGTCAAAGTTTTAACTTATTTTTTGAGAGGAAAATGACATTGATGTAGATTTATAGTACAAAATCTTGTAAAAGGAACTTAGTGAGATATTCTGAAATGATGATCCATTTACTGCAGTTCTTATGTATGAGTTTTCCATGTGGTGAAGCAAAAACTAAGAACAAATAAAGACTCATTTTCTTGATTTGGTTATATCTAAGAAATGCAAAAGCTAAGGGAGAATTTTAAAATGCTTCTTATATTTATTTTGAAAATTGCTGAATTATTTTTTTAAGAAAATTGATGACCAATTAGAGAAAGTGCTGCATTTAAATCAATTGAGAGAATACTTAAGACCACATTTTTATTTCCAAGGCAAATATGTTCATTTTCAACTTATTGTATATGTATATGTATACATGTTTGTGTGTGTGTGTGTGTGTGCATGTGTGTGTGCACACAGAGATCAAAGTCAATTGTTCTCCTGAATTACTTTTGAAATTACTTTTAAGACAAGTTCTGTCACTATACCTAAAACTCACTTATGCAATCAGATCAGGTGGTTAGCAAAACCCAGGGATCTTCCTGTCTCTGACTTTCTGATTTTGGCATTGGAAGTATGTGCTGCCATGGCTCACTAAGCATGCTGATGAAGATGCACATGCATCTTCATTCCTACACAGGAAGTAATTTATGGAAACATTTCCCCAGACTCCACATTTACATTTTTAATACCTTATTCACTAGCAAGTTGATGCAGCATGCTTCACACAAAGAAATGGGTCTAAGAAAATATAAATAATTATATTGAAGTTTTCATATTTGTGCCTCCATTTATAAGTATTGTTATTTTGTATATATAAGCTGGATAATTTTAATAAGAGAAATGCTTACATTTATAAATATATGTCTATATTTATAAAAATGATAAATGATTATTTTCTACTTATTCTTCTTCCTCCTCCTCTTCCTGCTCCTCCTCTTCTTCCTTTTCTTCTTCTTCCTTTTCTTCTTCCTTTTCTTCCTCTTCTTCTTCTTCTTCTTCTTCTTCTTCTTCTTCTCCTCCTCCTCCTCCTCCTCCTCCTCCTCCTCCTCCTCCTCCTTCTCCTCCTCCTATTATTATTATTATTATTATTATTATTCTCATTCTTATTCTTATTCTTCATCCTCTTCTTTTCTTGAGACAGATTCTCACTCTGTAGTCCTCGCTGGCCAGGAACTCTCTATATAAATCGGGGTTGCCTAAAACTCACAGAGATTTCTCTGAGTCTGCCTTCCTTGGGGTGGAATTAAAGATTAGTGCCACCATTCCCAGCTACAATACTCATTCTAACTGAAACTCCACTTACTTATGTGCATTTTTCTCAATACTTAACTTCTTTACTTTTTTTTTTTTAAGGTGACTCCCAGCAAGCCTTTAAATAAAACAAAATATATATACATATTCTTTATTTTGCATGTTTTACACAAATGTGGCACATCAGTCAATTCTGTGCTATAATATATGTGATGGATCATTCCATTTCAGTATGAGGAGAGCCTTTAGCTATCTTACTCCAGCATGTAAGTAATGACATTCATATAATTCCCAATTTCATACTAATATATTTAAGATTTCTGTATTTCTTCATTGGCTCATGCATGTATATCCCTAGAATAAATCATCTTCACAACTAGAGTAGCTGTTTGAAGTGTAGATGCATTTGTAATGATGTCATCTACTTAGACTGTACTAATAATTTATGAGAATATCTTATTCTCCAGAGGTGCAGAATAGACATGTTTTACCATTTTATCAGTGGATTACTTCAGCACTGTTTTAATACAACTTTACAAAAAGTAAGGTGAAGTAAGTGGTTTTACAAGGCATTATTCTTTCTGTTACTGTGCACCTTCTGTTTGAAAATGACACATTTTTATTCAGTTTTGTTATGCTGTTATATTTTGTGATTTCTTATATATTAGAGAGAATGACACTTTGCATTTAGACAAGGATTGAAAGTATTTTATCAAGTTTGTCACTGTACTTCTAAAATATCCTTTTAAGCTGTGGTCAGTTTGATATTTTAAATATGTGTGTGTATTTGTCAGTATTTATATGTATGAAATAGCTACTGACTTGAGAAAACATAAATTTCTCGGGTTATATTAATTCTTTCTGTCATTTTCAGGTTGCCTCACATATAGGGCAAGCTATACATCAGTCTTAGTGTCTTATCCAGTTGTTAACTCTTCGTCAGAGAAAATATTAAATTCTCCTATAATCCTCATAATTTCAATAGTGATCTGATCTTTTCAAGTTCTCTCATAGGTTATTGTACTTATTTTTATCTAGGTTCTCTGTGTGTCCTTAGAAGCTTACCAATAGTAATCACCAATATCAATCACCAACAGACTGATATAATTTTGAGAAGGTATGCTTGTTACTTAATAACATACTCTATTTTTCTTTCTAAACAATTCTTTTACTTTGATTTATGTGCATAATTTTTATTTAATATATTAAGCAATAAAAGAAAATACATAGTCTATTTTTTAGAATGGTTATTATACAATATTTTTAATATTCATTAACTAAAAGACATTTTAACTAATTAATTTTTCTATATATTCACTTTATATCCCAGTATCAGCCACCCCTCACTCAGTGCCCCCTCACGCAGATCCTCCCTCCAATCCTCCCTCCTCATCCCCTCACACATTACACACTTGCTTTCCCCCCTCCCATACACATCAAGACACTGAAGTACTAGGCATATCTTCTTCCACTGAAACTAAACAAGATGGCCCCATCAAGGAGACAGAGAACAGGATCCACAGGCAGGCAACAGTTTCAGAACAGCACCCGTTCCAGTTGTTGGGGGACTTGTATGAAGACCAAGCTGCACATCTGCTACATATGTGCAGCAGGCTTGGATTCAACCCATGCTCACTCTTTGGTAATTCAGTCTTTGGTGGCCATCAAAGGTACACTGTAGTTGACTCCATTGGTCTTCCTATGCAGGCCTTCTCCTCTTTGGGCCACTCAGTGCTTCTATCAACACTTCCAGGAGACTTACTGATCTTTATTTAATGTTTGGCTGTGGGTCTCTCTATCTCTTTCCATTGGCTGCTGGGTAGAGCCTCTCAGATGGCATATATGCTAGGCTGCTGTCACAGACTAGTTCTTGCCCATGGGATGGGTCTCAATTTGGAATAGTCATTGGTTAGCCATTCCTTCCATCTGTGCTCTGTATTTATCCCTGTACATCTTAAAGGCAGGGCACATTTTGGGGTCTAAGGTTTTGTAGTTAGGTTTCTGTCCTTATCTTCACTGGAAGTCATTCCTGGCTACAGAAATTGTCCATTTCATGATCCAAATCCCCACTGCTAGGAATCTCAGCTAGTGTCCCCACGATAGGATCCCAGAGGCTTCCCTTCATACAGGTATCTGGCATGCCCTACCGCTGGCCTCTCACTCATCACTGTTAGCCATTCTCTCTCTGCTGTTCATACTACATCTGATACCCCATACCCAACCCACTCCTCTTCCTACCTCCTCTCCCACCCACTTCCCTCTCTCCATCTACCTCCTATATCTATTTTCTCTTTCTGAGGAAGATGCCCTCATTCTTTAGGCCCTCATTATTTTGATTCTTTGAGTCTGTAGAATATAGCATGTTTAACCTTTATGATTAATATCCACTTATAAGTAAGTACATACTCTGCTTCTCCTTTTGGGTCTAGGTTACCTCACTCAGGATGATATTTTCTAGCTCTATCCATTTGCCTGCAAATTCATATTTTGTTTTTAATAGCTGAGTAATATTCAATTATGTAAATGAACCTCATTCTTTTTATCCATTTTTCAGTTGAGTGACATCTGGATTGTTTCTATGTTCTGGCTATTATGACTAAGGCTGCCATGAACATAGTTGAGCAAGTGTCCTTGTGGTATGGTAAAGTACCTTTTGGGTATATGCCAAGGAATGGTATATCTGGTTCTTAAGGTAGAAGTGTTCCCAATTTTCTGAGAAAGTGCCTCTATCACCTTTATAAGATTGGATTTAGGATCATCTTCTTGTGCTTAAGCTTCCTTAGGAAATCCAGGGCTTGCAGAAGGAGGATAGCTGGGCTCTGGTGGTGCCATATTGCCTTAGCTCTTGTTGACTTTGTTTTTAACCTTTTCCTTAGGCACTTTTTTCCCCATAGTATTGGCAGAATGATCCTGTTGATGGCAGGCCTTCTCAGAAAGGCAGGAGAACTTGTAGGCCAGACAAAGAAAGTCAGAGGATCAGACTATGCTGGCTGTACTTCATGTGGACCTCACTCTGTCTGCTGTGTTCTAGTGGACCAGAATGTGAAAGGATTGGTGGGCACATTTCCAAGCTGGGTATTCTAAGGGGCCCTGCAGGTCTCCACTGGAAAAAGGATGCTCTTGGACTCCTTAACACCTAAAGGCAGGACTAGTCCCAGCTTATGGGGTTTAGCGGACCTAATACATTTATTTATGGTACTTTGTAATCAAGAGCATGATTCCCTTTCCCCTTATTCAGATCTTCATTTGATCCACACATAGTGGCAGAATTTGAAAGCTGAGAGCTCATATTTTGAACTTCAAGCATGAAGCAGAAAGAGAAGAAACAAGACGTGATGTAAGCACTTTACTCTCAATGTCAATCCTAGTGTCTTACTTCCTCCAACAGACCACATATTCTATACCTCCCCAAATAGTGCCAACTGGGAATCTTATGTGCAATAAGCACTTAAACGACTGCAGTGCCTAACATAAAGAAGTTCGCATGCTACAAAGACCTTCAAAGTGTTCACTAGAACACTCTGGTCAGATTACCTACATGGTTGGGATGCTAGAGATAAATACAAGATAGAAAATAGAAAACTGATGATTGCATTCAACAGTATTCATTTTTGTACTAATTATTGTAGAGCTGATGACAAATGATGTAATTGTTATCTGAAAAAGCACCTAGAAAGGGGAGTCTTCAATCAGGCATCTAGTCCTGGTCTAATATTAGTCTTAAATAATAATGTATTCAATCTATTTATTTTTCTGTCTTCAGTAAGATTAGAAATATATCTTTGGAGTTTGTTTTTTCAAGTACAATTTTTATAGAGAATAAGAACAAAATAAGTTAAAAACAGGTTGTTGTTTGTTTTTTTTTTTCTTCCAACAGTGCTTTTCCTCTGTGTTCATTGCAAGTTTGCTGGGATTTCATCTCAGTTTAACAGTGTGGTTTCTGCTTAGTGCTTATGTACCAAAAGATTGTGAACACAACAGAACATTTACTATTCATTCAGTCACTACTCCCATCCCAATTGCTCCATCTGAAAATGGAGGTTGATGGTTTCTCATTATCCTTTGCCCCCTCAGAGGCATCCAGATTGCTATTCAAAGAGTATCAAAGTTAACTTCTCAAAGCAAATGTGAGTGAGCATTAGACTTACTGTGATAAATACAATCACTCTAGTGGCACTGAGTGATTCACTGGGAATACTTCTGGTTTATTTGATATGACTGAATATTGAAACACTCTTTTTTTTTTTCACCTTTGCATCAAATAAAACATATGACGAATCTAACTTGGAAGTCTTATTTTGCTGTTACCAAGTGGGCAAAAATTTGAACACTCCATACCTCAAACAGAAGCATTTTTTTCTTTCCTCAGAAATAGGAAATGACTCTTTTTATTGACGATCATTTTGAACTCAATTCTCTGACATAGAACATAGCAGACTTTACTAAACTAGGCAATTACTAAATATAAATAGAAACATGAATGAGTTGACCACCAAGACCATGCATGATGAATGGCTTTAATATGCAAGCCCTGGCTCACATTGGCAGTCTGCTTTCCCTCTTGCTCCATTTTTGTAGAAATGACTCTTCTTTGTGCTGTTTGATTTACACTTCCCTTTGGTGTTCCCACTGCCAGTCATATGTAGAGTCGGTTTTTCCACTTGTTTTCAGTGGATGAGTTTGGAGTAGGTAGAGCACTTCAAGCTTGTGAGATTACAAGTTTGGTTGTTCATCCTGGTTTCAAAGAATAATTTTTGTCCATTGAGATGAGAATGAGTGTTCTTCCTCCTGTGATGAGATTTTCTGTTTCTTTCTCGTTTGGCTCTGCAGTGTATATTCTAAGAGTAAACACCATGTTCAACATACCATTGGGGGTGCTGAGAAAGGAACTCTGGAATGTCTCATTGCTGCATGCTGTATGGAGGATGAGCTTTTACCCTATGCATAGCTTGTTACCAGTGTCTAAAACTTTGTTAAGTGTTAAAAAATTTCTATCTAATATTATACCATTTTGACTTATCTCAGAGTTGTGTATAGTTAGCTTGTATCTCTCTGGGGCATCCCTGATATGGGAGAAATAATTAAGTCCATATATGTGATCAGATAGAACTGAATGAAAACTACAAAACAAAACATACAAAGTAGGAGAACAAGAATTTATTTTGTTTTCTTTTCTTCATGAGAAGCTCATCACCAAAGGATACCCCACTCTATCAAGGCAGCCAGAAGGTGGGTACTATCTAGGACACATACATTCCAACAATAGGTTGAGTGTAAATGAGAGAGACAGTCTTGGAGGCTGAGTCTTGGTTGGAATACAGGGCAATAACCAAAGAGATTTTATTTGTGGCTTGGGTAATTTGGTTTGGGTAATTTGGTTAGGCTGTGTTCTCTGGTAGTTTGACTATGATCTAACTCCAGCATAGTCCATAGTCCTGAAGCGCAAGTGTGTTTCAGTAGTATAGATTAGATTCCATGTGTTCAAAATAAAAAAAGAAAGATGAATTAATAAAAGATATTTTAGGAGTCAATTGTATTTTATTCTATTTTTTCTTTTAAATTTTGAGGTAATAGTACAACTACATAATTTCTCACTTCCCTTTCCTTCCTTCAAATCCTTGCATATACCCCTTTGCACTCTTTGAAATTTATAACCTTTTATTTTACTAATTGTTTTTACATCAACATATGTGTTCATGTAACAATATGTACTATATATATGCACATGTATATACATACATATGTATATGTGTGTGTGTGTGTGTGTGTATGTATATATTCACAAATATAATGTGCTCAGGTTGTATAATGCTACTTATATGCATCTTATGTATCTTTTCAGGGCCAGCCATTTGGTATTGGATGGTTAATTGCTGTGCTGTTTCCTGGGAACAAAGATTACTCCTAGTCTATAGATTCCTTAGATTCCTTAATTTACTACAGTTCTTTATGAAGTGTTGAGACCTCTCTGTCTTCCACTTTAACATGTCTAGTGAAGTTGTCTTTATTCTCTTCATGTTTTGGCATTCACATTGGTAAGACTTTATGGATGTCGCCTCTGACATTTCCAGGGCACATCATCTCATGGAAAACTCCCAGCTCATCTGGCTCTTACATTCTTCATACTTCTTCTTCTGAAATGTTCCCTGGGCCTTTGGTGTGAGCAATATTTTGTAGATGAATCAGAAGATTGGGTTCCACAACTCCACATTTTGATTAAGTGAATCCGTCTCTAATGGTCTCCTTCTGTATCAAAAAGAGGATTCTTCAATGAAAGGTGAATCTTCTTGATAAAAATAGCATCAGGAAGGGAAGGGTTATGATGGCTCATAAAGAATGATAGCAGAGAAACTCACAATTGTGAATGTTAAAGAAATAAAGTATATAATTATTAAGACACTTTAAATTTTGTTCTAAGGCAAGAAGAAATGTTTCCTAAAGGGGAGCCTCACTCATGAAGTCTCTAGCTTGTAAAATGCAAATTAATTAGAAAGGAGTGACTAGGCTAAGAATTTCACTTATGGGTTGCACACTTACAGCTACACATGGACGTCTTCCATTTTACATGTTTACTTCCAGACATGCAGAGACTATTACAAAAATATTTGAAGACAGCAAAAAATACATCTACAACTGGTAGCAGAATTAAGCAATGTCATCCACATGATGCTGTTTTTATAGTCATGAAAATTACACACAATGTTGGATCATAAAATCATGTACTAAGTTTCTAGAATGCCGTAGAGGTCAGTAAATGTTTGACAGTATCGAATCCTTGAAAGGAGATTCTAAGAAGCCATACAGTATAGCTGTGACTGTGAGTGTACATTCTGTGAAGACCTCCAAGTTGTTAGAAATGCCAGAACTATAAGCCATGCCAAAGAACGGTATAAACATGGAGTAAAGCCAGGTCAGGAGAAAGGCTATGTGCAGCTATCTTCCAAAGCTTTGAAGTGCAAGTACTGTTAATGAGAGCTTCACAAGACAGTCATGAGTCTGTGGGACTTGATGTTTGCCTTGATTTGCTTCAGTCTTGCTGTTTGGATTTTTGTTTTGTTTTGTTTGTTTGTTTTTCTATATCCTTATTTTTCCCTTTTTGGTAAAGGAATGCTTACTACCTCTTACTACTTGATTCTGTGTGTGTGTGTGTGTGTGTGTGTGTGTGTACCACTGTAAGTGTGTGTGTTTCTTTTTAGGGATTTAAAAAATAGTATTAGATTGCGTAAGTGTACAGGTTGGGGATCTTGCATATAGCCAGGAATGTAAAAAGATTATGGCAATGTCTGAAGTTGTACTGACTGTGATTGCCTGCAGTTTGCATTATGAGATGGCTGCTCTGTATCTTTGAGAACCAGTGGTGGAGTATAAAGCTTTAAAATGATGTGTTTTTCTGTTTAGTTGACAAGGGATGAAATTGTGGGAGTTGCTGACTGGACTTGGAGCCATGTAGGAGTCTCACTTCTGGACAGGGCTGTGAAGCTATTTCCTAAGAGGTTTAATTGATGAGAGAACACCTCTCCTGAATCTATGTCATATCATACTCATAATATGTGCCAGAATTCTGGAATGAATAGAAAACGAAAAAAGATAAAATTAGCTGGGCACTAGGCTTAATAACTGCATCTTGCCTGACTGTAGACACTATGTGACCAGGTGCTTCACATTCTGATCCCAGATCATCCTTACCATGAGGACCCAAGCTTTTGAAGCTGTGAGCTAACATAGACTTTCCATTTCTCAAGTTGTTTATTTCAGCTACCTTGCAACAGCTGTAAGAAAACTAACCCATGACAGTACATACCAAACATTTTACTAACATATATGTATTTGAAACTTAACTCTACTGGTTTTATCTAGACCAGAAGAGGCATTCTCCTGGGTGGCCTAGTAGAAACACTGCTATAAGTATTGTCAGATGTACAAATCTACCATTTTTGAAAACATAGATCTCCTATTTGACTGTGAAACTTTTTGTTATTGACCTAAATATAAATGCTCATTTTTATGTGAAGCACATGTAATTTGTCCACCACCCATTACCATTTCCTGGCTATATAAGCAAACTGCTTAAGTTCACTTACAGAGTAGACTGAGGCATAGCTTTCTATGTTTTTGCCACCACCCTTGCTCTTTAATAAGTTCAGTAGTGCCAGCTGAATCTCTGTATCAAATGAAGGAGGCAGCAGAACAGTGCCAGCAGCAACAGTTGAGAAATGAGCACTTAGCTACAAAAGGTGCTGAGAATCCTTAGTGCTAGTACTTAGAGAGCGAAAGTATAAGGCAAGGTGGGCAGTGGGTACAGAGAAGATGAAGAGTTGAAGGTGGACAATGATAGAACATTTAAGAACCAGAGAAGAGAAATGAAAGGCCTGGTCACAGAAAGTTTCAGAGAGCTGTCAAACCTTTAGTCCCTGATAGTAACAGATACTCTGCACCTAGAAATTATAACACTGGATACAGTCAAGCTCTTAAAAATTTTTATATCTAGGCTGGTCCAGAACTGAAACACCAGCTGCTGCCAAATATAGAAGCATCTTCTATGACCAAACAGAGACCTATAATACTCTGACCTTTCCTGACTGCTACTGCTACTTCCAGCTACCAAACCATGAAGTATAGAGATACTGTCACAGACAAACATTTTTAGGGCCATCATTGTCTACCCACAATTCTAGGTAGGATAAAGCAACCAAGCTATCTGATTACTAGGACTGTAAAAAGTGGTTTAAAGTTTAGTATTATAGCATGTTAATGATTTCCTTCAATAGGTATTCCTAAGAATCCTCTCTAAGAATAAGGCAGGCAAATGATAAAGCACATTTCTGCAGATATTAGATATCACACTGTTATTGATATCTGATGTATATTAAAATATGTTATTAAAATCTGTAAGTAATTTGAGTTTATAAAGTAATTAAAGGTAAGCTTGGAATGATTTCTCTGGTTAGATACATGGAAACCTCTTTGTGCCTTTACGTACATAAATCAAAGTATACCTTTGTATCATGGGTGAGATAATTGCCGGATATTATTTGCTCCACAATAAATGTAGACCATCTATATAGTTAATGGTGTCTAGAATTTATTTGCATTTTCATTTCATTCTTTCAAGATCATTTAATATTTCACTTTAATTTCTACCTCTGATAAAAATACTTCCATGTCTAGATGCTTATTTTAGTCATATATAATAAGCAGAAAAATGGTAGGTTAATTAATTACCCAAAGTTCTAATTTTGTTGTGAACATTGTTCAGAGATCAATACTCAAAAAAAATTTTCAGTACAAAAATGCAGCAGAAAATATATTTGTTTCAAAATGTTTATTTGGGGAGGCTAAAAGTATTTTCCTAATTTACACATCAGCTTGAGTTTCTTCTCACAGTCAGCTTTTCATTTTGTCAGTTTTAACTTCATCAAGCATAAGGTGCTAGCGTTGTTTTATATCACATCCTAGAAATTTTGAGATAAATGTGTGAGAGAGATGCAGAGGAGACTGATGGATTTTCCAAAGGAAGAATCTATGGAGTGAGCCGTTTCTTGCAGAGTTACTGAAATAAAGGAAGATACTATGGGCAACTTGAAAAATAATGAAAATGTGTCAAGAATATGTTATTAGTCTTCTTGGTCCCTGAAACTAGGATGGTATTATGTTAAGATTGGGATAGCACATGAAACAAGAATAAAAAGTAACATTGTAAAATGGGTTAATTCTATGTCAGCAAATTTCATTCTATTCTCTTTATAAAGATAAAACTCAAAGACTCACTAGCACTTTTGCCTTATTTACACTATTTCAAGAGATATGAAACCTGATGTATTTCATCATTGTGGCTCAGGAAGTAGGGAACAGGTTTCTTATTTAATGATCTTATACTATGTACCCCAAACTAAGATCTTCATGCTTCTTTTTCTTTGTTTGCCTTTTATTATTATTTGCACTTAAAAGATTATAACAGTAAGTCTGAGAGTTTTAAACTGTTCATTTCTTTTATTAATAATAATAGTTTCAAGTGAATATCTGGTTCTGTGTAACTAAGAATACCCCTTATGCATTCAACCTTTCAATTTTCATTAGTATTTGAATCTAGTCACAGCATCAATTAATTAATTAGTTTTCAAGGTTATGTTTTCAATATTTTGGAAATTATGTGTAATGGTGGTAGCAGGTCTAAGTATATACTTAAAGGCATATGTTATTCATAGTCTCACATTAGTTCATGTTTGCTTGCTCTGTAGTCATTTATAGAGAATTTATTAAATGATTTTAAATCATAGATACCCTGTTTGAGGTGTTTAACTGATCTCAATGAACTATCAAGCAAAGAAAGATTTATCAATAGATAACAATTTAATCCAAGGAGAGATTAACTATAAAATTCCGTGTGCATAATGAGGGGGAAAAGGTGACTTTTTTCTTTCTGAGCATAGTGACATCACAGATAAAATAATATCACTTGTCTTTAATTTTGAGAGACAACTAATATTGGATATGGAAATCAGCATTTCATTTTGACTAAAAGACATAAAAAGCAAGCAAACAGGGCTGGAGAGATGGCTCTGTGATTAAGAGTACTGTCTGCTTTTCCAGAAGTCCTGAGTTCAATTCCCAGCAACCACATGGTGTCTCACAACCATCTGTAATGGGATCTGATGCACTCTTCTAGTGTATGTCTGAAGAAAGAAACAGTGTACTCACATAATAAAATAAATAATTATTTTTAAAAAGCAAGCAAGCAAACAAAGATCTTTAAAATTAAATTACATTATGCACCCAAGACATACAATATGGGAATATATCCTACAGTGAATAAGGAAAGAAAAATGGGAGGAAAGATATTTACCTATATGCTTTTGGGCCCTATTAAAATCAATGGATGCCCATTAGTGGCGGGAGAACTCTGCCTGGGCCACCATGATTCCATAGCCAAATAGCGCTGGGAGAAAGCTAGTCACCCAGGAGTGTGGAAAAGCCTGTGAGAGGAAGTAAGAGGACTAACACTGCTAAGCAGGACTTGCCCAAAATCCTTAGAACATAGGGACTGGGGAGCAGCCAGGAGGAAGGAGACTTCCAGTTTCCAACTGTGGTGGGAGACCTATGCTTGGGCTACCAGGGCTCCATAGCAAAATAGCACCGGGAGAAAGATAGCCTCCCAGGAGTGTGGGCAAACCTGTCTGCTTAGAGGAACACACCTGGAATACCCAGGACACAGGGACTGAGGAACAGGGATCTGGTTTATTTCATTGGCTGGAGAGCAGATCCTGTGACACAGGACTCCATACTCAAATAGTGCCAGGAGAAAGATGGTTTACCAGGAGTGCCAACACACCTTCAAGCACAGGCAAGACCATAACTTCTTTTCAAATTCACTGGACCAAGAGGGACCCTTGCAAAGCCATCAGGACACAGGAAACAAGGGGCAGCTGGGGATTAGAACCTTCTTGTTTCTGTCTGCACCCCAGAGCTGACCCTGCACCACAGCTCTCCAAACCCAAATTCCTTTCAGAGAGAACTGGTCTTCAAGGAGTACTGACACCTAGGCTTACAGGAAAGACAAGCCACAGTCAGAGAGAATAAGACCAGCTAACCAGATGGCGAAAGACAAGGGCAAGAACAAAAGTAACATAAACCAAGGCTACTTGGCATCATCAGAACCCAGCTCCCCCATCACAGCAAGCCCTGGATACCCCAACATACCAGAAAAGGAAGACTCAGACTTAAAATCACATCTCATGAGGATGGTAGAAGATTTTAAGAAGGAAATAAGAAATCACAAAGAGAGACAACCCTGGAGATAGAAAACCTATGAAAGAGATCAGAGGCCATAGATGCAAGCATCACCAAAGGAATACAAGAGATGGAAGAGAGAATCTTAAGTGTGGAAGATACCATAGAAAACATTAACACAACAGTCAAAGAAAATGCAAAATGCAAAAAGCTCCTAACCCAAAACATCCAGGATATCCAGGATACAACCAGAAGACAGAACCTGAGGATAATAGGTATAGAAGAGAGTGAAGATTCCCAAATTATAAGACCAGTAAATATCTTCAACAAAATTATAGAAGAAAACTTTCCTAACCTAAAGAAATAGATGATCATAAATATACAAGAAGCCTACAAAACTCCAAATAGAATGGACCAGAAAAGAAATCCCTCCTGTCACATAATAGTCAAAACACTAAATGCACAAAACAAAAGAGAATATTAAAAGCAGTAAGGGAAAAAGGTCAAGTAACGTATAAAGGCAGACCTATCAGTATTACACCAGACTTCTCACTAGAGACTATGAAAGCTAGAAGATCCTTGGCAGATCTCATACAGACTCTAAGAGAACACAAATGCCAGACCAGGCTGCCATACAGAGCAAAACTCTCAATAATCATACATGGTAAAACCAAAATATTCTATGACTAATCCAAATTTGCACAGTATGTTTCCACAAACCCAGCCCTACAACGAATGTTAGATGGAAAACGCCAACTCATGGAGGGAAACTACATCCAAGAAAAGCTAGAAAGTAGTCTTTCAACAAACTCAAAAGAAGATAGCCACACAAACATAAAAACAACATCGAAAATAACAGGAAGCAACAATCCCTATTCTTTAATACCTCTTAAAATCAGTGGACTCAATTCCCCAATAAAAAGACAAAATGACGGACTGAATCCATAAACAGGACCCAGCAGTTTTGCTGCATCCTGAAAACACACCTCCATGTAAAAGACAAACACTACCTCAGAGTAAAAGGCTGGAAAACAATTTTCCAGGCAAATGGCCCCAAGAAACAGGCTGGAGTAGCCATTCTAATATCGGATAAAATCGACTTTCAACCAAAAGTCATCAAAAAAGATAAGGAAGGACACTTCATATTCATCAAAGGAAAAATCCACCAAGAAGAACTCTCAATTCTGAACATCTATGCCCCTAATGCAAGAGCTCCCAAAGCACACATTGCACCTCACAAAATAATAGTCGGAGACTTCAACACTCCACTATCATTGATGGACAGATCTTCCAAACACAAATTGAACAGAGACACAGTAAAACTAACAGATGTTATGAACCAAATGGATTTAACAGATACCTATAGAACATTTCATCCTAAATCAAAAAAAAAACATACCCTCTTCTTAGCACCCCATGGTGCCTTCTCCAAAAATGATCATATAATTGGTCATACACACACCAAAAAAAACCTCAACAAATATAAAAGATTAAAAGAATCCCATGCCTCCTATCAGATCATTACTGAATAAGGCTGGCTTTCAATGGCAACAACAATAACAAAAGCCCACATACACATGGAAGCTGAACAATAATCTACTCACTGATAATTTACTGAAGGAAGAATGAAGAAAGAAATTAAAGACTTCCTAGAATTTAATGAAAGTGAAAGTACAACATACCCAAACCTATGGGACACAATGAAATCAGTGTTAAGAGAAAAACTCATAGCTCTGAATGCCTCCAAAAAGAAACTGGAGAGAGCATATACTAGCAGCTTAACAGCACACCTGAAGGCTCTAGAACAAACAGAAGCTAATACATCCAAGAGGAGTAGAAGGCAGGAAATAATCAAATTAAGGGGTGAAATCAACCAAGTAGAAACTAAAAGAACTATACAAGGAATCAATAAAACCAGGAGCTGGTTCTTTGAGAAAATCAACCAGATAGATGAACCCTTAGCCAGATTAACCAGAGGGCACAGAGACAGTATCCAAATTAAATAACTTAGATATGAAAAGGGAAATATAACAACAGATTCTGAGGAAATTCAAAAAAATCATCAGATCCTACTACAAAAGCTTATATGCAAAAAAATTGGAAAATCTTGATGAAATGGACAAGTTTCTAGACAGATATGAAATACAAAAATTAAGTCAGGATCAGATAAACCATCCAAACAGTCCCATAACCCCTAAAGAATTAGAAGCAGTCATTAAAAGTTTCCCAACCAAAAGAAGCCAAGGACCAGATGGGTTCAGTGCAGAATTCTATCAGACATTCAAAGAAGAACTAATACCAATACTCTTCAATCAATTCCACAAAATAGAAACAGAAGGAACACTACCCAATTCATTCTATGAGGTCACAGTTACACTGATAGCAAAACCTCACAAAGAAAACTTCAGATCATTTTCCCTTTTGAATATCAATGCAAAAATACTCAATAAATTACTCAATAAAACACTCAATAAATTACTCAATAAAATTCTCAAAGAATACTCAAAAAAAAAAATACTCAATAAAATTCTCTCAAACCGAATCCAAGAGCACATCAAAACAATCATTCACCATGATAAAGTAGGCTTCATCTCAGGGACACAAGGACGGTTCAATACCTGGAAATCCATCAATGTAATCCACTACAAAAACAAACTCAAAGAAAACAACCACATGTTCATTTTGTTAGATGCTGAAAAAGCATTAGACAAAGTTCAACGTTCCTTCATGATAAAAGTCTTGGGAAGATCAGGAAATCAAAGATCATACCTAAACATAGTAAAAGCAATATACAGCAACCCAGTGGCCAAAATCAAACTAAATGGAGAGAAACTCGAAGCAATCTCACTAAAATCAGGGACTAGACAAGGCTGCCCTCTCACTCCCTATCTATTCAATATAGTACTTGAAGTTCTAGCTGGAGCAATTAGACAAAAAATGGAGGTCAAATAGATACAAATTGGAAAGGACGAAATCAAATTATCACTGTTTGCAGATGATATGATACTTAAGTGACCCGAAAAACTCCACCAGAGATCTGCTACAGCTGATAAACACCTACAGCAAAGTGGCTGGATACAAAATTAACTCAAGCAAATCAGTAGCCTTCCTATACTCGAAGGATAAACAGGCTGAGAAAGAAAGTAGGGAAATGACACCCTTCACAGTTGTCACAAACAATCTAAAGTATCTTGGTGTGACTCTAACCAAACAAGTGAAAGATCTGTATGACAAGAACTTCAAGTCTCTGAAGAAAGAAAGAAGACCTCAGAAGATGGAAAGATCTCCCATGCTCATGGATTAGCAGGATTAATATAGTTAAAATGGCCATCCTTCTGAAAGCAATCTACAGATTCAATGCAATCACCATCAAAATTCCAACTCAATTCTTCATAGACTTAGAAAGAGCAATTCTCAAATTTATATGGAATAACAAAAACCCAGGATAGCAAAAACTATTCTCAACAGTAAAAGAACTTCTGGGGTAATCAGCATCCCTGACCTCAAGCTGTACTACAGAGAAGTAGTGATAAAAACTGCATGGTATTAGTACAGTGACAGGCAGGTAGATCAATGGAATAGTATTGAAGACCCAGAAATGAATCCACACACTTATGGTCACTTGATCTTTGACAAAGGAGCTAAAATCATCCAGTGGAAAAATGACAGCATATTCAACAAATGGTTCTGTTTCAAATGGCAGTCTATATGTAGAAGATTGCAAATTGATCCATTCCTATCTCCCTGTACAATGCTCAAGTCCAAGTGGATCAAGGGCCTCCACAGAAAATCAGATACACTTAATCTAATAGAAGAGAAAATGGGGAAACGTCTCAAAACCGTGGGCACAGTGGATAAGTTCCTGAAGAGAACACCAATGGCTTGTGCTCTAAGATCAAGAATCAACAAATGGGACCTCATGAAATTACAAAGCTTCTGTTAGGCAAAGGACTCTGTAAATAGGACAAAACAGCAACCAACAGATTGGGAAATGATCTTTACTACTCCTACATTTGATAGAGGGGCTAATATCCAATGTATACAAAGAACTCAAGAAGCTAGACTCCAGAGATCCAAATAACACTATCAAAAAATGGGGAAGAGAGCCAAACAGAGAATTCTCAACTGAGGAAACTTCTTGCTTGCCAAGAAGCACCTAAAGAAATGTTCAAAATCCTCAGTCATCAGGGAAATTCAAATCAAAACATCCCTGAGATTCTACCTCACACCAGTCAGAATGGCTAAGATCAAAAACTCAGGTGACAGCAGATGTTGGCCAGGATGTGGAGAAAGAGGAACACTCCTCCATTGCTGGTGGGATTGCTACTGGTTACAACCTCTCTGGAAATCAGTTTGGCAGACCCTCAGATAAATGAACATAATACTACCCGAGGACCTAGCTATTCCACTCCTGGGCATATACCCAGAAGATGCTCCAACATGTACTAAATACACATGCTACACTATGTTCATAGCAGCCATATTTATAATAGCCAGAAACTGGAAACAACCCAGATGTCCCTCCACAGAGGAATGGATACAGATAATATGGTACATTTTCACAATGGAATACTACTCAGCTATTAAAAACAATGACTTCATGATATTCTTAGGCAAATGGATAGAACTTGAAAATATCATCCTGAGTGAGGTAATGTAGTCACAAAAGAATGAACATGGTATGTACTCACTGATAAGTGGTTATTAGCACAAAAGTTTGGAATACCTAAAAGTCTCTTCACAGCAACTCTAGAGCTGAGTGTGAGGTCCCAGTTGGAGGAGTTGGAGAAAGGACTGAAGGAGTTGAAGGAGTTTGCTGCCCCATGGAGGGAGCAACAGTGTTAACTGTCCTGACCTCTCAATGCTCCCAGAGACTGGATCACCAACCAAAGAAGACACATGGAGAGAACCATGGTGCTGGCCACATATGTGGCAGAGGATGGTCTTGTGAGCCATCAGAGGTCAGAGAGACCCCTGGGCCAGAGGGTGTTAGATTCCCCAATATAGGGGAATGCCAAGGTAGGAAGACAAGAGTGGGTGAGTGGGTGGGTGGGGAAATACCCCCATAGAGACAGGGGGAGGATAGAGGGAATAGGGAGATTCCAAAGGGGAGATCTGGCAAGGGGAGAACATTTGAAATGTAAATAAAGTATCAAAAAATAAAATCAATGGATGCATAAAATAACTAGAATGAACATGAATGATTTTAGGTAAAATTATTATCATATTACAAACTCTATTGGTATTAACAAGTGTGAGTACAATAGCTTCTTTGACATTACAAGTCAGTCTACCACAATATGTTTGTACCAACAGCAAACTTGAAAATAACTAAATAGGCAAATGATGACCTCTTTACGTCTTGTTCTCTGTAATCACTGAAATATGCCTTCTTACATAGGAAATTATAGCTATCCCTGTAGTTTTAAATGACCAACAATGCAATTTATCAAAACAACTTTGATAAAAATTAAAAAGGAAAGAAAATTAATATATACCAATACAATGTTAACACTGTAAAATAGTAAAGCAGAAGCTGACTTCTATTAGTGTAGGTTGTTGTGCCGTCATTGTGAGGTTTGTTTGCCCATGTAACCAGAGAAGGCACCTCTATAGGTCATGGAACAAAGAGCTCAGATCTTTGATTTTCAAAATCAGTAGCTTAGCAAGTACAATTTGACAAGGTGGCTCATAGCCTCTCTGCTGTTCCTTTCCACAGACAGTCTGAATATCACTCATGTATTTCTCTTAACTCTCATGCTGCCTGTATCTGATGACTGTGCACATTTCCTTTTCTGTGCTGTTAGAATCAGACAATCTTGTCCACTATCAGTAAGCACCCATTCTTGAAGGATACCTTATTCGATGTCCTGCATTGATAACACTGGGTCAAGACTCCATACTATCTCACTATTGACAGCTGTAAAGATGAAAATGAATTTTTGTCTCATACCAATGAATTGGTGCAATGAAATGAATCATTTGGATCTGTTCCCAATGCAGTTAAACAAAATAATTCCAAGTATTTTTTGTAGTAACTAAAGTAGAACACCTCTTATCACTCTTACACTGAGTGTGTATGTGTGTGTGTGAGTGTGTGTGTGTGTGTGTGTGTGTATCTTTGGTAGGCCAATGAGCTTCCCATGGTAAAGCATGTACAAAAAAATCTGTTTTTCCATTATGGCTTAAGTTCTTTTCATAAAAACCAAATGAGCTACAGTGGTATTTGAAGAGATGTTGTACTGTCTTTTAAAATCAGCATATACTTGATTAGGATTTTTACAAGTAAATGTCTAATGGTTAGCATGTAAACTTTGGCAAGATGTTTCAAGGACCATTGGATACAGTACAGAAATCAATTTTTTCTGATACAGTAAGTTATTAGCTGTTATAACCCATTGATCTCTTGAAAGTTTCTCAAATGTGCAAGATATTTACATTAGTGCCAGTAAAATAATGCTGCCTAAGTACAGGGATTCACTTTGGAGTAATGAGGTAGAATAAACTTTTGACAGATGTGCCACCTGTTTATCTTGATGAATAGCAGAATTAAGTCATGGATGGTTACAGGTGAGAAGAGGAGATCATATTGGGAAACCTTCTGCCCTTATGCTGTCATGGAGGAAAAGATCAATGAAATGTTTAGAAGCATGACAGAATATTTGGACTTTATTGCAAAGTAAGTAGCCTTATGGCACCAAGAAAATTGACTTCCTCACTTCATTCTGCTCTGTAGTTTTCTTTATTTTGTAAATCACATTTGAAAGTATTCAATCAAGACAGACATGGGGGGTATACTTTTTAATACCAGTACTCAGGCGCAAGGGCACGTAGATCTAAAAGAGTTCTAGATCAGACTGGTATATACAGGGAGTTACAAGCTACCTAAATCTACATAGTGTAACACTGTCTCAAAAAATCTAGCCATTTTAGAATTAATGGTAGGCTAAACAAATACACATTTGAATTTCATATATACAGTGATGAAACATTTTATTGGAAGTAAAATAATGAAATGACCAACCTCATGGGATTTGTAAAATTAATGTTCGAAGTTAATCTTAAATTCAAGGTTGTGGGGGCATATTCTAACTTTTGTGTTGAGTTTTATATTCTATCAGGATTAACTGAAAGAGTGATTATAACTCTAAAGAGAAAAAGTGTAAAAGGCATATTAATGGTGGTATAACTCTTGCTATTTTTAGTGGCTTTTTGATTATCCATAAATTTATACCAGGTATAAATTATACTGTACACTCTTTAAGTGTGTAGTACACTGCATCTGTTCTCTTACCCCCTTCTATAATTTTTGGTCTAGTGTGATATAAATAAATGATAATTTTTTACATACTGAGCATCTTTCCTTGAACTGCAATCTAAATAAAACCAGAATTAAAAGCCAGCAACTTTACATTACAGAGGCTTGAACAGAATAGTAGATGCCAAGTATCTCAAAGCACAAGGATAACTGCTGATATATAGCTCTTTAGTGGGCCATAGGTTATTCATTTGCTACCATGTGTTAGTAGCTATTAGAATGACTAGAAGCTTGGTTATGTGAAACAGGCCCCAGAAATATTCATAGCCTATTTCTTCATTCCAGGAAAGCAGCCTCAGTCCCTATGTGTCAGATATGTTATCATCATTAAATCTATTAATTTAATTGCATAAACCTGGCCTTCTGGTATAATAGTACTTATATTTCAGCATTAAAAACACATCTCATATGCATATATGTGGTACCAACCAATTATAAATGAGCATTCCACAAAAAAAAAAAAATCTCGAAGATTAGAGAGATACAGATAAAAATTGTTGGAGGAAGAAAAATATGTACGGAGAATTTTAGAACTGGAATACTTGCAGGAGTTATAAGAGAAAGATGTATGTGCCCTAATCTTTAATCATGCAATCTTCCAATGGCCAATGACAATAACTAAGATCCGGAAAATAGGAAGAAATTTGAAACCTCTCCAGGAAGAGGCCAGAGGACAATACAAGGGGGGTATTCTACTCCCCCCTCCCCCGCCATGGCAATAATGAAAGTAATAAAGTAAGTCTTACATAGGAAGGAAAGAGGTATGTTGAACTTAGGTATTATATCCATGAGGCGAATTATTATATCTATATTTTGTAGCATTCATACATATGAGAGGTACTTGTGACTGGGACACTTCCATTACCTGTCCACTCAGTGCAGAAACTGAAATAGAACAAATTATCAAAAATATAGGTCTCTTTTCCTTTTTGTTTTTACATTTTATATTTGATTTATAATGTTTTATATTTATGAAAACTTACAGAGAATAGTAAAGTTTTAAGTTAAAGTTTTGTTATATTTCACCAACAAATCACGGAACATGCATATTTGATACTTTTGACTGCATTGTTTTAAGTGTTGTGTGTATACATGTACAAATTGCATATGCATGTTTGTTTATGTGCATGTTCATGTGTGTGCATGTGTGGGGAGACTACAGAGCAAATGTCTTCCTCTAGCATGTTTGCCTTATTTCTCTCTCTCTCTCTCTCTCTCTCTCTCTCTCTCTCATACAGGCCTTCTCACTGGAATTAAGTTTAGCAATTCAGAAAGAATCTTTTACAAAAACTCCAGATACCTTTCTGTCTCCACACCATCAGCTCTGGGATGACAGCACTGCATATGGTTTGTATCTGGGTACAGGGATCTGAACTCAGGTTCCCAAGCTTTCACTTCAAGTACTTTACAAAATAAATAACTTCCTTAGCCCTTTGATTGTGTAATTATACATTATTTTTTTCATCGCCAAAGTCCTGTAAAGTTAGCATTGTTTTCTCTATTTCAGTACGAAAGTATCAACAATAATAAAAATCAGGTAACTTTTTTTCTCAAGATGGATTAAAATCCAGATTCAAGAGTGGGATGCTCATTCTGTAGCCCAAATGAAACATTTTTTAATTAAATACCAGGTAAAGCAAATACTTGCAATTTTCATTCTATGGCCACTGATGTTTTAATTTGGATAAACACATTATACTTTTCAGGAAGCTGAGTGTCTCACCAATTGTGTTAACCTCATAATCCTTAAAAAAAAAAACCGAACAAACAATGGTCCTTGTAAACCTGCACTTGTTATGTATAGCATGTTGTAAACCCTGCTTATTCCAACAACTTCCCTGCTCCATGTCCCAGAGGGAGAAACGCAAAAACTTTTGCTGGACCTCACAACTGAATTAATAATATTTCTAGAGGTCACTTTTAAAATTTAGCTCATATCCTGCTCTGTACTCAATCTGATTATTTAATCTCCCTTTACAACCAAAGCTGGTATATAGCTTTAGTCTTAACTTAGGTACTTTGCCATGGCTCTGACCAAAATATATAGTGCATGTGCTTGTTGTAATCATTTCTTAAAAACTTCCAAAGGGTTGGAATAAACCATACAAAACTAATATATGACATAAATGTTAGAAACAACATTCATATATACATTGATATCGTATGTTTTTAGTTCTGTGTCCAAATGAGTAAAAGCCCTATGTAAAACTCAGTTAAATTTTCCTGTAAAGTGTCTCATCATTTCCCATTTTTATGCTTTCTGTGTTGTTCAATAAACAGAGCAAAGACCTTGGTTAGGGATACTCCTATAGGGAAAGACGCAGATAGGCCGGTACCTACAAGCTACAGATAAGTGGGAGACTCAGAGAGATCTCGAAAACTCAAATTTTGATTCAGTTATTTAAGTGACACAATAGAGATTTCAAGGACAAGCTGGGATTGACAAGTCTTCTGAAATGTTTTGCTTCTTTATTATCCATAAGATTATTTCCACTTTGTTCAAACACTCTATTTATGTCTGAATCCTAGCTACAGCATTTTTTCTATTTTTCTTTTATTGAAATATACTTTTTTAATTCCATATATTCAGATTATAGTTTTCCCTTCCCAAACTCCTCTACAATCCTGTCCACTTCTCCTCACATTTATTCCACAATCTTTCTGTCTTTCTTTAGAAAACAAATAAGCATTTAAATAACAACAGCAACAGTAATAATAATAATAATAATAATAATAATAATAATAAATGAAATAAAACAAAAACAAGCAAATTGGAAGGAAATTTTTATAAGAACTTGAAAGGGTGATTTTGGATAGCGTCTAGACAGTAAAATTCATGTAAATTCCTATATGACAGGATCTTCACTAAGAGATGGTTGATCTTTGACAATTTCACATTTTTCAATTTCTCAATTCCTTTGTCTATGTTTCAGTAATAGCCTATACATAAATGGGTCAAAATAAGTTTCTTCCTGAATTCTGTGTGCTGTTCAAAAATTTGGGTATACTAATTATAATATTCCGTAGTTGGAACAGAGGTATAGGTCAAAAATCTGAAGCCTGGTATTATCAGTGGAGGCAGTAGAGTTCTCGGGGACTAAGACCTCATGTTATAGGGTCTAGAAGTACTTTCTGACAGCATCAGAATGAAATGAAATTAAAGGAAACCTAGTCCTTGTTCTCTGAAATAGGATTAATGTCTTGATGGTGGGAGAATATCATCAGGGTATTTAAAGTCACAGAAAACTTATATATTGATCTGTGATAGGAGATCAGACCAGAAAAATACTTGGTAATACTAACTAAAGGGAGAGCAACTAAGTAAGTTTAAACAAGTGTATACAGGTGTGATTATTTTTCAGAAACTAATGACATGTTCTTTGATATATTATGTGGAGTTTTTGCTAATAACATATTTTTTTGGTAAATTGAACTTAGTTATTTTTAAAATAATGGAATTATTAGAGATACATGAAGCCTTATCTAAAATACACAAAATCCCAATTAATATTAATAATGTAGTAAATGTTATGTTCTAGTCCGTCTTACCACATTCAATTCTAAAATTATAAAATAAGTATAGAATTGTTTGATAATTTGCTTATGTGTTGTATAAATGAATTTGAACTCATACATTTATTTTCACAGCTGAAATATTTTCAGAAAAATGACATTTTTACATCAATGGCAGACAAATATGATCATATCCTAATTCTTAAAATGGTTTTACTGAGTGAAAATTTCTGTAGACACAAATTAGATGTTTAAGCATTCTGAAAGGATTACTCCTCATCCCCCCTCTTACTAATAAAAAAGCATGCCACTTACCTCCTACAGCTGATCCTATCAGCACTGACACAGCCACCTCATTCCCTTACTTCTGCAAGTGTGAAATCTGACTGTTTCTTCACAAGAAAAATAAACCACCGAAAGGCGCATTATAATGGAAAGGGAAGCAAGTTAGCAAAACTTCCAAGGGAGCTGATTTAATTTCTTTCAAACCAGAGAGAAGAAATTTACAGAGTAAATGCTAAGACAAAGACATTATAAAAATGGTAGGACCAAGAATCTTCATTGTGAAGGAAATAAATACAAAATAGAAAGAACACATCATACACAAATGCATATACACAGAGAGAAAGAGAAAGAGAGAGAGACAGAGAGACAGACAAGGGTGGAGAGAGAAAGATAGAGAGAGAGAGAGAGAGAGAGCCGACACCATTGGGGAGAATAAGATAGAGACATAGAGAGACAGAGAATAGGCAAAAATTCTGTTCTAACTTCTTTTGACAAGGTAACAAGAGAGCACATAAACTTTTGAGAAGCTGCACATACCCAGTTGGATTTGTCCCTGGGCATTTGCTATAGATAGTCTACCCCTGTCAATTCATATCTGCTTTCCTGATTCCTTTGCCCATGCACTATGGAGTAATCTTAACTTAAGGATCTTATAGGCTAAGATGTGCGGACTAGAATAGAATGGCTCTGTCTTCCTTTCCTTTGTCAGGATTATTTCTGGCACATGCCAGAGAGGGAAAAACTAAGGCTCTATCTAGCAGTGAATAGCATCACTATCATCACTATTAAAGCACTGAAATTATCTCCTTTTCCCTTTTCTCTTTTGTCATCAAACCCTTTGGTGTTTACAGAAGGAGTCTCCAGGAATAAGTTTACTTGAATGAGCTAGGAACAAAGGACAACTTAACTTTTAAGTAATTTTATCTATTGACTGTGCTTGAATGGTCCTTCTAAGGGCTAAGATATAATTCTGCTCATTAGCAGCCTCCCCTTATCCATAGTTCACCTCTTCTTATTCTTTTAAGATATTTCTGTATCCCATTGTTATGTAGACATATAGGGTGACTGTCAATAATGTTGTTTCATTAAAGGTTAAAATATATTCCCTGTTTTTGTCTTTCCTATAAAGTAATTGTTGACAAGCTATAATAGATACACTTAAAACATGAATAATCTTTTATATGAGAATTCATAAGTCTTATATAAGTTTTCTCTACTCTCTCCTTTATATTGGTACATTTAATTCTAATTTTTTTCTGTTTTTTATTGTTGTTTTTGTTGCTTTAGATATCTTCACCAAACCAAAATGCATTTCAGTGTGTTCCATATAAAGATTTTTTAAAAAGATTCACTAGTCATAAAACATATACTTTGAAACATGATTGGTTTATGATGAAGTGTAAATTAATTGTTGGAGATTCCATATCAATAACTACCTTTGTTCAGGTACTTCTTTTAGTGACTTACTGATTGACAATTTATCCCATGAGCAGTTTGGACATGTCCTACTTTCTAATGTACATTGTTTCAGTGGCAAATTTAGCACATGTAAAACCCTAGAACATATGACTGTTTTCAGAAATATTCAAAATATTTCCCAAATCACCTCCCATTTATGAGTACAACAACAGGTTACAAAAGGATATATAAATATGCAGAATAAATAAGAGATAAATACACAAATGTGAACATTTTTATGTTCAAGTCTTGTGTTATAGCTTCCATTTTTCTCTACATGTGCCACATGGTGGATTTCACTCAACAATAGTCAATATATACATAAGTCACAGTGGTCTGTTAAGATTATAAGAAAATTAAAATGTCCATATTGCTTATTTATGTTGTAACATGATAGTGCAGCCTGTAACATTCTGTTACTGCAGTGGCAAGTTTTAAACAAGCTAGCTGCACTGGCAACCATCAAAATAATGCATCCCATACAATTACATGTAACGCTTGATAATGATAATAACCTGTTCTCTTCCTTATTTATGCTTCCTATACTATACTTCTTTAGCATTATTTTAAATGGTACATTAATTTATTCATCTATTTGCATGTGTATCTAAGGATCACATCTTGCCCTTTGTACATTTAATGCAAAGGCCCTATCACAAAACTATGTCAGCAGGTCTATGATTTAGTGATAAATGGAAAAGTATCAATAACAAAATCAAACTTTTAAAATTAGAAAAAAATAAAGCCTATTCAACACGGATAAGACACAAATGTTTGACATAGCTGTCCAATGTCTGCTTTTGAAATTGCTGTGCCATAAAAAGACAAAGCAAGCAGTAAAAAGTTTAACTACAGTTAACTTACTAATGAAGAAAAACATTCAAAATTACTCAAATATCATCTTACTTTACTACTTCAAATCAGTCATATCAATCTCGGTCTGGAGTCCCTAATACTTGAGGATGCTGAGATTTCAAGATTATCATTAGCACAAGTTTGAGAGCAGCCTGCACAACTTTAGCCAGTACCTCACCTAAAAAAATGTTTCAAAATGACATTATGACACTCTTGACCTTTTAAAATATAATTAAAACTCAAAGACATGCAATTAACACAAAGATATGAGTGAAATTGTGAGATTTAATTTATGTATATATGAAGTAATATGTATTCAATATTCATTATTTAATCTTATATGTATCTCAACTGTACACTTGGAGCACATAAGTGAATAAAACCCAGAAAGATCCTTGCCACAATAGAGCATAGAGTCTATCATGGGGAATACAATAAATAATAAATAGAATAGATATAAAATATGCTAGAATAAGATAATTATTATGAGAAAGAAGGAAGTAGAATAAATAGTCTAGAAATATGTAGGTAGGACTCAAGGAGGCAGAAGCAAACAGGGAAGTAAAAGTGATAATCATGAAAAATGTTAGCTCTGAGGCCTAATGATGGATACCTGACCGGCCTCAAAAACTGAATTTTGTCATTATGGCTACATTCCTAATAAACATTTGTGGCTTTGCAATCAAACTCTTATCTTCTTTATCTGGGGTCAGAAAGATAATGAGAATTAAATTTTTGGGTAGACTAATAGACTTTGAAAGAAATATTAAGTTTTTATTGTGTCACCTATTCCCAGAAAGAAAAAAAAATGCACGTTCTTTTTCCTATGTAGATTCTAGCTTGTGATGTATGTATAGACATATGCAATCAACTATGCATGTATATACAGTGTAAACTTTAGAAAGGAGAGGAGAAAGGATAGCACTGGGTGCTGAAGGACAGAATACAAATAAAGGGCACATGAATTTTCAAATAGGATACAAAGCTAATTATATTTGGTTTAATCTCTATGATAGTTTGTGCCTTTTATTGTGGTGAATAACTACAGAAAAATATAATTCGTAATCAAAGTATAAAATCCAAAACAAAGCATATTGAGATATATTGAACATACACATAGGCAGATGACTGAGTGGTTACTTAATTTCTGTGTGATGATTATATTTGTGAATTCATTCAATGTTTTATCTTATCTTACGATTTTTTTATCTTAAGAAAAGGACACTATTGTGGATGTCACGAAGTGCTTGATGACAGAAGACTGTTATAACTGTCTCCCGAGAGATTCTGTCAGAGCCTGACAAATACAGAGGTGAATGCTCCCAGCCAGCTATTGGACTGAGCACAGAGTTCCCAATGGAGGAGTTAGAGAAAGGACTGAAGGAGCTGAAGGGGTTTGCAACCCCATAGGAAGAACAACAATATCAACTAACCAGACCCCCCAGAGTTCCCAGGGACTAATCCACCTACCAAAGAGTACACATGGAGGCACCCATGGCTCCAGCCACATATGTAGCAGAGGAAGGCATTGTCTGGCATCAGTAAGAGGAGATGCCCTTGGTCCTGGGAAAGCTCAATGCCCCAGTGCAGGGGAACGTTAGGGAGGTGAGGTGGGAGTGTGTGGTTGGGAGGGGGAGCACCCTCCTAGAATCAGCGGGAGGAAGGATGGAATAGGGGCATTCCAGAGGGGAAATCAGGAAAGGGAATAACATTTGAAATGTAAATACATAAATTATCCAATAATATAAATAAATAAAAACTATTCAGAAATAATCTAGGCTATTACCCTTATTTAGCATCCTGCTAAAATTGAAAATTTACAGATATATAGTAGAATTAAATAATATTTGTTAAATAGTGACATCAAAAGTTTATCATATATATTAGAAAATTTAGAAGGCATCAGTGTTTCTCACACAGTGCAGGACAATGTTTCTGTGAACTCACAATTTAATGATTCCTTTGAGTCAGTTATGTTTTATCATTTCACATTGTTCTTTGCTTAGCATTAATTACTAGATATATTCAATTTTTCTCATAGTCCTAACATCCCCTCCATTCAGAGCCCCAGCTTCTACCTCATGATAACACTGCATGTGCTCCATGCTTCCTTCATCCCCTGTCTATTGATATTTAGAACAGGTTTACTTGCCATGTATTTGACCAAAATGTAATCTGCTTAACCCTAGAGATACACACAGCTCCTGGTTGCCATGTTATATGTAGATAAGCAGCAGTAACTAACTGCTCCATATCACCTGCTGGTCATGTTTGGACAAACTTAGTGAAAATCATATTATATGGTAATTTCTTAGTGGTATAGCTTTGTGACACACACAAACAAAATTGTTCCATCATGCCTGTCCATACTGACTGGGTACAGCTGTGGGAACATTAATTGTGAAATGACTCCCATGTTCTTTTGCATAGATTATGAAAACTAAGGTTCATGGTTTTGAACCATGCTTTACAAAGAACATATGAAGTTCTTGTAAGTGTAGAAGTGCTATTTCTTATCAAGTTACTCTAATTAACTACATATGTTCTTGAGAAATAAAATATTTTATTTAAGCATAATACTGTTTAAGAACAATAAAGAAATTTGCATTCATCACAAATGTAACCATATTGACTTTTCTAAATTAACTGGATAAAATAATCTCACAAAAAGACTTTAATGTAATAAAATTTATTTTTTAGTGAGATTATTTTTATATAAAAAAACAGTTAAAAGGATTTTTAAAAACTGTACATACCAATATGGTAAATTAATTGTACAGAGATTTGTTTTAAAATTTATAGAAATTGGGTGATGGAGTAAAATTTGAACTTTTTATTTGAACTTACAAGTGTAAACTTCTTTCTCCCAAAGATAAAGGGAATCCACAGATAAACAGTAAGAGGCCCAAGACAGCACACAACCAAGAAAACGATGAGGAAAACCTAAGACTGTCAGAAGGAAAATCATGACAGAGCAAGGCAAACCAAGAAGACAAAAAGAGAATTTTCTAAAATCAAAAGAAAACAACCCCCAAAAGTAAAATAAAATAAACCAGTATAAGACATATAGCCCAGAAAGCTTGCCTAAAACAGGGAGGTAATAGCAGCACATGCAATAATGCGCTGGGGTGGAGTCCTGCCTCTTAAGAAATGGAAGATTACTAAGGCTGGAAGGTTAAGGGTAAAACCTCACAGCATGGTGTTGTGTTTTCTAATCTGCCTGTTTGTATTAAGTTCATATTGATTTCTTACAAATTATATGTAATTATTGTATTTAACATGTAGTCATGAGAGTTTTTACTTGTAGTAGTCCTAACTTTGACCTGAAAAAAATTCAGGGACCAAAAGTGATGGATTTCCTAGGACCCCCTCAGCTAAGATAATACCAATAAGGAAGCAAGCCAAAGTGTATGGATTTTACAGTGGAGCATGCAGCAAAGCTCCTGAATGGACAACCCTGGTTCTCCAGCAAGCTATGTATGTTTACTTTCTTTGAAGGCATTCCACATCCGGTTTATATCCTTCCATGTAATTTTTTTTTTCATAAAACCAGAAACAGTATAGTACCACCAACAACCAGTGATTGAAGGGCCTCTAAAATCTAATATCTAAACTGGACAAAATGTCCTGTTTGGGTAATGAATTAGATAATAACACAATGATTGGGAAGAAATGAAACTTTCAAACACTTCTAGTTTAGAAATTACCATTTTCACAGGGTATTAAATCTGTCTCAGAAATTAAATGTTTATTGATTAATTTCTCTTTTCTGTATAGAAGCTTTGCCTACACCCAGAAAACATTACTTTGTTCATGTGAAAGCATTTAAGCGTTTAATAGGACCTATCATACACAACAGAAAATATGATGCCCACTACCCACAAGAAGCTGGCAGCCTAGTAGGTAGTTAACCATTTGTCTTTGCTGTTCATCAGACACAGTCCCCACAGATACCAAAAGAAGCAATACTTCTACATGTGGTCCAATTCATTCAAACTGTAGCATGATACTTTTGACTACACTCAAAGCAGCAATAATAGATAGAATTATATAGTCCTTGTCTTGAGGACAAATTGCTTCAATTATTTCAGTCTGAGAAACAATGAGACTAGTCTGATGATATTAAGGCAGTTACAATAAAACATTATTTTTACTCTTCAAACTATTTCTTTGCTCATACAGACATTCTCACAATGCAATTGTACTAATATAGCCTTAAAGACAATGTTTCTTCTTCTTCTTCTTCTTCTTCTTCTTCTTCTTCTTCTTCTTCTT
>JADRCH010006819.1:0-16792 GCA_019843965.1 Rhynchomys soricoides
AGAAGTGTTATACCAGGATTAAAAGAATTTCTTTATGATGTACACCCTAGCAAGGATCCAAATGATGTCTTGACCATTGAATTCTGGCAAACTGCTTTTAACTGTACCTGGCCCAACAGCAGTGTGCCTTACAATGTGGACCACAGAGTGAATATGACTGGCAAAGAAGACAGATTGTATGACATGTCTGATCAGCTCTGCACTGGAGAGGAGAAGCTGGAAGATCTGAAAAATACCTATCTGGATACGTCTCAGCTACGAATTACAAACAATGTCAAGCAAGCTGTGTATCTTATGGCTTATGCCCTGGATCGCTTAAGCACTTGTGACTTATTGGAAGAATATAGGAATAATACAGCTTGTTCACATATACCTGACTTTGAGCCCAGGGAGGTATGTTATTTGACCCTATGATATATCATGAGGTAAAATCAAGTTTTGCTGCCAAGTACATACCATTGAAACTGCTGGTTTGCTTCCATATGATTTTAAACCATCAGAATTTGTCTGGATGATTTGATTGTTCATTTTACATCATCATTTGTTAGCAAATTACCAGGTTTGTCGTCAATAATAACAAACCTGTCTCACAAAAGAAAAAAAAATGCCATTTTTTTTTTACAAAATATGCTGTTTTTCTTCACAGAAATGAAACATAAAAGTAAGAGTAAAGCATGCCATAGTGACTCTGGTTACTTCCTTTGGTCTGTTCCCCGTATACAATACGCAGCTTGTTATCTAAGGTAACTTGGGTTTCAAGTAGGCCATGTTCATGTTAGGAGAAGACGTGTATGTTCCTCCAGGTTAGGATAAGTCCTGGATATTATGTACAATTTTCCTTATAGTCCAGAGTTTTATCTGAACGATTGGTCATATCTATCTTGAAGGAAAGACTAGAGGATGATTTCTTCATACAGTAGAGTAGGAGCCACACAAAAGGATGGATGTCAGGGGGTGAAAATTATAGGCATTACCTGAGACACTCACATCCATTGTGCCTATCCTTGATCTGCTGTCAAACGATTCATGTTGGTACCCAGTAGCCTGAGTAGTCTTGCCAAGAGTGGTCTCATCCAAGATTTCCTGCTTGTTTCTGTTCATACTCCCCTCTCACAAGAAATATAGAACTTGAGCATCCCTGCTCTGGTCCTGTCAGCCCCACAGGAGGTCCACTTAACCTCACTAATGTGTTACTTCTTCCTTGCCTCTCATTATCCCTTTATTCTTATATAGCAGCCAGAGGCCACAGTGCCTGGGACCCTTCCATTTCCACTTAACTTTCATTTTCAGGTTGGCCCACACTGCAGTCTGTGGTGGCTGCTCTTAGTAGCTCAGGTAATAGTCTTCATTCTGTTACCCCACCCCCTCACCACACATTTTCTGACAACTCCTTCTTTTTAGTGTCTTCCTATCTTTGATACTTTGTTATAAAGTATTTGATACTATATTTTATCTTAGTTATTATGTGTGAGTATTTCCCTGTGTGCATTTTTGTGTACCATAAGCATGACTATACCCACAGTGATCTGAAGAGGGAACTCAGATGCCCTGGAACTAGAGTTATAGATGGTTGGGAAGCACCACCTGGGTGCTTGGAATCAAACCTGAATCCTCTGCAAGAACAGCAAATGTTCTTAATCAATGATCCATTCCTTTTGTATCCTTAATACTTTTAATCAGCCCCGGTCAGGTATTTTCAGACTAATTTTCAATTTAGGTTTGTCTAACTTTTTATTATGATTAAGTTATACATTATTTGGTGATGATATTGTGTCTGTTCTTAGATTTATTTTCTTTTATGCCTATAAATGTTTTGTCTACAAGTACTTATTTGACCCACATGCATGCCTGGTGCCAATGGAGGTTAAAAAAGGGGGGGGGCATTAAATTCCCGGAAACTGTAGTTATAGGCAATTATGAGTTTCCATATTGGTCCTGGGATTCAAGTCTTGTCAACAAAATCAACAAGTGCTATAAATATCTGAGCAATTTCTCCAGCCTTAATTGTGTCCTTTTTAAATATTTCTTATTGGAGGTCAAATGATATAATTACCTTTCATTATTATTGTTAAGTGATGCCACCATTTTCTCGTCAGAAAGTATTATGTTTCCCTATGGAACTAATAATTATCTTGTGGTAGTCACTCACGCCTTCTATCCACTCTTTGCCACCACTCATGTGACTCATGACTTCTTCCTAGCTGAGACATTATTGCCATGGGTTCAAAGCTAACTTCAACTACATTGTGAGTTCCAAGCCCAACAGAGACACAAGGTAAAGCCTTCTCTGAAAACTCAAAACAAAATGAGAAAAGGAATTACCCTTCTAGGCAGTATTTTGCAGCTGTAAAACTGTTTTGCTTTCATTATACTTTCCCCATCCAATTTTAGCGGCCATTGAAAATTAATCTTGTCCTAAATACATAAGATACCTTGTTGCTTGTAAACAGTTTCTTTTGCCACTTTCTCATTCTATTTACATGTTATCTGGACTTCTACTTCTACTCTACCAATTCTGGATATCACAATAGACTCCAGGGATTTTTTTCTTCTATGGGAGTTAATCCATAATTTATTTATTTTGCTTCCAAAAGCTCACAAAGTGTTACAAGCCATTTAGAGTAGGCACTAGTTCCTTTTACTGACCTTCTCTCTGTTATTTCCAATGACTACCTATTTTTGAAACTTCTGAATATTACAGCTTCATTCTGTACTTTCTTTGGCCCAGATTTAAAGTCAGCTATTTCTGTAAAATATGCTGTTTCCCATAGCTAATATGGTACTTAGACAGGATGCAGGGTCTGAACGCTAAGGATGCTGATTAGAGTTTTATTAGCCACTTTATCCAAACCAGAATCATGTGGAAAGAGGAAATCTGAATTGAAGCATTTCCTAGATCAGATTGCCCTATTCTGCAAGTGCTTGTCTCCATTTATGGTTGATGTGGGAGGGCTCAGTCCACTTTGTGTGGCACCTTCTCTAGGCAGATGTGACTGGACTTTATAAAAAAGATAGCTCATCATATATGCCAGAGACTAAGCCAATAAGCAGAATTCCTCTGTGGTTATGCCTGTAGATTCTTAACCTGATTTCCATCAACAATGGACTGTGACTTGGAAATGTAAACCTAATAACTCTTTCTTCCCCAGATGCTTTTGGTCATGGTATTTGTCACAGAAACTGAACAAAACTAGAACAAATATGTTCACTGGTACTAAGAAAGTTGTGATACATATACAGTGATAAATTAAATATTTTTTAGATGTCAAAGATATCATTTTACTAGAAGTCTTTGAAGGCTTCTGTCGTGATAAAAAATATTCTTGAATACTTGATAATGGTCCTATAGCTTACTTTAACACTGAAATGCTAAATTTAAATTCTCTCAAAGAAACAATTATTGCAGGTGAAAAGGCTTTAAAGATGGGTTAGGAGCTACATAGTATCAAGATGAAAGTCAGTCATTGTCCACATCAAGGGTTGTTCTTCGTATAGCACCTTATGGCAACAAATTAAAAAATTAACTCTTTCCAGGGAAGAATAACATATAAACAAGAAAGCCTGGTAAATGTATCAATGTAAAGCGCTTATTTAACAAAACCTAAAATAAATACACAGTCTTTACTTATGTTTCAAGCTTATCATACCAATAGACAAGACTAGAAAACTTATTAAATTTTGTTATTTACTTAAACATTTCAAAATTATGCTGCCTTTTTGTCTTCCTATATTACTTCTCCCGTTCCTTATCATCATTCTCCTCCTGAGACAAGTTTATACTGTGTACCTCTCATTAGTCTGTGGGATTAGGGTCATGCCCAATACCCACCCATCTAAATTCTTGAGAATTATATGATGTTAGAGAAATGTATCCTAACATTCAAAAATTTCAAGCAAGTGAAACTGTAGGAAACCTGATTATGGGAAGGGTCAGACTGTGGGAGTCTTTGACCATTTATTTGCTTGACTTTTTATAAGGAGTAGGGAAAACAGTTAATGGACTTAGCATAAAAGTTAAATTTTGATGATTTATGACATACATTTCATTATAATAGAGAAGCATAGACAGGAAAAGGGTCAGAAGAAAACCAAGAGGCCAGATGATACAAAGTAGCTCTGGGGATAAATGATGACTAAAGCACTTTCTTAATGTATTCACTTAGTAAATTCTTTCATGTACATAGCCTTAATCCCTATGACAAACATTAGGAAGAATAATTATCTTCTCTTTACAAACCAGGCAATAATGCTTGCTAAATATGTACCTTCCTTGTGGTCACAATATTTAACAGAACCAAAAGACTTCAGCTCTTCAGATTCAATTATGTAGGTTCTTTCTACCAGCTTCTACAGTCTTGTTGGTCTGTGGAGAGCTTGTGACCACACTAAGTCCTTTGGTTGAGAAATCCAAGTGCAGTATGTAGTGTAGATGAATATCAAGAATATGCCCTGTGTAATGGCTTTTCTTTATGCTAAAGAAAGTAACCTCTTACCTACCTAAACTTAGTTAGGTAAGGTGTGAGTTAGACAAAGGTTGTTTTCTCATTGAAAAGAAACATCAGTCCCATGAACTATTGTACCACTAGCCGTGGACATGTCTGCATGTTGGAAGCTTAGAATGCAGAGGCAATTTCCTGCTAATGCTAAAAGTCAAGCTAAAGTGGACTTTTTCTGAGTGTGATGGTTTGTATATAGTTGATCCATGGAGTGGCAAAATTAGGAGGTGTGGCCTTGTTGGAGTAGGTGTGGCATTGTTGGAGAAAGTGTCTTTCTGTGGGGGTGGGCCTCCTTCTAGCCAAGTGGGAGCCAGTCTGTTCCTGGTTTCTTTGGGTGATGATATAGGACTCTCAGCTCCTCCAGCACCATGCCTACATGGACACTGCCTTGCTTCCTGCCTTGATGCTAATGGACTGAACCTCAGAACCTGTAAACAGTCCCAACTAAATGTCCTTTATAAGATTGCTTGGTAATGGTGTCTCTTCACAGCAGTAAAATCCTAACTAAGATACTGAGCAATGAAGATTTTCCAGTTTCCTAAGTCAGTCAGCCATTAACTCCTCCATGCCCTTTTCAACATTCATTCTACAATAGCAACTGTTTTGTGACAAAATTTTTCCTGTGGAGATGAAACACACACATCTACTTCACCCCAGACAGAGAGTCCTGAATAGACCAAAGTTCAGATACCACCAAAATCCAACTCAGTGAACCAATAATTTTATTGGAGTAACTTAAAGGAATATGGGTGAGGGGCTAGTTACAGGAGCAGAAATGACACTAAGACAGATGCAACACCAAGGCCCACTTCAGCTGGGTGACATCTAACAAGAACTGGGAACTTGGAGCACAGCCTTCAGGCAGCTCTAAGGAGAATTCTTCCTAATGTTGTTATAACTTCCAGGCAGCTCAGCTGGTTTCTGTTTCTCCCCAGCAAATGGACTGGTCTCAAGTGTCTTCTTTGCATCTTGTCTTGTCGGAGTCTTCTTTGCACTTTAAACATAGTCTGAGAAGGACTCTCAAATTTCCCTTCTTACTTTGTCAGGGAGCTACCTAGTGAATCTGCTCTGTTTCGTGGACTTCCTGATGCTAGTTTGAGATATTTTCCTTACTACTTAAAGAGCTTCCCTGAAACCATGAACTGTTTGAATTTGGGAGGAAACTGTGACACTACAGCAACATAAACTTTTGAATTTAACTTTTAGCGACTGATAGTCTAGTCTCTCTACTACACTGAGGTCTTCCAAAGAAGTAAACAGTTGGGGACATTTGTATCCTTACACAAGGAAAGTGGAAAAGGGAAAAGAAAATATTCTAAACATCTCCTGACTCTTCATAATGAGCTATTCTACTGCTAAACCCTAGTATAAACTTATATTATGCTAACAAAAACATACAATTTGAGTATACGTCAAAGGTAAATTAATGTCCCAAATTTCCTGGATATTTTGTGTTAAAAACTTTTTAGCTTTAGCATTTTCTTTGACCAATGTATCAATTTCTTTTATGGTATCTTCTACACCTGAGAGTCTCCCTTCCATCTCTTGTATTCTGTTGGCAATACTCATGTCTACTTCCTGTTGTCGTTCCTAGGTTTTCCATCTCCAGGATTGTCTCAGATTGTGTTTTCTTAATCACTTCTATTTCTATTTTTCAGGTCTTGAACAGTTTTATTCATTTCTTTCCCTTGTTTGATTGTATTTTCTTTATTTCTTTATATTTAAAGAAGGAGGCTCCAAGAAGTCTATGGGTTTGACTTTAGACTCCTACCATCAGGGAAATATGGAACCTGAAGTAGCTACCTCCTGTAGCCAGGCAGGTCTCACAGTACAGGGATAAGAACAACTACCTACCCACAAAACTTTTCACTGAAAATGTGTTCTGCCTACAAGAAGTACAGGGGAGAAGACGGAGCAGAGTCTGAGGGAATGGTCAATCAATGACTGGCCCAAATTGAAACCCACCTCATGGGCAAGAACCTGACACTATTAATACTCTGTTACTGTTTCATACAGGATCTTCCCATAAGACTCCACCCAGCAACTAATAGAAACAGACACAAAGACCCACAGCCAAACAACAGATGGAGTTTCAGGAGTCTTGTGGAAAGGTTGGGAGATGGGTTGAGGGACCCAACAGGGATAGAGACTCCACAGGAAGAACATGAGTCAACTAACCTAGAACCTTGGGAGCTCCCAGGGACTTAACTACCAACCAAAGAGCAAGCATAGGCTGGATCTAGCCCATCCCAACTCCTGCACATATGTATCAAAAGTACAGCTTAGTCTTCATGCTGGTACCCCAACAACTGGAGTGGGGGCTGTCCCTAAATCTGTTGCCTGCCTGTTGATCCCATTCCTTTAACTGGGCTCCCTTGTCTGGCCTCAGTGAGAGAGGTTGCACAGTAAATTGATGTGCGAGGGTGGTGTGATTTCCAAGGGGGTTGGGGACTCCCCATTCTCAGAGGAGAAGGGAAGGGTGAGTGGGGAAAGAGCTGTGTTAAGGGGGAACCAGAAGTAGACAGGGGTTGATACTGGGGTATAAGTGAATGAATGAATGAGTGAATGAATGAATGAATGAATAAATAAATAAATAAATAAATAAATAGAGGAAAAAAGGTAAATTGAAATTGTCCACTGCCCAAAGTTAAGGAAAATAGGTAAACTTAGATTATACAAATTATTTAACTCATTATGTCTACAATACTATTTACTGTGTTGTCATAATTTAATGTTTTATCTTGATATTAAAATAAGAATGTGATATTATTAATGAGATAGTTTCTTTTACTTTTTTCTTCCACTTCCTTATTAGCTACTGTCTTACTTTAAGAAATTGAAAATTACTACCCATGATGGAGCAGAAGTAGAACTTGATAGCAACGGAGATGTAGACAATGGATATTATGATATCCTCAACTGGCACATGGATGACGCTGGAGAAATCACCTTTGTCAAGGTTGGAGAATACAGATTCACAAGTTCAAAATATGAACTTGTTCTTCCAAAGAACTCAACATTGTTTTGGAACACTGAATCTTCAAGGGTTAGTTGATCTGACATATTTTGTTTATACATAGAGAGAAAAGTCTATTTTTTCAGGCACTAAATAAATGCAAAGCACCTAACTTTTTTGCCATATTCCAAATGAAATTCCTTAGTGTAGCATTTGTTTTTCATGTTGTTCTTTGTCTAATTAGAGTTTAAAAAATCCATGTTGTAGTAAAATATATGAAAATGTTAATATACTTTAGTAGCATATTTTGAGAATGCTTCAATGGAAATTAGAAATTTTGTTTTATCTTCTGTATTAAAATTGGAGTTATATATTTTTCATGATTTTTTCCTTTTAATATTTTAATATGTATTAACTTAACCTATTGGGTTTTTTTTAAAATGATTTATTTTACAACCTAACTGCAGTTTGCCCTCCATCCTCTCCCACCCCACGCCCTACCTGTTGCTGTCCCACTCTCCATCTTCTCTTCCTTTACGTCTATTCAGAAAGGAGCAGGCGTTCCATGGATACCAACTAAACATAGCATATCAAGTGCAGTACGACTGGGCACATCGCCCTTGTATTAAGGCTGGACAAGACAGCTCAGTATGAAGAAAAGGGTCCCAAAAGGTGAGAAAAGAGTCAGATTGCCCCTGCACCCACTGTTAAGAGTCCCACCAGGAGACCAAATTACACAACTGTAACAAATATGCAGAGGGCCTAGGTCAGTCCCAGGCAAGCTCGCTGGTTGTTGGTTTAACCTCTCTGAGCTACTAAGAACCCAGGTTAGTCAATTCTGTAGGTTTTCTTGCGTTGACCTCTCACCCTCTGGCTCCTACAATCCCTCCTTTCTCCTTCTTTGGCAGGATTCTCTGAGCTTCTAATATTTGGCTGTGGGTGTCTGCATCTGTTTCCATCAGCTGCTGGATGAAGCCTCTCTAGTGATTATTGGGCTAGTTTCCAATCTGAGTATAGCCAAATATCTTTTGGCATCATTTCATTGACTTTATTATTATTATTATTATTATTATTATTATTATTATTATTATTATTATTATTTTGCCTGTCTTTGTGAGATTTCTCTTATAGAATGGGTCTCAGGTTGGACCAGTCATTGGTTGGCCACTCCCATAATTTCTGTGCAACTTTTAACCCAGCACATCTTGTAGGCAGGACATATTTTGTAAGTAAAGATTATGTGGCTGGGTTGATGCCTAATCCCTCCACTTGCCTGGTTAAAGGAAATAGCTAGTTAAGGCTTCACATCTTCCATTGCTAGGAGCCTTAGCTAGAGTCATTCTCTTAGATTCCTGCGAGTTTCCATTACACTGGGTTACTAGTTTGTCCCCTAGATGGTCTCCAATTCCAGTTGGCTGTCTCAGTATTCTCTCCTTCCATCCTCCCCTCATCTGATCCCTCTTGCTTCCATCCCCCCAACCCTCCCATTATCCTCCACCCATGATGTCTAGTCTATTTCTCCTTCCCAGAGAGATCCATTCATCTCCCCTTGAGCTCTCCTTGTTACTTAGCCTCTCTGGGTCTGTGGATAGTAGCATGGTTATCATTTACTTTACAGCTAATGTCCACTTATAAGTGAATACATACCATATTTGGCTTCTAGGTCTGGATTACAACACTCAGAATGATTTTTTTTTCTAGTTCCATCTATTTGCCTGAAATTTTCATAATGTTGTTTTTAATAGCTGAGTAATATTCACATTAGATAAATGTGGCATATTTTCTTTATCCATTCTTTAGTTGAGGGACATGTAGGTTGTTTTCAGTTTCATGCTACTACGAATGTGCTGCTATGAACATAGCTGAGCAAGTGTCCTTGTGGTATGGTGGAGTGTTCTTTGAGTATATGCCTAGGAGTGGTATAGCTGTGTCTTCAGGTAGGTTGTTTCCCAACTTTCTGAGAAACTGCCATACTGATTTCCAAAATAGCTGTACAAATTTTCACTCCTACCAGCAATGGAGGAACATTGGCAGCATGAGCTGTCACTTGTGTTTTTGACCTTATCCATTCTGAAAAGTGTAAGATGGAAACTCAAAGTCATTTTGATTTGCAGTTCACCAATGGCTAAAAATGTTGAACATTTAAATTTACTACCATTTGAGAATCCTCTATTGAGAATTCTCTGTTTAGATCTGTACCCCAGTTTTAATTGGATTATTTTGTTTGTTAATGTCTAGTTTCTTGAGATCTTTATATATTTAAAAATTAGTCTTTTGTCAGATGCGAGATTGATGAAGATCTTTTGCCATTCTGTAGGTTGTGGTGTTGCCTGAATGGCAGTGACCATTGCCTTACAGGAAGTTTTCAGTTTCATGAGCTTCCACTTATTAATTGTCACTCTTAGTGCCTGCACTATTGGTGTTCTGTTCAGGAAGTTGTCTCTTGTGCCAATGCATTCATGGCTATGCCCCATATTTACTTCTATAAGATTCAGTATATCTGGATCTATGTTGAAGACTTTAATATACTTAGACTTGAGTTTTTGTACACGATGATAGATATGGATCTGTTGTAGATAGCCCTGGGGCTTTTTGTATTCTAATTCTGCCCTCATGGGAGGGGCTTCAGAGAAGGAGTGAGTTACACCTCTGACTTCTTGTGAACCAATCCCCTAATGAATAAAAGAGCCAATCACTGGGGTCATAAGGAGGGACTTCCAGATCAGAGGAGGAGAAGAGAGGAGCAGGAGAGAGGGAGAGCCCCTTTGGAATGAGGAGAGCTGATAGGTAAGATGTAGCTAAGTAGAGTCTCCTGGTATCATGGCGAATCCTCAAGGCCGCCACCAGAAGAATCAGACTTTGATAAGGTTTACAAGATTAGGTTTTAGTTGATGTGTCCAGAGATTGAGTTATTATAGTTTCTGAACTAAGTTTGTGCTGCATTTTTCTTCACACAACAACTCATCTGGGTTCCAGAGAGAAAGGTACAGTGGCAAAGTGTGGGTTTGCCTGATGTGCACCACAGAGGCCATGGGGGTATTGAAGCTTGGGGCTTGCATGGTAGCAACCTGCCAATGAAAACCTAGCAGGCTGGATGGAGAGCTCATGGAGCTCTGAGTCAGAGCTCTACCGAGATGAAAGCAGATCGGCTATTGCCCACCAGTGCATGGCTGGCCAGCCCGCCAGTGATGAGAGAACCAGGGCTTAGCACGGGAACTATGTGATAGATTCCATCTTTTTTTTAATACTTCCCGCAACAGGATCTATTTGCATTCTTCTACATGCCTACATACAATTAGAAAAGTCTTTATGAGTCCTTAGCGACTGTGGCCTCATAAAATGAATTTTGCAATGTTCCTTCTGTTTCTATTTTGTAGAATTTGAGGAATATTGATTAGCTCATCTTTGAAAGTCTGGTAGAATTCTGTGCTAAAATCTTCTGGACCTGAGTTTTTTTAAAAAAAAAGACTTATTGCGACTATTTGTATAGGGTGTATGTGTCTATTTAAATTGTTTATCTGCTCTTGATTTAACTTTGGTAAGTGGCATCTATCAAGAAATTTATCAATTTCTTTTAGATTTTCCAATTTTGTAGAGTACATGTTTTTGAAGTATGACCTAATGATCCTTTGAATTTCCTTGGTGTCTGTTGTCATGTCTCCCTTTTCATTTCTAATTTTGTTAATTTAGACTTTTTTTTTCTCTTCCTTTTAGTTAGTTTGGATATAGGTTTGTCTCTTCTGTTGATTTTCTCAAAGAACTAACTCTTTGTTTCATTGATTCTTTGTATTGTTTTCCTTGTTTCTGTTTTATTGATTACAGCCCTCATTTTGATTATTTCCTACCATCTACTCCTCTTGGGTGTGTTTGTTTCTTTTTGTTCTAAAGTTTTCAAGTATGCTGTTAAGTTATCAACACGAGATCTTTCTAATTTCTTTATGAAGGCACTTAGTGCTATGAACTACCACTGCTTTCATTGTGTCCCTTAAGTATGGGTATGTTGTGCATACATTTTCATTGAATTCCAAGAAGTCTTTAATTTCTTTATTTCTGCCTTTACCCAGTGATAATTCAGTAGACAGCTGTTCATTTTCCATGCATTTGTAGGCTTTGTGTTGTTTGTAGTTCTGTTGAAATCCAGCTTTAACCTATGGTGGTCTGATAAGATACATGTTTTGGTTTTGGGGGGATTTTTTTTTCTTTTTTGGTACCTGTTCAGCCTTGCTTTGTGACCAAGTGTGTGGTAAGTTTCTGAAACTGTTCCATGGGGTTCTGAGACAAATATATATTCTTTTGTGTTTGGGTGAAATGTTCTGCAGATGTCTGTTAAGTCCATTTGAGTCATAGTATCTGTTAGCTTCATTATTTCTTTGTTTAGTTTTTGTCTGGATGACCTGTCCATTGGTGAGAGTGGGGTGTTGAAGTCTCCCAATATGAATGTGGGGGTTTGATGTGTAATTTAAGCTTTATTAATGTTTCTTTTTACAAATGTGAGTACTCTTGCATTTGAAACATAAATGTTTAGAACTGAGATGTCTTCCTGATAGATTTTTCCATTGATGAGTGTGAAGTAGCCTTCATCATCTCTTTTGATTAATTTTGTTTGGAAGTTTATTTTGTTAGATATTAGAATCACTATACCAACTTTCTTATTGGTTCCATTTGCTTTTCCCAACACTTTACTATGAAGTAATGTCTATTGTTGATAATGGGGTGTGTTTCTTGTATGCAGCAGAAGGATGGATCCTGTTTTTTACATCCACTCTCTTAACCTGTTTCTTTTCTTTCTTTTTTTTAATATTCTGAAGTGAATTAAAGACTTCATTAAGTTGGGAAAGCTGTAGCCCTCCCTCAAATTGTCTATCTACGAAATAATGTTATTATAATATAAAAGTAGAGTTTGGAAAAATGTTACCTTAAAAAAAAATCACAGAATTGAGATATTGCTCCCATTATTCTAGGTGGCCTGAGGCCCCTCATTTTCCTTCAAGCTTTTACCACAGTACAAGGTCCAAATGATTAAAGTCTACAACATATTTTGCAGATATAAAGTCCTGGAGAGAGCCTTAATAATAATATTAGTCCAATAGAAGGGGCCAAAGATATCTATATTGTTTGGGTATTTTAATTGGCAGATTGAAGTATCATTATAAACTCATAAGAAATCTATGTCTGTGTTCTCATAAAAGTAAAAATGCTTATTTGATGTTGAAAAACTGGCCTTTGAAACATAGGAACTGGTGAAATGTGGGTAGCACTGGGTAGGTGTGCCTGCCAACTTAGGCCTGGGAACTTAATAACTTTATAGTATTTTTATGATTGAACCTGTATCTTTTCATTGTGGAATTGAGTACATTGATATTGAGAGATGTTAATGGCAAATGATTGTTTATTCCTGTTATTTTGGTGGTTATGGTTGTGTGAATATGTGTGTGTGAGAGTGTTTTCCTTCTTTTCTGATTTTGCTAATGTGATATTATTTATTTCCTTTGTTTTCAACTGGTATATTTAACCTCTTTAGGTTGGAGTTTTCCTTCTAGCACCTTCTGTAGAGTTCAATTTAAAGATAGATGCTGTTTAAATTTTACTTTGTCATGGAATATCTTTTCTCAATCTACGGTAATTGAAAGTTTGGCTGTGTATAGTCTAGGCATTTGTGGGCTCTTAGAAGGAAACCTTGCTGACAAAGGGAGTCTGCCACTTTGTAGTGACCTCAAGGCATTCCAGTAATGTCAGACTTTGACTTTAACAGCAGGGCTACATGGCACACTGGAGTTTGGGGTTTGGAGGTCCCATTGTCTCTGAGGTTCTGGGAACTGGCAGGGTCCCTGAGGTTCAGGATATTGGTGTGGCATTCGGGGTTCGAGGTATCTCAGGTACTTGGGGTTCCTAGCAAAGATGTGGCCTCTGGTAGAGCGAGAGGCTTCTGTCAGGGATGTAGACCAGGATATGGAGTTCAGGGGAGGGAAAATATTTATATAATGAAGTTGGTTTCCAACAATATTGAATTTAACAATAGCATCAACAAATGTGTTTTATGTCTAAATGTTTATGATTTTTGTAGGCTTAACTTTTCTAGATTTTTGTTTGGGTTTGATTTATTGTTTCTTGATTGGTTGGTTTTTTATTTGTGAGCTGAGGTCTTACTTTGTACTTCAAGCTGTCACTATACCTGGCTAAGAAAACATACTTTTATGTGTCCTGTAAATAATTATCTCTGCATATTAATATATAAATGCTGGGTTTACTCTGTATTTCAAGGTACACATCCATGCAAAGTATAAAAATAAAAAGAGCTCCGTGTTACTACTAAAATTTCTAAAAGTAAATAGCAAGAAAACATTCCAAGGTATGCCTTCTCTACATTATCTTTTGATCTTCATAGTTTAAATGGAAAAAACCATTCATTTTTCTTCCTTTATGATCAATGTCTAACATAAAAAATATTTTTGGATGCCTTTGCTAAAAAGAGATATCTTGCAGGAGCTAAAGAAAATTACTAGGGTCACAGGTCTTGTCAATATAGGAAGAAACTAAGTAAACTGATCCATCCACAGAATCTAATGTGAATTAGTTTGGTCTTGATAACCAAGATGGCAAAGAACTGTCATTAGAGTTCAGCATTTCCAGAGTCAATGACAAGATTGTTCTTTAGCAAAGCTTCATTATAAGCTCCTCATATCATCAAGCTTTGTCTGCTATCTTTGCTCAGTATATATACTGTTTTTGTCTTTGCTAGCTTCCAGATTCAGTCTGCACAAAATTGTGTGCTCCAGGGACCCGAAAGGGGATTCGACAGGGACAACCAATATGCTGCTTTGATTGCATACCATGTGCTGATGGATATGTGTCAGAGAAACCAGGTAATGATAAGGATTTTTGCATTGGTAGTAATACAGTGAAATTAACCAAAGGATGTCAGAGAACGTCTTATAAGTTTTTATAAAAGGATATAAGCAGCCTATAGCAAAACTCAAGAAACCAATACAATTTATTTCTGTGCAGTGTAATCAAAGGAAAATAGGAATTTTCACTTCGGTTATAAGACAAGATCTACCACAATAAAGTTTATAAAGAAACACCAAACAAAATGTGAAATATGAAGAAATTCATAAAATCTTCAAATTACTTGCTTTTTAAGTAGACTCAGCAAAGTTTGCCCAATTGTCTTAAGGTTGTAAGCACTGACAGCACATGCATTGCACAGTTGCTGCAGAATGAACTGCTGTGACAGTCTGCCCAGTTGCTGCTCTCTGGAGGTGACTTAGGCAGGCTTGGTTTTGTGTAAGGTGTTGGACCAGGTTTATTTATATTTCCATTTGGTTTTTGGTTGAAGAACCAAAAATGTGCTTGTCTTTTGTCACAGAGCCCCACAACAGTAATCAAGTAAAAGAGATAAAATGGTCTGTGATAGCATAAGCAGCCTGTAACCTACGCAACTCCCTGGCAACAGGTCCCCCAGGTCCCACACAGAATTCTTCTCAGAGATGTCCAGACCAGGAGTCAGAGTGGTTGAAAGCAAACACCACTCTACCGGATATTTTAAATTAACATGGAATAGACCCATTCCATCATCTGCCATAACCTCACCTCAACTAGCTTTTCCTTGTTCACCAATGCTTGCTCTTAGAGCCTCCATCCAGACTTAGCCTTCTTAGCCTCAGAGACCAGGACTGATGCTTTTGTTTTTCTTCCCATCATCACTCACTGGAATGAGCATCTAGAGTTGGGGACATTTGGGTGGGCAAATGCATGATTCCTCTCCATAAAGGGATGTTGGATGAGAGACTGAAAACACAAGGGGTTTGCCCAGCTGCATCCCAGTCATTTTGATCATTTACCTCAGAAGCTGTGACTTTCTCATTCCTGGGCTGTTCTGGAGTTGATAAAGAAACATACTTCTTTCTTCAATAGATAGTTAAAGGAGAAAAAAATATAGCTCATCACTGGAAAAGACCAATTCAAGAAGGGCTTGAATTGAGAAGAAATGCTCAAGTTCTGAATTTGAAAACAACCCTCAATCTCTTACTGCATCTATAGACACCAAGAATATTTTCCCACTATTAAATATAAGATATTATATCTATTTTATAACAGATTTCCAGTAAACTTTAACAGGCCTTTAACTTCCCTAGACTGTTCACAGTTAAAAGTGATAACTGGGTTCAGTTGAAGTCAATTCTCTCTTTTTTCTCAATAGGCCAAAGGGACTGTGATCCATGCAGTGAAGATGACTGGTCCAATGCAGAGAAGAGCAAGTGTGTGCCAAAGCTTGTGGAATTCCTCGCATATGAGGAGGCCCTGGGGTTCACCCTTGTTATCCTCTCCATATTTGGGGCACTTGTGGTCTTGGCAGTCACTGTTGTATATGTAATCCATAGGCACACTCCATTGGTGAAAGCCAATGACCGGGAGCTGAGCTTCCTCATTCAGATATCTCTGGTTATCACTGTGCTCTCATCCATGCTGTTCATAGGCAAGCCATGCAACTGGACGTGCATGGCCCGCCAGGTTACTCTGGCACTGGGCTTTTGCCTTTGTCTGTCTTCCATTCTTGGAAAGACTATTTCACTCTTTTTTGCATACAGGATTTCTGTTTCCAAAACCCGGCTTATATCTATGCACCCTGTTTTTCGAAAATTAATTGTACTGATCTGTGCTTTAGGAGAGATTGGTATATGCACAGCTTACTTGGTATTGGAGCCTCCAAGGATGTTCAAGAACATTGAAATTCAAAATGTAAAGATCATCTTTGAATGCAATGAAGGTTCTATAGAGTTTCTGTGCTCCATATTTGGGTTTGATGTCCTTCTGGCTCTGCTGTGTTTTCTTACAACCTTTGTGGCTCGAAAGCTGCCTGATAACTATTACGAAGGGAAATGCATCACTTTTGGGATGCTGGTCTTTTTCATTGTCTGGATCTCTTTTGTCCCCGCTTACTTGAGCACCAAAGGAAAATTCAAAGTGGCTGTGGAAATATTTGCCATTTTGGCATCCAGCTATGGCTTGTTAGGCTGTCTCTTTCTTCCTAAGTGCTTCATTATCTTGCTGAGGCCAAAGAGGAACACTGAAGAAACTGTTGGTGGGAGAGTCCCCACTGTTGACAGGAGCATCCAGCTGACCTCAGCGTCTGTGAGCAGTGAGCTGAACACCACCACAGTGTCGACTGTTCTGGATGAGTAGAGCTGTGAGCTCTAAGTGACAGGCAATGCTGAATGACATCCTGGCTCAACCTTCTCTTTTATGTTTCATCTGAAGCAGCTGCTGATGTTGTAGGGTAATATTGGTCGTGGCTGTGTTGGTGTAAGCTTGACCTGGTGAATGCTATCTTGTTCTGTGA
>JADRCH010006827.1:0-23253 GCA_019843965.1 Rhynchomys soricoides
TGACCAGTGAACATATAAAACAATACCTTCACTGCTAATAACTAATGCCATTCTGTATTATTTTAAACATACCATAATGGTCAAATCAAACTGCAGGTTTCAGAGATGTCTCTGTGGGTAAGAACACTGTGTGATCACCCTGAGTTCCTGGATACAATACCCACAAAGCACCTGGAAGACCAGTTCCAGGTTATTCTATGCTCCCTTTGGCCTGCTCCAATATGTCACATGCATAGTCGTGCATACAGGCAAAGCACTACATATATACTTTTTAAAAGTTTCAATTAAGAACAAGGAACTGCACCATTGTTGGACCAAGAATCTTTGAGTACACAAGAGCAAAAATGATCGAAACACATTGTACAAATTCTCAAAGGATTAATAAGATTATACGTTAAAAATAAAAGCACAAATGAATAAATACAGATATCACAATAAAAAGGCTATACAATCATGTTTTTCTAGACTCTGAAGTATTATCACTGAGAAGAAAGTCCATACACTCATTTTTAGCATATAATTTTATAACAGAGCAACATTAATGCATGTATCATTAACAGCTGGAATAGATGGCATAGGAATAGAAAAAAAGCATCATTATCCTATAGATGAAGTATATCTGTAATATTTTGCTCTATTAACAATTTTTCAAGTTGGAACATTCCCTAAGTTAAGTTGGACTTACTATGTGAACACTTCATTTCCAACAGAAATGGAATGTAGAGTGTTTTTCTAATTGGTTTAGTAACTTTTCATCAAAGTTTATATGGATTTGGGTTCAGACTCTATGGCTTACTGGGCATCATAACCAGTTACCTTTCTGATCATTTTATCATTAAATTTAACAGTCACATAGCCTTTAGACAGCCAGAAGTGCTACACTGCATGAATTGGTGGCACAGTGGGGAACACTTTCTAGAAATTCCTCCATGAATTAATTCCTTTGCAATAAATTAACTTGCAAATAAAAGATATCATGATGTGCTGGGTGTAAGAGGCCACTGAAAAGGGCGACCTGATCAACTCAGCTGCTACTGAGACTCACATAAAGCACTTTTGTGTCTGTCAACCCCCAACGTGTACCCCATCTATGAGCTGCTGGACCTCAAGGCGAAGCTGGTACTGCAGAACCAGATCTGGGAGCATGTCATCACCAACCAATATAAAAACCTGAAGCATGGTTGTGATGGAAGAAATCTCAGTGGTAGGTCTGGTATTTATAGTGCTTCAGAGACCAGAGGCCTGAAAACATACCAATGACTCTAGGCAGTGAGTATCTACATGTAGAGCTGTGTTGGCAAAAATATACTGAGCAACACTCTGAGATTTCCAATGCCACTGTGATGAATGAATTCATGATGGAGTGCTGAGAAGGGTGGAGGAATCGAGGAATGCATATGGAGTGGAGAGAGGCTGAAACATGTCAATGTTTGAGGCCTGAGCTACTGCCTGAGGCTATGTTGATGTTTATGGCTCTGCCTGCTGCTGGGGGTTGTGTCTAGGTCTGTGGTCCTGCTTTAGCTTCCATGGCCAGTGTAGCCTGTGTTGCCACTGAAGGCCATGGAAAAGTCTGGCCATGTTTGGATTCATGGCTGTGCTATAATCAGGGGCTGCATAGATGTCTGTGGCCCATGTGAGCACTGAAATCTAAGTGGATGTCTGTAGTCTATGTTGCTGCATGAAGCCATGTTGATGTCCATGAGCCATGATGCTGCCAAGGGGCCATGTAGATGTGAGTAGCCTGTGCTGCCCCCAAAGACCATGTTGATATCAACAGTCCATGATGCTACCAAGGACTGTGCTGGAGTCCATAGCTCCTGTTGTCCCAGAGTCAATGTTGATGCCCATTGCCTGTGTTCTTACTGGAGGGCTATGATGTTCATGGCTGAAGAGGGTCATGTTGATACCTGTGGTCCATACTGCCATCAGAGACCATTCTGATAGCCACACTGATGTCCACAATCCATGCTGCCTCTGGAGGACATGTCTGGGTCCATGGTCCTCCCAGAGTTGGGGGCTGCGTTAATGTCCATGAACCATGTTACCACTAAAAGTCATGCTATGGCCATGGTCTGTGCTGCTACCTGAAGCCATGTTGATGTCCATGGTCCAGATGCAGCCAGGGACCCTGTTGGTGACTGTAGCCAGTATTGCCACTGAGGAACACGCTGAGGTCCATAGCATATGTTGATGCTGGAGGCCAGATAGATGTCCATGAGTCCTGCTGTTGCCAGATACCATGTAGAAGTCCAGGATCTGTGCTTCTGCAAACTATAATGGATAAGGAAGCTTTTTCTGCAGTGTTATACATGACTGCAGACTCACAGATGATTAAGAGAGACATAGAAGGCTTCTGTGACAACTCCCCCCCCCCAAATGCAACAACCTAGACAAAAAGCCATTGAAAAGAACTCTCTAAAATTGTAACGAGGATGCTCTCTACACAAGAAGGTTACTGGCAGCAGAAGTCGGGGTGAGGAAAGACTCACTTTTCTGTAAGAGACTGGCCACCAGGAGTTTGACCATGCTCCAGTCAGTATATGGACAACACAAATTAGACTTGTTTTTTTTCCTTAATCATTTTTTGGAGAGGTAACAAAGGTGGAGGGTGACTTGGGAAGAGTGGGAAGTAAGGGTGATCAGGGAGCATTAAGTGAAAATCCTAAATTATCAATAAAAATATTATGTTAACAAGAAAAGATATTGGCACATCACTAGGACTCCACTCAGTTATTAACCTTAGGCATAACCATTGCAATTTTGTGTGGCCACAGGACACAAGTCAGGTTTGCATGTTTTCCTTTGAAAAAGATGTTAATTTCAGCCATTGTGCTGGTCCAGTTTCTTAAGTCCTTACTATCAACAGTTAATAGAGGAGAAACTCAATTAATTCTTTCAGCTAGACTAACACTAGGTGAAGGGAGAACCACTGGGCATTCTTATTTTTATTTTTTTTTTCACTCCTAAAACGACATTTAATTTGGGCTGGCTTACAGGTTCAGAGCTTCAGTCCATTATCATCAAGGTGGGAACATAGCAGCATCCAGGCAGGCATGGTGCAGGAGGAGCTGAGGGTTCTACATCTTCATCTGAAGGCTGCTAGTATCATTTTTAAATGCATAGTAAGTGCAGCTGTATTCTGTCACATTCAATTCTGACAGAAGGAATGAAGGGTAAAACTATCTCATGAAGTGTTAACAATACTGGCATAGAGTTATAAAGGTCGTTAGAGTTAGCATCTTGATGAGGGTACTGGCAACTGCAATTGCAACCTTGGTTCTAGACCATGGAGACAGATAGAGAAAAAGAGATTGGGATATATATATTATAAATACAAATATATATATATATTATAACACACACATATACACACATACAGATACATACATACACACATATACAAACATACACAAAATATAGGCACACACACATACAGACATGCACATATACAGGCACACATATACAAACATAAACACAGACATACACATACAGACACACATACACACATGCAGACACACACATATACATATACATACAGACACAGATGCATATCTACAAACACACACACACACACCTGTATCCTTTTCAAAATCTTCCAGAAATACAAAGAAATTGACCTAATTTAGACCCGCCTATACATCTGTACCTGCTAAACGTGAATACACACATGTGTGTACGTGTGTGTACGCATGTGTATGGTGTGTGTATGTATGTGTATGTGAAGGTGTTATCTTTCACATGCATCTCTTCACTCCTTTTAGAAAACTTTCTTTGCCCATTCAAATAAGCTATCAAATCACTTTTCTAAGGACAATAAAGATATGATATGACTGGTTGATATGCTTTCTTTGACTACTGTTGAGCCATATGGTTTATAAAGACCAATCACTGGCCCGAAGAATTACAACTCAGTGGCTTAAATCAGTGTAGCATCTTCTGCATCTTCTAACTTAATAAAAGGCCACGTCTATTTCTGTTTACAAACACTTTTCAAAACAAAAGGAAAATATGTATATTTCCACTTATTAACCTTTTTCAAAATGCCAACAACCCTCACACTGTCTGAAGGTCTCTGAGGATATATTAGAAAAATCAATATAGCATTTTTAGAACTTGCCTTTCTTATTGAGTATGCAAGATGTAGCCCACAGTAAGTGCTCCTGTCAGGAACTATTTATAGCCTCCCAGAGATACCAATAATTGTCTGATATGCTTATGTGCCATCTCTATATGGGGCATCCCCCTCTGGGTATTCTGAGCATATTAGTAAGCTAACTTTTCATTACTATAATAAAATACTGGATGCAGGCAAATTTATGAGTAAAAGAGGGTTCATTATACTTTTAGACAGTAAGATTCATTAGTTCTAGTGATAGCCTTCTTGTTGGCAGAATCCTAATGAAGCAAAAAAATATGGAAAATGTCTGTGTATTTAATATTTGAGCTCTCTGCCCCTATTCTTTTAAAAATCTACTAGCATCCTCTCATGGATGCTTTACTTGACTTTATTCAAACTATGTTAATCAGTGTTCTATTGGTGTAACCAGTACTTCAGATAAATCAACTTTTTAAAAAGGAGCTTTATTTTGACAGTTTTAGAAGGTCCAAATGAGATCATTTGGCTCTATTATTATGCAGCTATCAGAGTGACAGTATGTGGCTAAGGGAGCCCATCTCCCTCATCACCAGAACTAAAAGAGAGAGATGAAGAGACAGTGGCCCAACAATCCCCTTAGAAAGCACAAAACCTCTATAATCTAAAACTTTCCACTAAGCCTCATTTCTTAAAGGTTCTGCTGCCTCTTGGTTGTACTGTTCCCCTGAGATTAAGCCTTTAACCCACTGGTCTCTGGGGGACATTCCAAGCTATAGGATAAGTCTAAAAACTTTCTAGAATTCCCACCTCATATGTGTGTGTGTGTCCATGTATACATTATTCTAATTAACTGAAATAAAACTAATAAAAATGTTGTTAACCTTCTGGAGTCAATTTTTCATAAGTAATTATAGTTCATTATTCTTCCAAATGAATGTTCCCCCATCTACTTTAGAAATATAATCCATCATCCAAGGCTGTATTTATTAGGCAGTTAAGAGGTTGGCACAGAGAAACATCTATGTGACAATAGAGTATGGCACACATCAGGTGATTTTAAAGTTGGACTAATAGGGAAAGGACATATATCTAATCCTGACTATAATAATTCCTTGCATTATTCCTATATAAATTAGCATGTTCCTCCATTGTATTATGGAGTTCGTCTGACCAGTGCCTTCCTTATAAGACATAATTCACAATATTTTAAATAATGCTTTCAAGTTTATGTTGTTTCCCAGTCTTAGTGGAAGCTTTAATAAGTACTAATTATGAACAATTTTCTCTCAACAATATATATTATACTGCTGTGTTGGTAAACATTTTGGTTCCAAAATTCTAGCAGTCCTTGCTAGGCTGTGTTCCTTGGCCCTTGCTATTAGCCCTGGCCTGCAATTAATGCAAGCTATGGGTATTTTTAAAACCATGCCTGTGGATCATAGGAATCCAAAATAATTGCTTGAACAATCAAGTATTGTGAATCAGATCCAGGTTATTTTTTTGTTCAGACCTCCACTCAAATACAACCTCCATGTGCTTGGTTAGGATTAGAGTTAACAGAATTCTTACATATGCTTTATGCATCCCCCAAAACCCAAAAGAGCAAGCTGCTCATTTCTAGGAGTAGGTAACAATAGTATTCTAATTTTAGTTGCAGGTGTAATGTATTATCAGTGCATGTCATCCATGTTATTCCTAAAATATCATCTAGGCATGTTCTTTAATTTTTACTGGCTATTTCAACCAGCCTTTGTTAATCATTCGTGACACCAGTCCACTTAGATAAGTTCAGGTAGTTTGCTCTTCATCTGCTGATAGGATTTTGACATCTTCAAAGTAACATATTATAACAGTTCATACTTACATCAACTCCAAATCATTTTTAAGTAGGTTCTGAGTAAGTTAATGAATCCGAATGACCTTGGAGAAGAAGAATAAAAATATTCATTTTAAACTGGGATCTTTTCCACATGAAGGAAAAAAATGATAGCTATTGTTTTATGATTAGTGACAAGCAAAAATAATTGCCCAGATTCCTAACTGGTGAAAGTGCTGACACTCCATGACCATTAAAGGCTCATTCCTAAACAGAGAATCTATGTCACACCATCAAGGCACAGGTAACATCATGGAAGAGGTGTCAAAGAATATAAGAGACTCGGTCTTGGAAATAGAAAGAGTTCTGGAAACAACATAGCTGCTGTACTCATGACCTCACAGCAACAGAGGTTACCTGCACAGAGACAGAGGCAAGGAAAGAGAGAGCAGTTTCTGCCGTGCTTTGGAGGGTGAACACAGCAACCAAGTGAGGTCGGGGGGGAGGGGACTTAGGCCTGTGGCCACTACTAAAGGCAAGCAGTCAGGAATGTCTGACAGGGACTAGGTGGGACTAGTCACTGAAGTTTAGGGCAGGTGGAGAGATTGAGATAATGAATTGGTAAAGACACGATTTTCCAGGTGGGAGATATCAGCACCCAGCAATTGTGCCAGGAAGGCAAGTTGTAAAGGAACAAAGTGTGTGTGTGTGTGTGTGTGTGTGTGTGTGTGTGTGTGTGTGTTTTGTCCAGGATTCAAGGGAAACTGGGTGGAGGTTGGTAGTGTAGTCACCTCCCGGAGCTAAAGGAGGGTAGAGCAAAAGGAAAGCTAGGTGGGGGCTGGTACTGTGGCCAGTCCTATAGCAAAGGCGGTAGCATCAAACACGCAACAGATTCACAAGATTGGCCCCATGAACATTCCATCATGGATGGGAAGGATCCGTAGGGGAAGAACTAATAGGCAATTAATTGTTCCTAGGGTAGACAAAGTTATATTCCTCAGTGGTGTATCCACTATTAAGTTACCCTTGCTGAAACAAAGAGTTCCCCACCCATGCTCCTGCAAGCACAGGTCTGATTAAACACAGTGGGTCACACAAACATGAATGTAGGAAGAGACCTGCTAGAAAGAAAAATGGTTTCAGCAGGAAGGCAAGAGGGGTGAGGAGTAGTTTGGCCACATAATGTAGCTTTGTTTGTCCTTGTCACCATCCCCACAGGACTAGCAGCCAAGCATTTACTGGTGGCAGTACTCTCACATCATTAATTAAAACAAGTATCTATTTTTCTCCACCAGAAAGTATGTTCGTTACCACTTTAAATTGAAATCCCGGGTCGATTCTATAGGTCCCTACTTAACATATTCTGTTACTGAGCCTGAGCTTGCTCATGCAGGCTTTGTGTATTCCTACACTGGATAGATAAAAGTGTTCCACTCTAGATGTGAGAGATTCACTTCAGTAATACATACAGACAAAGAAGATACAGCTACTTCACATAAAAACCTGCTCAAACATTTCAATCTTCATCAAAACATTAACCCTAATTTCAACAGTAATTACATCCTCATATGCTCCCAATATAATAGTGCCAATCTATCTCTGCTAATTTATTCAATCCATTCCTTAATAACTATTTCAAGATTCCTACTTCACTGGAGTAAATCTCTTGACAATTCCATTTTATTTTTATCTATTTTTTAAAGCAAATCATTATCATTTTTGTAGCATCTGTGAGACCTCTGGAGGAAACTGAATTGAAAAATTTGATTCAGCTTCTTAAAGCACTGCTTGATTTTGCAGGATTGAATGGAGTAAGCATGCAAAATGTGTCCCTAAATGACAGCATTTACTCTGAACTTGCTGAGAGGTATAAATTGGGTAAACGTTTAGTCTTTGTAAAGCCAATTCAGCATTGATTCTGTATTCCACATATCACTGCTTCATCCTGATGGGCATTTCCAGTTAACTTTTTTAGGACTTATTTATTTATGTTTATCAAGGTTTGGCCTGCATGCGAGCCTGTGTATCACATGCATGCCTTGTGCCCATGGAGCTTAGAAAAGGTTATCAGATCCTCTTAAACTGGAGTCACAGATGGTTGTCAGCTGCCATGTGGGTACTTGGAACTAAATCATCTTCTGCAAGAGCAACAAGTGCTTTGAACTGCTAAGTCATCTCTCCAGTGTCGCCAGGCAGCTTTTAAAGTAGGTGAAAAACTCATTTCTATTTTCAGGGCAAATAAACTATAAGGTATCTTTCATTCAGTCTTCAAGATTGGCTGTCCCTCAGGAAGAATTTGATGTATGTTTACATCATATACCATAACGTTTAGCAGTGGATCTATAATATTTAAAACCAAGGAGGCTGTTCATCCTCACAATCCATTTGTATTCAGGGTTCTTTGGGAAGCTAATGATTTTGATTTTCCAAAGGAAGCAACTACTTACCATTGTATCACATAATTTTGCTTCCGTGATTTCCTGATTTGCTTCCACCTACCATGTGGAGTGCCTTCTTGGTGACCACAGGGCATAGAGTGTCATCTATTTTCCAATATAATTTTTACTTTTGGTATCAATTCTGATCAGACTGTATGAAGTCTTGAGTTAAGTGAAGTACTAGGATCTATATCAACACTCCCCTTTGCTTTATCTATCACAGGTAAAAAGAACTAAAAAGCTTATATATTGAGACCATCTTTCAATAGTTTACATTTCCTTTTGTATCCAGGTCATCAACTACCGAGGATCAATTTTGAATTGATTCCATAATCATTTAACTTTTACCTCCATCAACTGATCACATTACAACTTCGGTCTCATACAATGAGTGGCCCAGTAGCTATCAGGGCATCAAAAGCTTATCATCACACTTTGTCATTATTGTCAGATTATTATTTTTCCACTTCTCTACAATGAACTCATCATGTTTTTCTGATTTTTAATTTTTAAAATTTAAAATATAATTACGCCATTTCCCTCCCTCGACTATGACCTACCCTACCTATGTTCAACCCTCTGTCCCATACAAAATCATGGCCTCTTCCTTATCCATTCTTGTTGCATGGATAAATACAACCTAAATACTTAATACAACCTGCTGAAACTGTTCAATGTTGCCTGGATATGTATGTTTCTATGGAAACAGTAATTCTCCCTCTCTCAGCAGTCGCTAATTGCCCATTTCTAGTCATCTAGAGATGGTGTACTATGAGACTTCCCCTGTGTATGCTGGGATGTCAGCTGCTACTGGAAGTCTTCACACCTTATTGTTGAAATGTGTGTGTATATAGCTTTGCTTTTGCTGCAAGAAGGCACAATCTCACAGGAGTGTGTTAGGGACATTCTGACAAATCCCAATTCTGATCCACAATTGTAGTATCATCAAGACGATACTTAAGTTCAGGGATGTATCTGAAGAACCCAAAGACTTCAAAGAAGCTTTCATACTACTCAAAGTTATGACTCATTATATTAAACAAATGCAAATCACAATCACCATGGAGGAGATATGAATGAAGTTAAGTGCAAGGGAAATGGGGTTTAAGCTTCCAAGTATCCCAGAGAAGTCACACATGAATACATATCATTTTACTAGAAATGATGTATACCAGCCAGGGAAAGTCAGCTGATCCTTGAAGTCCAGGAATATTACTGTATGTCACTCCTGAGGCATGCAGCACATTTATGACTGAGATTCTAGTCTCCACTCCAGGACAGAAACTGTCATTCATACCAGTTCCCTTTGTTAGAATCAGTGTAACCAATCAAACAAAACTGGAATGGTTCAAAGGCTAAGACATACAAAAACAAACTTATCAGACAGAATATTTGAGGAGTTCAGAGGTTATCTACCAAGAACCAGCCAAGCATCAATAATAAAGACAGGCCCTTCTTTGAAAAGGACATTGCTTAAACAACTCAGGATTTCTAAGTTATGCCCTCTTATTCTTCAATAAACTATAAACAATCAATATTCATCTGTTCAAATTCAGGAGTAATAAATGAAAAGTTTTCTAATTTTTTCATCAAAAACCAAAATGTACAAATGATGAGTTTTACATATCCATGTTTCTAACAAAAATAAGGATCTATCCTTTACCATTTCTCTTACATGAAATGAGAATAAAGAAAGCATAGTTTTAATGTACGTGATATACATAACTTTTAACAAGTGTTCATTTGGATGCCATATTTTGATAGTCTCCACCCAGATGTTAGTTAACCTGTTCCTAGAAGAAAAAGAAATGCTAACTATGGAGTTCTCTCTAAACAAGAACATGATTCTTAATAATACTTACATGAAAAATGTTTTTTCCTCAATTTTATCCCTGACCTCCAATAGATACTTCAAACTTTTATCTTGAGGTTTCTTGTGATATGACTTGTAAAAATATAAATTCCCCTAAAATTTGTAAAGAAAGATAATTTTTAATAATAAAAGGACAATTCACAATAGGCTTGAATAATAACATTATTTTGGCAATTTAGGCACCTTCCTGTTACAGCATGAATACTTGAATTGGCCTCGTATATTAAGAGGAAAATTTAATAGTTTTTTATATAGATATTTTATGTAAAAGACAAGTTTTAGGTCTCAGAAAATGTTTCAGTTTTATCCCAACAAGTAATAGTCAAATGAGAAGGGGGATCTGAGTACCTACTGTTAAACGAAAACGAGTCTAAGAATTTATAAATATTTAGTGGATCTGATTTCTGAAAAGAGAGAACTTCAATGTTCTTTCTGATTTCAATTACAAAGTGTATTCCGTGTCTATCAATTTAATCCAATTGAAAAATGTCACAGCCTAAATAGCTTTCCATGCTCAAATGCCTGGCTATTTTAAGGCACACAAACAAGAGAAATGAATGAGTAACTGGTGACTCAACTACTTCAAGCTTTACCCATGGGGAGCTAACAGTTTCTATGAAGCAAAGGAGGTCATCAACACAATTTCTTCAATAAAATATGAACTCTTCAAACACACCCACACACATACATGCAGTGAAAGCAATCACAGGCTTTCAATAGGACTGCTATAGAATTAAGCACGCTATAGCATTTCCCAGTTATCATGAAACCAGAATATCAGAATAATAATCACCTTGACATTAGCATTCGTTGCAAACTGCAACATACATATCAATCCTCAGATTGAACACACTCACACATAAATTAGTGTTGAACAGATTACATCAGTAATCCTTAAATAATAATCATTAGGGGGCTTGTTTTTCTAAAGGCTAGCTAGGCAAGGTGACTCAGTAGGTAAGAGTGCTTTGCTGTGCAAACATAGGGATCTGACTTTGGATTTGGAGAACCCATGTTAAAATGTAGACATGGCGAAAAGTATTTGTATCTCAGTATTAGGAAGGCGGGGACAGGATGATCCTCCAGGCTTGCTGGCTATCCAGTTTAGCCAGGCGGAAGGCCCTGAGTTCAGTAGAGACTGTGTTACAAAAACATAAGGTAGAGAGTGATCAAGGATGACATCCAAATCTGAACTCTAACTTCTCTACGTATTCACACACACACAAATGTTCATATACACATGTAGCCACACACAGAGAGTGGGATGTGGGGGGTGGGATACGAATGTGATGTGTTGAATAGACAAAAAGGATAATCAATCATTCTTGCACACCTAACAGCCTCTGCCTTTGCTCAAGAACTAGAAAATAGTACGTACATGTACCAAAAGGGATCCCAAATTCCATATAGCCCCCCCAAACCCTGTGCTCAATAGCAACAGATGATTTTTTTCTGCAAGATTAACACATTCTTTCCCTGACAACTTAAATGTATCATAAGCTTGCATCATAGCTAATTGGCTCACAAGTGACTCACAGTGCTAAAACTAATGAATGGGTAAGTGAGACAGAACAGAATTCATTAAGCACTTTGTCTTGGATATGACTCTAATGAGGACATCGAATCTAGGTAGTATGTGAAAACAGTATTATCTTTCTTCTGAGATCTCCTGTTGACTCTTAGAATACCACAGCTGCATAAAATCATCATTCATAAGAGATAATTTTAGCATATATATTGAATTAAAATTAATGACATTTCACTGTAATTATAGTCTTATTAAAGTTACATACTCATGCAAATATCACATTCTAGCCAATTTTATAACAGTCCGATATCTCAAAGTTATCTCTTGTGCCCACTTTCAATCCCTTTTCCTAGCATTTTTTCTAACTATGCACACTAGTTACCTCTCAATATTTCTCATAAATCAAATTACAACATATATAGCTTATGTTCATTACTTCTTGTTCATTAGTAGATATACATTGGATTGTTTGATACATGTATTCATAAGTATTTTATTAATTTTGATGTTCTTGTGGGAGAGTTGATTTTTACTTTTTAGCTTTAGTGTTGTTCATGGCTAATGTAAACCCAATTTCTGTCTGAATTCTCTAGGTAAGTCTTAGTGTCCATCGATGAATCATTATCTGTCTATTCAACCTCCAGGCTTTTAATTTCCTTTAAAATAATTTATCATCAAACATTATCATTATATATTTATCATGTATAATATGATACTTTGAAATGGGTATACACTGGCCAAATTGAGCTAATTATTAATTAACTTAAAATCTCACTGTTTATTTTGGGAAATCTTAAAATCTACTCTTAGCAATTTCCAGGGATGAAGCATTATTGTTAACTGTAGTCACAGTCATTATGTTGTACAATAGATTTCTTGAGTATATTCCTCCTGTTTGGCCAGTAATGGCATACTTTTGAATAATCCTTCCCCAGAGTAACTTCTATTTCCTTCTGTGGTTTAATTCATTCATTCATTCTCTCTCTCTCTCTCTCTCTCTCTCTCTCTCTCTCTCTCTCTCTGTGTGTGTGTGTGTGAATGTGTAGATGCTATGTGTACATGAAGAAGTCAGAAGGCAATATGTGGGAGTTAATATTCTCCTTCCATCACAAGAATCCCAGCGATCAGATTTAAGTTTTCAGACTTTGTGACAAGTGTCTTTACCAACTGAGGCATCTTGCTGGCTTCACAATTCTATTTTCTCCTTCTTTGAAGTCATTTGTTTTGGGATTTTTGCTTATTTGCTTTATTTTTTAGATTCTACTTTGTTTTTATAGATTTTAATATGATCATACAATATTTGTCTTTTTTCACTACATGGCTTATTTCATTCTAACATAATATCTTCCAGATCCACACATTAACACAAATGAAAGGATCCCATCCTTCTTCTGCCCAAATAATATTATGTTGTGTTTTTTATTCACTCTCATTAACATTTAGAATAAAGCTGAAACAAAATAAATCCCTAGGTGTTAAATAATATATATGTCTGGTAATATAATATAATAGTATGTTTAGAGCATACTCTTAAGATTATTTGGTATATTGGGAAGTAGGAAAATGTCAATAATTCCAACTTGGAAAGGCAAGCAACATTGTAATGACACAGTAAACTTAAACAGGCCCATTACAAGTGATGAGATAAAAGCTATTATTAAAAGCCTTCCATCAAAGAAAATCCTAGGACCAGACAGATTCCTTGCTGTATTCTATTCATTTTTGAAGGGATACATGATATCAATTCTTCTTCTGTTTTTGGAGTCTTTAGGAATAGTTGGGACATATCTCAAAATAATTAAAGTAATATAAAAAAACTATATCCAACATTATATTAAATGGAGATTAAAGAACAATTCTCTTTAAAATCAAAAATGTCTATTCACCCCTCTGGTATTCTATATAGTACACAAAGTTTTAGTTATTATACCAAATAGAAAATAGAAAAACTTAAAGGGAAGAACAACAGAAAGGGAGGAAGTCAAACTACCCTGATTTGCAGATGACATCATCTTTCCCTTAAAATAACCTAGTAAATTTGCTAGAAAGCTCTTGTAACTAATACATACATAAAGTTGAACTATACTCTTCATATCCAGTTGCCTTCATTTATACTATGTCTAACTCTCCTAGAAAGAAGCTAGGAAAAATATTCCATTCAGAATAACTCCCTCCCCAAGTTAAGTATTTAGGAATATATCTAACCATAGAAGTGAAAGACATCTGCTACAATCAAAATTTTAAGTTAGTGAAAAGGGAGATGATAGAAAATCTTACATGTGCCTGAATAGACAGAATTAAGATTGCAAAAATGCTTAGACTACTGAAATGTATTTACATAGTTATTGAACATACTATCAAAATCCCCGTACTATATATCACAGGTACAAAGAAAAGCAAATAAACAAGAATTCACATGGCACCAAAAAGATGATTAATACCAATACAATCCTAATGAGTAAGGACAATGCTGGAGGTATTGTAATTCCAGATAAAGACAGGCTAATATTGGCATAAAAATAACCAGGCAGACCAATGGAATTGAACAGTGAACCCAGAACTAAAGCAACAAAGCTCTGCCCACTTAATTTTTGGCAAAAGAGGGGAAAATATACACTGGGGACAAAAGATGGACTATTTAAAAAGTTCCACTTGCAGCAGAGTCACATTGGAGTCGCAGCTTTCAGTTCGGTCAAACCCAATTCAAAATGGACCCAAGACTTTATTTTAAACCCTAAACTACTGAAACATTTAGAAAATACAACATGGATATACTTCAAAGTATACTGGGCCAGGCAAGAACTTTAAAAACAGAACACTGAGAAACTAACCTCAAGAATCAATGTATGGGACTACATGAAAATAAAGTTTCTGTACTGTGAAGGGGACAATCAGCAGCACTTACAGACAGTCCACAAATGAGAGAAAACCAGCTCCATCTCAGACAATAGACACAATCCAGACTCTACAAAGAATTGCAGAAATTAAATACCAAGGAAATAAATGTGAAAATCAGCAAATGGGCAAGTGAGCTGAATGGATATTTAAAAAACAAAATGCAAATGGCCAATAGCTATTTTTTAAAGTGTTCAATATCCCTATACATTAGGGAAGTACAAATTAAAATTACTTTCAGGTACTGCACCTTACCACAGTCTGAATGACTAGCATAAAAACAAACAAAACAAAATATATCTAAACAAACAAAAATATCTAAAAGCAAATGTTGGAGAAGATGTGGATTGAAGGGAACCTTTTTTCACTGTTGGTAGGGAAACAAATTAATACAGCCATTGTAGGATCTGTTTGGAGAGTTCTCAACATTTTAGAGTAGAACTGCCATATGACCCAGCTAATTCTCTCCTGGGCACATCCATAGACAATTCCTTTCCTTACCATTGAGATATTTGCAGTCCCAGGTTTCTTGCTGCTTTATTCACTACAGCAAAGAACTCGAATCAATCTAGTTGTCCACCAACAGATGAATGGATAATTAAAATTACATATATAAGATTCTAAAGAAAAATGAAGTTAAATTTTTCAGGAAAACGATGAACTTAAAATGTTTAATATTAAAGGAGGGCGTGCAATCTCACAAAGGGATAAAACGGTGTGTTTTATTTCATATGCAGAATCTAGGCAATAATATATACATCGATGTAAGCAAGAGAACATGTGCATACAGCATAACATGAACAAAAGAGAATATGAAAGGTTAAATATAAGGGGGTGAGGAAGGGCTGAATAGAGGTCATGGACACAAGTGATGTAAGAAAAGGTAAAGCTAATTGTTGATCTTGCTCTATCTCTGTCCTGACTTTTGGGGGATTTGATGGAGGATAAGTGCAGAAATTACATCCAACACGGAAAAAATAAAATTCCACACAAAGCTCCAGATTCCTCTTCTGACTGAGTAGAAGTTCATTAAATTTTGCAGACTTTGGTGTTGTCTTAGTCAGAGTTTCTATTCCCGCACAAACATCATGACCAAGATGCAAGTTGGGGAGGAAAGGGTTTATTCAGCTTACACTTCCACGTTGCTGTTCATCACTAAAGGAAGTCAGGACTGGAACTCAAGCAGGTCAGGAAGTAGGAGCTGATGCAGAGGCCATGGAGGGATGCTGCTTACTGGCTTGCTTCTCCTGGCTTGCTCAGCCTGCTTTCTTATAGAACCCAAGACTACCAGCTCACAGATGGTACCACTCACAAGGGGCCCTCCCCCCTTGATCACTAATTGAGAAAATGCCTTACCGCTGGATCTCATGGAGGCATTTTCTCAACTGAAACTCCTTTCTCTGTGATAACTTCAGCTTGTGTCAAGTTGACACACAAAACCAGCCAGTACAGGTATGCAGTGTTTTTTATTTATTTATAAGGATATTTTCATAATAAAGTTTATAACATGAAAAATATGAAAAGATGACACAGTGCTAGACTTAGCTGTTATACCTGGTTCGTTCTATAATGGCTGGCAATAACAGAAATGAAATACCCTATATGGAGAGAAATGGCTTTCATAACAACAAATTGATAACAAAGGTTGAGGTAAGGGAACTAACTCAGGTAATAAAATAGCAGACAAGCAAGCATGAGGACCCTAGTTCAATTCACAGCACCCATGCAAAATACAGACATGGTGACACACACTTTTAAATCTCAGCACTGTGAGGCGGAGACAGGTTCATCTGTGGGCCTCACTGGCATAGCCTAGCAAAATCAAGGTTACTAGGTCCCAGTGAGAGAAGCTGCCTCAAAAAAAAAAAAAAATAGTGCCCCCCCTAGTTATCTCGGGCTGGTGAGGTCATGAAACTTAGAGAACCTTAGAGTTATTAAACCAGCATCATTCCTAACAGCATTCTAAATATTGCCCTTGTACCCATAAGTAAGGGTGACTATCACCCTTCATCAAAGAAAATTGATTTTGCAACAGTCAAAGACCATTAACAGAAAAATCACAACTAGTCAACGTGTGAACAACAGATTGTGGAATTCCAGGCCGAGTGTATATATTTACAGCATAACATCTCTGGCTCAGGAAATATGGTAAAGGAAGGGGCAGAAAGACTATAAAAGCCAGAATCCCAAGAAGTCTGCTGGGACAGTCTCCCCTTAAAAATGGCTGCATAAACAAGACAGGCACATTGACAATATCAATAGACATTCTAACACAAAAGGTAGGGGGAATCTCATGGGGTCCCAGCACAAGGAAAAGAACTAAAGGCAACTAACTAATGACTACAAAGAAAGAGAGAATTAGTCTCTCCCAGGAATGAGCCTTCTAATTGGTTGTCTAATAAAATGTGGTTAACTGTGAAATCATATACACACAAACAAACTCAACAGGTTGTATTTAGATATTAATGCATCATATGCATATATACATATATATGTATATATACATGTATATAATAACATACAGATATATGTATATATGTATAATAATAAAAAAGAAGTTATCAACTTGAGAATGAGGGAGAGACACAAAAGAAGTTGGAAGGGGGACATGGTAGGGGCTAGAGTGAGGAAAGCAATTGGGAAGTGATGTTATTATATTTCATATAAAATGTTTATATAAAATTGCATATAAAAACTAAAAATAGAATAAATAAAAATAAATAAATAAAAATAACTACAAACCTTTAGCTAGACTGATAAAGAGGCATGGTTTGACTGTGTTCTCCCAATTTCATGTACTGTGAACATTATCCTCAATGCAGGAGTACTGGGAGGAGAAACCTACTAAGAGTTTATTAGGTCATAAATACTCTGACTTTATGAATGGGCTAATATCACTATTATGGGAGCTGGGTACTTGGAAGAGTGTTTGTTTGGCCATCCTGAGGCACTGGCTTTACTCAGCAGCACCAAAAACATTAATTGATTAAACAAAAAATGTAAAGGAATATAGTCCAATACCTTGACTGACTATATGCCAATAAATATCTAACCTGTGAAATATACACCACAATACTGGCCAGACAAAAGGTACCAGATCAACTCAAAAAGACATAAAAAACCTAAACTGCGCTATAACAAGAGATTGAATTACTGTCAAAAAAAAAAAAATCTTCTCATAAAGAGCAACCCAGATGGCTTGGCTGCTTATCTCTACAGTTCATTCGAACCATCTTTAAAACAAAACCTCCCAAAAGTAGTAACAAAAATGCTTCCCAACATACACTCCATTACATTGATAGCAAACACAGACAAAAATATAACATGAAAAGCAATGCAGATGGAAATTCACTATAAATACAAACACTAAAGTTGAGAGCAAAACATTACCAAAAGTAATCTGAGACACTACGGATGATTACACACTATAACAAGAAAAGTAGAATATCAGGCCTGGAGAGACAGCTCCATGTTTAAAGACCTATACTGCTCTAGCAGAGGACCTTGATTCATTTTCCAGGACTCATGTCAGGTCACTTGCAACCCTCTGTAGCTCCAGCTCCAAGGGCTGCCCTCTTCTGAATTCCCCCTGACACCCTCACACATGTGCACATACACATACACAATGCAGACTTGATCAAAGCAAATAAATCTTTTCTAAAAAGTAAAAGAGATGGATCAGTGGATAAAGTGCAAGCTTTATAAGCATGACCAGCCTAAGATCTATCCAGAGAGGCCCCGTGCAAAAGCAAAGTGTGCTTATATACACCCTTAGCTGGTGCACTGGGAAATTCAGGCCAGTGAGAGACCATGACTCAAATAACAAGGTATGTGGCTCCTGAGGAATGTCATCAGATGTATATCTCTGGTCTCCAAAAGCATGCGCGCTCGTATGAGCGCACACACACACACACACACACACACACACACACACACACACAGAGGAAAGCCCTGTTAGTTAAGGTCACTGTCTACCATGTCCAGATAACTCCTCTGAGCTTGGCACAAAATAAAGGACTCTCTTTACCATCAGGGTTTCCCCTTCTCTGACCTTGTCTGAGTAGCCGGACCACCCACACTCTCTACCTGGGGAAGGCTATGTAATCCTTGGTAAACCTAGAAGTTCATTTTCCTCTTTCTCAATAAGAACCTGCCCAGCAAGTCCCTGGGATTACTGGAATGCCTCACCATGCAAATGAGACATTGTCAGTACTTTAAACTCCAGCCAATGATTTCATTCACCCTGAAAACTCCTTCCTACTCCTCAAGTTTCATATATAGCCCTTGTTCACTCCAAATAAGGTATATGTGTACAAACCCACCCCAAATAAAGGTATGCACACAAGCTAAGATCCTGAGAGCTGTTGCTTTAAAATCATTGGAGAAAGCCTTACCCCCGCACTCCCGCCCACCCCACCACTCCCACCTCCTCCCTCCACCTCCATTGCCCTTCCCTTCACTCCCACCTCCATCCCACACCCCTAACTTCACCCACCCCCAGCCTGTACTCACTCCCAACTGAACCAGGATCCTTCAGACCCCACTTGTTCCAGACTCCGCTTCATCCTTCCAGCCTGCTGTGCATCCAATGCCTGGACACCTTGAGGGAGGAAACAAGATAAGGAACCACAGCCGGATCCCAACACCATGCATAAAACACACACACAGAGGCATGCACACACGTGCACAAGTACACACATGCATGCAACACCTCCATATGTTCACAATGAACACACACACAAAATCACATAATTATCTCGAAAAAATCAAAATAATACAAATCAAGCCGCTTTTTAAAATGAACCTACAAAACAGATCAAATGTTGAAGAGCAACAGTCTTAGCTGACAGGCTATCCATAATATTAGGATAATATTCACTGTCATACTATAGTCTTTTTGCAGGGCCAGGCCATTGTAGTGGATACATCTGCACACTGTTTTGCTCTTTGGACCTGTATAGGCCTGACTTATTTCCAGGCTGCAGCCTACATCTTAGCCATCAGGCAGGTACCTGGGAACCCAGAGTCTTGGGATCCAGTGGTTACAAACCCTTAGTGCTCAGTACAGCACTGACAAGTTTCTGACCCTGGGTTCGAGGTCAATGCCAGGGGTCAGTTTACAGAGACTCATGCTTCAGGCCCACCCCTAATGCCAGGTTTGTTTCTGTGGCTTCAGACACAAACTTGTATAAATTAATTGACAGTGGGTAAAAGATGCAATAAAAATAAAATTTAAAAATGCATTGTGAAGAATACAAAAATACAACTTATTCCCATTTGGGGTAGTGAGAAGGAAACTAATAACTATAAGTAATCACATTTAAAAAGTGAACAACTTAATAATGATTATGCATACAAATGATATGCTATTTGGAGCAATGTGTGAATATATACTCTTCCTCTGCTTTGACAAATTCTATTTTTTAAAATTTACCTCACTTGTGATAACACAATAAATGCATGTATACATTTAAAAAGCCAACAATTCTAGCCTTGAAAGGTATGCATGCCTGTAATTCCAACAGTTGGGAGGTAGAAGAAGGTGGAAAGAAGCTGAGCTACCCAAAGGAGAAATAAATAAATACCATAATGAAGATAAACAAAATATACAACAAATTAAGAGCAAACTCAGATGTAGCTCCCTTCAAATATCAAATCTCCTCAATATTCCAGGATTACCCTGGCATCAGTGTCTCTTCTCTGACCTTTTCTGCCTGGAAGATATGCCAAGCAACTCCAAGTACTATTTCCCTGGCTTTCACTTTATATTATTATTATTATTATTATTATTATTATTATTTCTTTTACTGAGACAAGGTTTATCTGCATAGCCTCAGGAGTACTGGAACTCCCTCTATAGACCAGGTTGCCCTAGTGCTCAGAGATTCACCTGCCTCTGCCTCCTGAGTGCTGGGATTAAAGGCATACACCGCCACCACACTGATTTTTTCTTAGGTTTGAAATGAAGTACATTAAGTGTTTTCCATTCATACTTTGATCATATTGGTCTTCCTCCCTGACTTTCCACCCCGAGGCCCCATTTACCTCCTTCTATCCCTTTCCTATTTCTTCACTAGCCCACTTCTGTTTTCATGTCTTATGGATCTCACTATTTCCCCTATTTAAGATTTTGTTACCCACACAGGGGTTGGGGATAGGGCATGCCTTTAATTCAAATGCTCTGGAGTAAGAGGCAAGCAGGTATGTGTGAGTTCGAGGCACGCTTGGTCTACCGACTTGAGTTCCAGAACAGCCAATGCTGTACTGAGAAACCCTGTTTCAAAAAAGTAAAGCAACACCCAAAAACAAAACAAAGAAAGATTTTGTCAACCATGGCATGTTTCCCTTTCTGGTTTCATGATTTTCCTGAACACACACACACACACACACACACACACACACACACACGCATGCACGCACGCGCTCACAATCTAGACCATGTGTTTGAAAGAAAATATGTATATATGTACCATATTAAACATAGTACATCATTAACATGTACAGTAAAAACAAATCCTCAAATCTGAGGCCACCTGTGTCCTGGGAGCAAAATAATCCATAATTATACTTTTGACTTTGGCGTTTTTGGTGTTCTTACTTGAAACTGGACTCCTTGAATGGAGCTCCCTCCAACCAAAGTCAAAAAAATAGCATGCGCTGCACACTGCAATGAGGACAAGCCTTTCTGTTACGGTCCTCTGGAGACTACTTCTATACAGACCTTTGCCACCTCCTTATCGCGCATCCTGCAATCCCCTGACCTGTGGATCTCTCCTGCTGTGTCCACCTATAATTACGGCTCTACCCTATGTGGCTTGTGTGGCGAAACTGGTAGAGGTGAAGAACGAGACTGGACCATGAATCCAAATTCCTTGCAGCAGCCCTGGTGCCTCTGGAGTAGCAGGCCGTCCTAGTCAGCATCATGGAGTTTTGCCGAACGATAGCCAGGAACATATTTAATACACGCAAATGGCCATTCTCTTTTGGGTGTGAAGTTTGGAGATTGGTAATAACATATTGCGGTTTTCTCATGTTAAAAGCCTGTGTCCCTTTTGTTACAAGTTGTCCCTAGGAGACTAGACAAAACACGCCGATCTCTGTACCAAAGAATCTGCTGTGCTGTAACACTGCACACGGTACAACAGTTCTGTTGCCATGGGAGAACAAAAAGAACCCGGGATTCACAAAGACGCTAGATGCATGAAGATCCTGATCACTCATTGGGTGTTTGAGTTCTGCGGACGTTCATTCGTCAGCCAATGAGCTTAATGTTCTCGTGGGGGGTTGTGAGCCTTGGGTAGGAGCTTTTTCCAAGTTCCGGCTACAGCTCTACCTTATCTATCTGTTTCCGAATTTGTACCCTTGCACATAAAAAAGTAGTCCAGAGTTCACTCCGCCCTCCTTCCAGCTTCCCTTCCTCCAACCCTCCCCCTGCCCCGTGCCGATTATAGAAGTCTTCCGGAGGAAGGAAGGAAGACCCCCCCACCTTTGCTCTCCCAGCATGCATTGTGTCTACGGCATAGCACTGAGCAGGTCCATGAAGTGAGCTGCTAGCTTGCGACTCTCTTCAGTTATCTTTACTTAGCACAGCTTCCAGCTGGTGTCCTTTGTGCCATGTCTGATAACAAGAAGCCAGACAAAGCTCACAGTGGCGAAAGTGATGAAGGTGATGGAAGTAGGTACAATTTATTGGAGTGGCTGATCTTCATTGTTGCCACAACAGGTTTTCTGGCGTTCCAGTTAATCTTAGACGCCATTTCTGAGGAGCAGGATGAAAGGGATGTGGCCTGGATAGCCAGGCAAAGCAAGTACGTGTCCTCTGTCGATGAGGATGATGAAGATGATGAGGATGATGTGGATGATGACGACGACGATGACTTCTACGATGATGATGATGACGAGGACGAGGAATTGGAGAATCTGATGGATGATGAATCAGAAGAGGATGGGGAAGATGAAATGAGCGTGGAAATGGGTGCCGGCGCTACCTGCATCTTTGACTTACCTACCTGTACCTGTGAGTTACCCATGGTCCTTACTCTAGATTCTGGTGGGGTATATTCTTTACCTACATCAGTAATAAAGACCACATCTTAGTTGGGGGTCATTCCTTGGAGCCACACACCTATCTATCCCTTCTAACTTGTTCTTAGCTCCTCTCCTCCCATCCCCCTCCTCCTCCTTGCTCCTCCCCTCCCTTTTCCCGCCTAGCCTCTCTAGCTTCAGTCTACCTGCTCCCTTTCCCCCTTTCTCTCCTTGCTCCCCTCCCCCTCCGCTCAACTTTTCCCGCCTTCTGCTCCCTGATGATCCCCTCCCACTTCAGGCTTCCCAATTTGTACCTCTCCCTGAAACCCTCCCCTTCCTGTTCCCCTTTCCGCGCCCTTTCTTTCCCTGCTCCCCTCCCCCCACCCCGTTTACCTTTTAGAGCCGGTCCTCTCCCTGCCTCCCTCCCCTTTGGCACCTTTTCTTTCTCTGCTCCCCTCCCCCTCCCAGCTTACCTTTTACCACCTTTTCTCTCCCTGCTTCCCTCCCTCTTGCTGCTCCCTCCTCCTCCCCTCCCTATTTGCATTTTCAGGTGCTCCCTCTCCTCTCACCCCTCCCCCCCCC
>JADRCH010006827.1:23353-45607 GCA_019843965.1 Rhynchomys soricoides
CCCCCCCCCCCCCCCCCCCCCCCCGCCTTTCATCTCTTTGCTCCTCTTCTTCTGCCTCCCTATTCCCCTTTCTGCATCTTCACTGTGCTCTCTTCCCTCACCCTGCTCCCCTTCCCGGTTTCCCTTTGTGCACCTTTCCTAGCCCTGCTCTGTTCCTGCTCCCCTCCCCCTCCTTGCTTGACTTTTAGCAGCCTTACCACTCCCTGCTCTCTGGTCCCCTTTTGGTGCCTTTCCTCTCCTGGCTCCCCTCCACCTTTCTGCTCACTTATTTGCCCTTTGCCCCCTCCCCCGCCCCCCCCTTTTTTTTTTTTTTTGCACCTTTGTTTTCCAGGATCCTCCTCCCCCTCCCTGGTTCCCCAGCCTCCCTGCCTTTCCTCTCCCTGCTCACCTTTGCGCTCCCTTCTGTGTGCTAACCTTTTAGCGCCTTTCTTTTGTAGGATCCCCTCTCCCTTGCTGTGTGCCTTCCTGTACCTTTCCTGACCCTGCTCCCCTTTCCCTCCCTGCTCCCCTCTCTCTTCCCACCTGTCTTTCCCATCCCCCCTCTCTCCAGACTGTCACCCCTCCTTCTCTCAGTTCCTCCCTCTCCCTGCTCTCCTCCCCTGCCTGCTTCACTTCCTCTCCAGCCCCCCAGTTCCCCGCTTCTCTGAGCTCTTTCCTGCCTCTCTGTCCATCTCTCCACGTTTCCCTAGTCCCTCTTCCCTTTCACTCTCCCCTATACCTCCCTCTTGCTATCTCCCCCTTCCTTTCTCTCCCCTCTCCTCTGTCCATCACCCCTTTCCTCCCTTCCCTGTCCCCTCTCGTAACCTTTTCTTCCCTCTGCTTCTTCACCCTGCCTCTCCCATTACTCTTCATGCCTTCTCCGTCCCTCTCCATTCCCTTTCCCACTGTGCTCCCTCACCAGTTCCCTTTCTCTCTTTCTCCCTTGTCCTCTTCTTTCTCTTCTTCTCTTCTCTCGACCCTCCCTTTACTTCCCCCACCTCCTTCCACTCCTCCTTTCCCCTTCCCCTGTACCCTCTACTCTCCTTGATAGCCTCTCCTCTCCACGGACCCTTTTCCCCTTCCACCCTGCTCTTTGCCCCCAGGCCCTATGATATCCTGCACACTGGAAATGGGAGGTTCCCTCAAGGGCAGGGAGGCAAGAAACAGAGCAAAATCTCAAAGTCAGCCGGCAAGGCTGGATGAAGATAAGGCCAGGTTGTGAGGATGGCTGGAATCCAGCCAAATGGCTCTTGTAACCCTAGTTACCAAGGGGGAGAGTGGTACTGAAGTTCTTGATCCTTGCTGCTGCTTTTACATTTGTTGGCACATCTTTCTCAAATGCAGGCCATGCTCCATGCTCGGAGCTTGCCCAACGTGGTTAAGTAATGGGAGAATCTAAAAACTAGGGGCCAGTTGTTTGTTTGGGGGACAAATTAGCACTTAGTGATATTCCCCCTAAAAATTATAACAAACAGACTCTGGATTTTGAGACCCTTGGTCTCAAATGAGGTGAGAAGTGGAAAAATTGTCACTGTTAGGTTCTTTTAGGCTGAAGACACTTGGGACCATAAGAATACTCTTTCTCACATATTCATATTCTCCAGGTGTTCCTGGCCACCATTTAAGGAAGGATGAAGTGGACTGTAAGCTGGTTTATTTCTTCCACCACCCTAATTTCCTGGTGTCTATACCAGTACACTCTAAGGAACCAGTGGGCTTTGGCTGTGAAAATGCTGATGAAGAGGTTGCAATGGAGGAAGAGGAAGAAGAGGAGGAGGAAGAAGAGGAGGAGGAGGATGAAATGGGAAACCTGGATGAAGAATATAAAAAGAACCCTTACTCTGCAAACGGCCCCTCACCTTAGGGATGCAGGTACTGGCTTCACTAACTAATCATTCCTAACATATCCCTGTAGCTAAGAGCATCTTTTTACGAATATTATTGGTAAACTAGACAGTTGTTAATATTTTGTTATTAAATTATTATATTATTAAATTAATACAGTAAGCAGTTTAACAACCGTAAGTTAAGCAGGATTCAATGATGTCTAGATGCCTGTCCTTTAGATTGTAATGAGATTACTTACTACATATCGACTTGGTAATAGAGACCAATAAAAGATCATGCAGTGAAATGTGGCCATGGAAATCACATATTGTTCTTATAGTGCCTTTGAGACAGCTGATAACAGCTGGCAAAAATAAGTGTTTCAAGAAAGATCACATGGCCATGGTTCATATGTAAATTTTCAGCCTAGTTTTAATTTTAATATTTCAAATGACATTAAACTATAATAAAAGATTTTGTTTATACTGAATTGGGAATCAACCATTATATTTTCTGTGTTCATTTTTCTCTTTTTTGTCTTTCTGAATTTTTCCATTTCTAGACCTGTGATTTTTAAAGAGATGAAAATCTCTTAAAATTTTCTTCATTTTTAATTTCCTTAACTTTAGTTTTTTATTTAAAATTAGATTAAAATTTTTAATTCAATTTTAATTTTTACATTGCTTAAATTTTTTAAAAAACATAAAAATCTCATTTTGAAGACATGAACTTGGAGCAACTGGGAGGTTTAGGGAATCTATAGGGTTGGTATATAACCATAAGGAGATTTGTTCTCTGAGAAGTAGTCAGAAGGAAAACCAGGCCTTTGCAAGTGGTGGCCAGTAGGATATGATTGGATTATGGAAGCTATCAAACTCATAAATACTCTAATACCTAAGGATCTGTTAGTGAAACTCAACAGGAAAATATTTTAGTTTCTCCTTGAGAGACAATGGTAATACATAGAATTGGCGAGAAAGTCAGGAGTGCATTCTAAGAAAATACAAGTGTTGCTTATCTCTTTTATTTCCTTCTACAGTTGCAAAGCCCAGAAGAAAGCAATGGATGCAGGAGGAGGAGAAGAAGAAGTGATTTTTTTCCATTAATTTTCTAGCTTTTAGTAATCCAGAAAATTTTGTTCTAAAGTTCATTATACAAAGATGTCACCAACAGACATCTGACTACGTGGTGAACTTTTCTATAAATATATAGGATTACACTTGTTCATGTTAAAAATAAAAGTTTGACTTTACACTACAGTTGTTTCATGTTAAAATCAATCCACATTTTTAAAATCTTTTTTATTTTGCCTCATCTTGAAAAAGAAAAGCACCTAGCTTACCTGGACACTAAACAAATGCTGATGGATGTGAACCAGCAGCAGCTGGAAATTTGCTAGTGTATATTCTCAGATTCTACTCCAGACCTATTGAGTCAGAGATCAGTAGAAATTTCCTAAGTGCTCTGAACACTTGAACCTTGAGCACCACTGGTTTGCAGCAATGGGGGGAAAGGCTATGTAGAGCCAGCCTTCAGGAAGGTGCTACGTTTGTGATTTGAGTATCAGCCAAGGGCTGAGATGTTGAGGTTTGTTCCACAGTTGGGAGGTGATGGGACAGATAGTGAGTGAGGCATTTTTGGAAAGATGTTAGTGCATTGGGGATGAACCCTTGAAGGAGATCTCAGAACCCTGACCAATTCTTGTTCTTTTGCTTCCTTGCTGCCATAAGCTAAGGCAGTTCAAATCCACCACATCTTCCTTCCCTGGTGGAATGGCTTGTCACCAGCAAACACAGACCTGCTGAATGGATGTGCTTATTTTCCAGGGCAGCCATAACAAAATCATGAACTGGGTAGCTTCAAATGATAGATGTTCATTCATTTGCTCATAGTTCTGAAAGTTGTAAATCTGCAATTCCGTTGTTAGCAGAGTTGAATCTTTCTGGAGGTGGTGAAAGGAAATCTTGTCTTTCCCTCTATGCTGACTCCTGGAGGTTGACACCAATTTTTGGCAACAGTTGGGTTGCAAATGTATCATTCTAATCTTTTTCTCCATCCTCATACAGTGTTTTTCTTTGGATCTCTGTCTCTAGGACTTTTCTTTATTGGAGTGCCAGTCAGTGAGTGAAGGGTCCACCTTTATTTATCCTCTATTACTTCATCTTAATGTTATATATGTAAATGGTCTTTGATCACATCTAGGAAGTCTAATAGTTGCCCCTATAGCATATATCTGATAAACTGTTAAACTCATTAAGGTGTTAAGAGGAGCCCCCCAGAGATGACTATTAGGAAATGGTTTACAGACACTTGGACGTCTTAATTCTAGGCAGCAGGGGTTACACTCCGGTAGATATTCGGGGACCCAAGTGTAGCCACAAGCATTTCGAACAAGAGGCCTATATCCTCAGTATCTCATTATGTAGCTGCAGAAGAAGTTTATGCCCAAGCTAGCAGTTTAACAAAAGCTAAGATAAACAGTTATCTGGAAAGGGTTCTGCTCAAGCAGGTAGTTTAACAGAAGCTAAGTTAACTGGGGTGTCTAGACCTTGGGTTCCTAGGATACAGTTGGATGTTTTTCCCCAAACTTCTCCATCAAGGAGATAAAATTCTAGTTAAAACTGAAGTAGTCTCAACAAGATTACAAGATGGAGGAACTTCTGCACTGACTGGAGGAACTGCGCTGTCTTGCAAAGGTACAAAAGTACAAAGATTGGGTGATGACCATGAAATACAGGGAAAAGAAAAACTGGGAAAACTGTATAACAACCTATTACATTTGTAATGAAAGGCATAAACACTCAAACACACATACTTGTCTGTGTCCTTTATACAGTGTTTATCTTTTCCATAATTCCTTCTGAATGCTGTTTGTTTCACTTTATATGTGCATATATATGTATGTGTTTATGAACAAATATGTGTGTATATTACAAACATTCAGAATTATGAAAGACAGTGGTTAACATTTGTGGAACAAAGGGTACATTTCATCTAGGGACATGCACCATGAATTCTAATTCTCTTTATAAGTGTGTTGTTAGGGTGGGTAATGAGCTCAGGGTTATAATATTCTCCATACCTTTTTACAGGCTCCGAATTCTTTCTGAATTAAAGAGGAAATGTAAAAGGAGAAATCTGCTTAAGAAGCCTGCCTAAGGAAAATGAGCAACATAGTAGACCAGAGTAAAGGATTGGAGAAGGTAAAGATCATGTATTTAAAAAGAAATCTAGCCTCTACATTTAAGTTAAGGCTGCCTAGTTTCCTGCTTATTAGCTTCAAGAGCATTTCACATGTTACATAGCAGTACATTTCATATCTTAGTTTATATTACTTTTTATATATGATTATCTCTTCACCCCATGAAAGGTGAACTTCTAAAGGGTTCAGATTATACATGAATGTATTTGTATCTTCTACTCCAGCTGCACTTCATTTTTTTAGGATGTGTTTGAAGGGCTTGATAAGGTCTGATTTTTGTGTAGCTGTTCCTTAACTTTAGCATCCTTTGGTGTCTGTAGAGACGGGACCTTTTAGAATCCCTGACATCTTTCTCATTTTTGATTAAGCTAAAAATCCATCTTATAGTGACCAGAAAAAATTAAATCTAGGCAGTGTAAGCAAGGGAGCAGAGAATCTGCCAAACTGACCAATTCATGGGTAGGAAGAAGGTTTTTTATTATAGATATGAGACAGAGAGTAGCCCGAGGCTTTGGGGAAAGTACAAAGAACCTGGCTCGGTCTGTGGGGCAGAGGAGAGGGGCACACTAGCAAGGGCAGAGAAGAAGCAGGAGTGGGAAAAAAACTTCCTAGGTTCAAAAAAAAAAAAAAGCCAGTGGCAAGGTGAGAGGAGGGAATTTTGTGAACTGGAATAGCCTGGAAGTGTAGAGTAGTGGGGTAGGGGCTTTCAATCCAGAGGCTTTGGCATGCTGTGGTCATGTGGTCAATAAGGAAGTCGCTTTTCCTGGCAGATAGAATCCTTTTTTACAGATTCCTGAGGAATGATAAGAGTTAACAACAGCAATCTTGTAATGCAGCCTGAACTAAGCACAAGACTGTCTTTTTGAGGTTCCCTTTAGACACGACAGGCAGCACTTCCTTTGTAATGTTATTGAGTTCATAACTGCATTTTCCATTCTTTTGCTATAATTTGGATCTGAAATGTATACCAAAGGTCTGTGTGTTTAAGGTTTAATCTTTAGTCTTTAATGTTTGGGGGGAAATGATGAAAATTTTAAGAAGTTGTCCCTATTGGCAGGGTTTAGATGATTAGCTCTGGGAAATACAGGAGCTTGATCTCTTTGCCTTGATATTATGCGTGTTTTCTCAGTACCTTAATGATCACATAGGTCCAGTCTCTTAAATAACGGAGCATATTCTTGAAGGTTGCTATCTTAGTTAACATTTGGACTGAATCAATGAAAAGGATCATGAATACCTATTGGACCTTGGGGCTTTTGGCTACTAGGGCAGCATACATAGGCCCCAGATACAGAGACTACATTTGAGTGCAGGAATCTCTATGTGTGTCTATCTCCTTAGCAGTCACTCTTTTAAATTTCATAATGTTTGAATGACTCAACATAATGAGAAATGGCTCAACATTTAAAAGTACTTGCTTCTCCTGCAAAGGACCTGGGTTCACTTCCCACCAACCATGTAGTATTTCATAACCTTCTGTAACTCTAGTTCCAGGGGATCCAGTGTTTGTCTTTCTCCTCTGCAGTCACCAGGCACACACATGGTACACATAGCACACAATAAGGCAAACTCTCATTTGCACTGGACTTGGTGCCGGGAATTGAACTCAGATCCTCTGGAAGGACTTTACCAAGTGCTCTGAACCACTGAGCCATTTCTCCAGCATAAAATAAAATAAAATAAAATAAATCTTTAAAAAGCCCTTCCTTAGTAAAAGAGATCCTGTTACATATGCCAAGCAATGCCAGAATACCTAGAAAAGCCATTAAAGTTGTCAACAGGCAAAAGACAGGAAGGAAAGAGCTCTTACGTTAAGAATTTCACCCGAGTTTTTTACAAGAAAAGCAGCAGATGGAGGTTGATAAGTTCTGGGTTGTTTATTTTCAATAGTTTTGCATTTATCTGGTACCTAGCTCTGGGATGACTAGGGCAGAGGAGTATTTCCTCCTAGGATGTAAGACAAAGAAAAGAAGAAAGAACTTACTGCTTGGCTAATTTATGTATTAAAAGGCGTGCTTTGGTTGGGCCTTTATTAACTTTGAGAACTGGCTAGCCCAGGGAAGGACCATTTTGTATCTTCCAGGCAGTGAGGTGTATGACTTTAGTTTTTTTCACTTGTGAAAATATTAGTGGTTTAAAAAAAAAAACTGAAAATGCTTATAATAAACTTTATCCTTTCATGCTTGGCATCATGATGGAGAGTTGTAGAGAGTAGGGCATAAGTTTCACTAGGATTCCAAATATTTTGTTATGGGAATTTTTAAAAAGGCAACATAAGTAAAAGGAATCTCTGCCAATTCTCAACCACATTCTCCGGTTTTGCCGTTAGCAAAGTAAAATAGGTCGGCAGCTTCTGTAATATCTTGGTAGAAGTGTAGAGTGTGTTAGAAAGTAATCAGACAAGGAGGCCAGAAAGTACATGTAAATATTAATGATGTTTATGAATATTGTTCGAGTTTTAAATAATGAGATGCATGGTGGATATCTAGGAAAGAGAAGTGAGGACTGAGTGATCCTCTATGGAAGGAGATGGCTTGGCTGATATAAGACAGGTACAGTCTAGGAAGAACAATTTTTTTTTTAACAGTCCAGAAATTTGAACCTAAGGCTTCATTCATGCCAGGCATTTGCTCTTCCATTGAGCTTCATCAGGATTTCACTGTTTCCACACTGGCCTGGAACTCACTGGAGTCAGCTGGCCTAAAAGTGCCATCCTCCAGCCTTAGCCATCTGAGTAGCTGTGATTAGACTTATACCACCAGATCCAGCAGAGGTACAGGTTGTAACAAATCGAACAGATTTGCCTTTATTCATAAGAGCTGTAGGGAAAGAAAGATGTCTCAGCAGACATTAGTTTCATGGCTGACAAGACACACAACATGAGGATTATCAAAATAAAAGTATACAAATTAGTGCAAATTTTATATGGTGCAAGAATCTCCAGAAATCAAGACTCAAAGCATCAGTGAAATTTGTGTAATTTTGCACTTACATTTTATCAAGAGTGGACAGTAATTTAGAAGTATAATCAGACGGAAGGAGCTTGATCCGGAGGTAATAAGCCCAGGGAAATTTAGCAATTTTTAGCAATATATTATACTCATTCCTTTCACAAAACCAAAAATCCAGCAGAGTTGGCCATTTTTTTTTCAAAAGTTCTCTTAGAACTCTCCAAAGCAAAGTACAATATAGATTTAAATATATTAACATAATTGTGTTTTATTTTCTTTTCCTTATTTATTTATTTATAATTTATTTATTATAAGTACACTGTACCTGTCTTCAGACCCACCAGAAGAGGGCATCAGATCTCATTACAGATGGTTGTGAGCCACCATGTGGTTGCTGGGATTTGAACTCATGACCTCTGGAAGGGCAGTCAGTGAGTGCTCTTAACTGCTGAGCCATCTCTCCAGCCCTTTATTTTCTTTTTAAAGAAATATTTATTTATTTTATGTGTGTACACTGTAGTTGTCTTCAGACACACCAGAAGAGGGCATCAGACCCCATTACAGATGGTTGTGAACCACCATGTGATTGCTAGGAATTGAACTCAGGACGTCTGGAAGAGCAATTAGTGCTCTTAACTGCTGAGCCATCTCTCCAGCCCAACATGTAATTTTAAAATTCAGATAAAAATCAAAATAAGAGACCACCACCAAAGTACAATTTCTTCTGTGTGTAAAGCATTCACATATAACAATGGTATATGTTTGTGTGTTTTTATTTTTATTTTCTTTTTTTCCTGAAATTTTTTAACACAGTGTCTCCCCATGTATCTTAGGGCTGCCTAAAACTCACTAGTCCAGGCTGGGCTCAAATTATTGTCTACCTGCTTCACCCTCCCAGATGCTAGGATGATAAGCATGTGTAATGAAACCTGGTTCAGTAATGGTATGTATGTAATTTATATTTCATTTTTGAGACAAGGTCTTGCAGATCAGGCTGGCCTTAAATTTCTGGTCATAACACTGGTTGCCTGGGTTAAGTACAGCCACCACAGTATATGTTTTTATCTTAGGTAAAAGGGAAACTATATCTGAATGACAAATTGAAATTTCCTAAGTGGATTGCACCTAAAAATTATGAGAGAAGAGTGGATTGTGTTCTGTGTCGAAACAAATCTGAGAGCATGTTCGTAAATGAATATGTATGTTTTGGTAGCATGCCTGAAATTGTCTGTACATATATGATAACCATCTACATATCACTGAGTGTATGTATGAGTAGGTGAATGGTTTCTGAAAGTTGCATAATTGAAGTTGTGCACACTAATCACATGTGTACTGGTTAATACTGATTGTATTCTTGATGGGATTTAGATTCACCTAGCAGACAAGTCTCTGCACAGACCTGTAAAAGGGTTTCTAAATGTGGGCAGCATTATTCTGTAGGATGGGGTGCTAGATGGACTCCAAAAAGAGAGTGAGAGCTGAGCAGCAGCCTTCATGACTCTCTTCTCTGGCCTACAGATGCAGTGTGACCAGTGGTACCTTCCACCAAACCATCCATGCAGTACAGTGGTGTAGCCTCACACTGAGCCAAAATACAGACAGCTTCTCCTCTAATTTTTTTTCCTTTGTGAGATAGTTTGTCACAGCATTGATGAAAGTAACTAATGCACTGTGAACATGTTGTTTTGTGATTATAGTAGCTTTTGTGTGTGGGAGTGAGGGAGTGTGTACCTGTAAGGGGAAAAGTCTGTCCACTTTATGACTTTGAAAGCATCTTTGTTCGTGTGAGTGAGCAAATGTGTTAACATGATCATCGGAGTAAATGGACACGATGGTGTGAACGGCTTGCAATAGTGTGGACATACATGCTAATGACCAAAAGTAATTCCTCACTCCTGTTTCCATTAAAGATTTGTTTTTTATTGAATTTGTATGAGTGATTTCCCTGCAAGTATGTATGTGTATCCTGTGTGAGCAGTGCCCACAGACGTGAGAAGACAGTGTAGGATCCCCCAGAACTGTTGTTACAGATAGCTATGAGGTAGCATGTTGGTGCTGAGAACCAAACTCAGGTTCTCTGGAAGAGTAACAAGGGCTCTTAACAGCTGAGCCCCTTTTCTGAGCCATATCTCTGGGCCCCTTTCCATTATTTCAGTGTGGCTTTATATTACTGATGAGGTTACATTTGTACATTTACGAGGTAAATGTCAATTTTACCTTATTTTCATGAATTACATTTTCATCTATGATTTTCTTTCCTCACTTGCTTTTATGTTTTTGCTTTTGGGATGCGGTTTCCTATGTCTCCCTGGCTGGTCTATTCCTCCTTAGGTAGTGATTCTGTACAATCCATAGAAAGATCTACAATAGCCATACGTTGTTTTGAATGAGTGAGTTTATTAAGTATATAACCAGCCAACATAAAATACTACATAGAAAGAGAGCAAAACATAACCAAACAGGAACCTCAAAACATCTAGCAGCAATCCGAATGAAAAGTTTCCTTCAAGATGACCAGCTAGAGTACTCAGTAGAGGGATTTGGTGTCTGCGCAGAGCATAGTGTCCCTCCTGTGAGGCCCTAAGTAAAACAACAAATAAAATAAATCAAGAAATCAAGCCCTCCCGGCACCCAAAAGCAACTGAGTAGGGAATTTCAGGCAGCTGGAAGTCTGGCCTCAGCTTTTGCTTCCTGGTTGAAGCTCAGCTCCTTTTCCCCACCCCACTGCAGGCACTCTCCCATCACAGGATAAATAATAGTAACATCCGTGGGAAATAGTTTGCTCTTTTCAGAGGCACGGTGTCTTCACACTTAGGCTGTTCTGCTCTTCTCTCTTCCTTGTCACAGACTTAGAGGCGCCGGCCAGCCCATCTCCAGACACCAGGCTTCAGAAGACATTTGACATAAACATGCTTGGGTATGAGCCAGAGAGCCATGGTCGCACCCTCAGGGCCAGTATCTCAATGAGGTCAAACATTAACACTTTACCACTATAGTATTGTACTTCCAGGCTGCCCTTAAGGTTGAGGCAGTTCTGCCTTAGCCTCCTAAATTCTCCAAACTGGAATTTTTGAGTTGTGGTTTTTATTTTAATAGTCCTGAGAGATTTGCTTCTTTATACCTTGTGCACAGACTATAGGTAAAAAGAGACTATTGCTTTTCTTTCTGCATGTTGCAAAAGGTAGAATCTTTTAGGGGGGGAAGGGCTGGCAAGTTCAGCACAATAGCAGAGTCCATGCATATTTTCTCATGTAATTGTGACAGTCAATTAGGGCTGAGATCTCTTCGATCCAGTAGATATCATTTCCATTTTAATGAAGAGGCCTCTGCTGTTAATCTAAACGAATGGGGAGCTCTCCCATGACTTGGGCTGTAATAGGAGTATCAGTCCACAGGGCCATTGGGTCTTCCCAGGTAAGGACTTCAGTTGTAATAAGTGATGTGTTTATAAAAGGGGTGGAGCTTAGACAGAGTGCTAACAATAAGTGCCCAGCATGTCTCCCAAGGTAGGTTACCCTAGAAAAAAAAGTGTCATCTGGCTGAGTCTGAGGGTTGTTTACACAGAAATGTGTAGGTAAGACTGTTTACTTGTCCATTTGGTCCAGAGGATCCAGGCAGGCAGCCTTGGACTTGTAGAACTGACTGTTGCTGGGGTATTACTGGGATAGTCAAAGTGAGAGCTAGATTAGTTTATCTGCAGCAGTTCTCAACATGTGGGTCACAACCCCATTGGGGTTTGCATATCAGATATTTAAATTCCAATGCATAATAGTAGCAAAATTACAGTTACGAAGTAGCTATGAAAATAATTTTATAGTTGGGGTCACCACAGCTGTATTAAAGGGTCTTATCATTAGGAGGGCTGGGAACCAGTGAGAGAGAGGCTCTTGTTCTGGTACCCACGGAAAAGCAGAAGACATGGGCCACCCAGTATACGGGGCCAATAAAAATTAGAGGTGAATAAGATGTTTATTGTTGCAGGCCATGTTTGTAGAATTAACCAGAAACCTTTGATTTGATTGGTCTTTCATAAGTCTACTAAATTCAGGGCACTGTGATTTCTTGAATTGTTTTAGCATTAGGCATCACTGCCAGTAAGAAGGGATTATAGCCCCTGAGAAACAACTGAATGGACTCAGCTCAATTTACCGTGCTGTATAGAATCTATTGACTAATAAGCCCATTCCAGTATCCCAGCTGATGGGAAGCTAACATTTTCCATTGTCTGTCTTTCTGAGAGCTGTTAGGAGGCCTAAAATAGGATGTGAACCATGCTTAGCCATAAAAATTCACATCAGTGTGTGTGTGTGTGTGTGTGTGTGTGTGCGCGCGCGCGCGCGCGCGTGTATGTGTCAGTGCCTCAGTGTCCAAATCCTCTTCCTCCTACTTTCCCTATTGTGTGGAATGACTTCATTTTCCATGTCCTATGATAGTAGTGCGTCATTCCATTTTAGTCTCTGTTAGGTGAAGCTTGCATCCCAACAGGTACCTTCTATATAGCTGGTAAGCCAGGAAGTTCATCAGGGACTGGAGCTAGGTCCTTAAGGACAGACTTGGTCTCAGCGAAAGAAAACATATTTCCTCCTCCACTCAAGATACGGTCTCACATTCTTGGCTGTTCACTTTGCCATGTTCTGTTTAAGTGGCCCAAGAAAGTGGTGGGCAAACTGTCCTCAACCACCCCGTAGTGATACTTTACTGCCCTTGCTTCGGAAGGGCATCAGAGTCCTTTCCACTGTCTTAACACCTTCAGGCTCTTGGATTCCTACCTCTGGCAACACTTTAGTCACATACCACACTGAGCAAAGGCCCGAATGGGGCTGGTGGCTTAGAGCACCTGTTCAGTAGGATAAACCACTTAATTCGGAAGGTTGGGAAGAACAGAAATAGAAACCTTCTTTTATTTAGTCACTGGCTTATCCCAAGGATTTTCGGAAGGATACCCTTTGAAGGATGATTTATAACAATGCCTTCTTGCCACAGCAAATCCCAATTAGATAGCAACAAGGTGACACCAATCGTTTATACAAACCTCTCTCCAAACTATGATTAAGCGAGAAGGAGAAGCCTTGGTCTGATAAACCACCTTGTCTTATTTACATGCCACAGCAATCCCTAGGAACAAACATGTCTTTCTACAAATATCCAGGGAGTCAGGAATAACCCACTGTCAGTTCAGAGTTTCACAGCCCTTCTTTTCTCTATTTGGGCCCACAGGGCAGGCTGACATTCTCATGAAGCTCCTTGTCTCCGGCTCCCAGTCAGTTGCAGTAGCATTGCTTCACTAAAATGCCAGCGCTGCTGCCTCGTTAGGCTAATGAGGCACAGGAGGAGGCCATAACAAATACAAAGTTGCTAGCATGGAGCGATGCTGCACTGACCTGGAAGCATTCCAAATTTTGATTCCCAACCATATAACACTGCCTACAAGAAATCGGTGAACTGATTGATCTGCTGGCTGATTAGTTTCCTGATTAACACCAAAGTTCTCTCCTTTCCTCAACGATGCTTGTGCTGACTTTAAGGGATTTAGAGCTGATTGAGGCAAAACGTAAGATCTCCAAGATGGCAATAGCACACAAGGAGATTTTCTTAGAGTATACTTTGACAGGTTTACATGAGGTGGATACCCCACATAATCAAAGACCTTCCAGGAAAAGAAAAAGCCCAAGAGGATAGGGAGATCAGAGAGTGGACCTATATGTCTCCTGGATGGAATTTGGCACCAGGATGAGAAGTCTCTGGGTCAAGGAATGCAGAAGCACAGCAGTGTAATTGGGGGCTTTTATAACCATAGGCTTTAACTTATCTGTGGGTAACAGCTGTCTGGTGCAGTTTTGTGAGGAATGCAAATCAGGCAGTTGGTGGCTAAAAACTGCTTATTTTGAATATATTTCAAACAACTGAGTGTGTAAAATTTGAGTTTGGTGCCAGCCAGCTTTTGCACTAATGCTTTCTAGCTTGCTGTGATAAAGAAAAAGACATAGAATAGATATGCAGAAGTCCTTCATATCTTTTCTATACCAATGTCCATGTTGTACATAAGTGGGTCTGCTCCAGTGTGAGTGAGTGTAGCTGTGTGCTTATGTACGTATGCATATTCATGTATATATATTTGGCATGTTTTGTGTGTTAATGTGTGAGCATGTTTGAGTCAATGCTTGGGCATGTATGAGTCAGTTTCTAATCATGTGTACTGATCCTAGTATGTGTTTATTTGTGGATAAATGTGTAAGCTGGTCCATGTGCAAATATATTAGTAACTAAGTGTAAGCACATAGTATGTGTATGCTTGTGAACATATGGGCGTAACTTTGTATATTCTCATATGACTATAAATTTATATTTGTATGAAAATAATAGCAGAAAGACGTCTGGTTATGTGCAAGGGGAAAGGAATAAGCATAGAAGTGATGTATGTTTTTGGATACATAATTATGTGAATGAATCATACTGTGTGTGAATATGCAGTCAGGATCGTGTTTCTGAGTGAATGTGCATTGTTCAGTGTCTCGGAATTCCAATATGGATCTGGGTGTAGTTATAACTATAAAAACTCGTGTATATGAAAGCTTTCATACACAAATTATCCTGTGCATGGAAGTATGTTCTTCATTTGGATAGAATTGTGGTGGCAAATATAGATGTGAGTGTATGGTTGAGAGTAAATAGTAAATATTGGGTGGACACATGTCCAAATTACTGATATATGTTAACCAGCTTACATGTGTGTGAAGGAGTACACAAAAACATATCAGTGTAAGTCTGATAATATGTGCATGAAAATGCGGACGAGTGCTACATTTATTGCATGAGGATTTTCATGTGCTTTCTATATTAATATTAATATGTTTATGTGTTGGTGATCAGTTTTGTGTGAGTACAAGCATGTATAGATAAAAATATGAGCATTCATGGTTTGCTTATGTAACGTGTGTTTCTGTAAATTGACCTGTAAGCATGGTTATATCTCTGACATGCATATAGAGTCTAAGTGCATCTGTGTGTGTTGACGTAGACACAAGCTCAAAGCTGGAGAGTTGGGGCTGAGGTTGATGCCTTTGCAGATGCCTTGGGTTCAATTCCTGGCATTCACATGGTAGCCCACAGTCACCTGTAATTCTAGTTCCAATGCCTCCTTTCTGACCTCTGTAGGCACTCTATACATGTGGTACACAGACATATATTTTAAAACGTTCATACACATAAAATAAAAATAAGTACTTTCAAAACTAGATACAGCTCATGTGTGTGAGTGTGATAATGCACAATTTTAAGTGAAATGAAGGTATCAGAAGAGTGTATATTTGTGTGAATTAATTTGCAAATATGTAAGTACGTTATGCCTTCATGTGCAAGTGAGTGTCTTGAGTGTTTTGTGTGTGTGAATGAATAAATTAGGTATTTGTATGGGCATTTTCACATAACTGTAATTTTGTGTGCATGTTTAATTCAAATATATTGAGCAAATATCTATGCCTATAGAAAATAAGCTTGTTAGTATATGTATCTTGATATGTGTATGTTCATATATTTAAACTAAAATGACCACATGCATTTGAAAATCAATGTGGAATGACTTGTGCAGATCTGTGAATTTGTGTGTTCATATGTAAATGAATCTATGATTATTGTTTCTGTGTGTTGTAGTTTCAATGTGCGAGTGTGACTGAATATCTAGGAATGGAATCTGAGTGATTCTTCCTCTTCAAGTTGTTCTTCCAGCCTCTGTGTTATTGCCTTTCAGTGATAGGACTCAAAATATAACCACAGATTTTTTTTTTAATTCATAAAGCCATAAAGCGAATTCACAGTGCATGTTTATTATTTTTTTGACTGTTCAAAGTGGCTATCACTAGGTCTAAAGCCAAGCCATTCTTCCGTGTGTCTTACATCATACTGCTGCTATGGAAATATGCGTGACCCTCATCATTCTGCCTGCTGCCTTCACTCTAGGCTGACTGCCCAGAAGCTGAGCTACAGAAACAAATGGGTTATTTCAAGTACAGTGCTTCAGAAAGCAAGTGCAATTGGACATGAGTGTCTGAACACTCCTGTGAAGTAAATGCTTCTCTATGTGAGGGGAAAACCAGATTTCAGTATTCAGGGTTATTGTAAACACATGCTTGAGAAGTGCTATCTAGTTGCAAGGGTTTCCAGCAGCACAGTTCTTGATAATAACTTTTGAGGCCCCTTACATGGCTTTACAGAATTGTAGCTGTGTTTGGCAGTTAGCGAGACTAAATTGCCAGCTCTGTCTTCCCAATCCCAAGGTCAGACTTCTTATCATAGATCATTTTGTGTCATTTAAGAAAAAAATCTGTTGTCCCTTTTGGTGGAGTTCTGGGTGTCCTTAAAATTCAAACACAGAGCCCTGGCTAAGGGCTCTCAGATGAAGGAGCAAATAGAAGCTGAAATGGCATGCACTTCTCCAGACCTGCAGACCCTGTAAATGTAGGCCATAAAGATATTTCCTTAACAAGAGTGGACACCTTCTGTGCTAGCTAATAACTAAAGTATTCCCACATCTCTAATGGGATCATTGAAAGGAAACCTCCAGATAAATTACTTAAATGTCATCTTTGGAGGGAAGGCTTCAGCCTAAAAGTACAGTCCTCCCCGAGGAACTTAAGAGGGCAATACAAGAGCCATTTCTTCCCTACCAACCATCAAAGTGCCAGTGCTGAAAGGGTAGGTGCATGAAGCATCTCTCACTCTACAACATGGGAGCATTTCTGTCATTCCAAGAACTAGAAATAAGCCTAGAGGAGCTGCTTGTCAGAGTATTACTTCTTATTCTACTTCTATTCCTGCGCCTCTTCCTTCACCCATTGGTCCAGCCCCTCTTCTCAAGAAAATAATGAACCTCCTATTTGAAAATGACAAGGACAGAGTCACCAAGCATTTGTCTGTGGACTCCAAGCAAGGTGAAAAGAATTCTGGGCAGGAATTCAATACAGAAACCTGGTGGCAGGAGCTGATAGAGATGCCATGGGGAAATGCTGCTCATGGGCTTGTTCCCCATAACTTGCTCATCCTGCTTTCTTACAGCATCCAAAACCACCATCCCAAGGATGGCATCACATACAGAGAACTGAGTCCTCCCACATCAATCAAGACAGTACACTACAGGCTAATGTGGTGAGAGCATTTTCTCGATTGAAGTGCCCTATTTCAAAATGACTCAAGCTCGTGGCAAGTCGACAAAAACTAGCCAGGACAATTAATCCATTGACATATTTCAACTTGACATACAAGTACATTTCTATTTAGCTGTGAAAATTCCTTTCTTGATCACCTCTGAAATCTCACAGTAATAGTAATAATATCACAATATGAAACATTCCAGCTTTTAAAAGTGCTACAGTCTTTACAAATTTGAACAGGTTAAAAGTTCAATCTCTTTAAAGTATCCAGAGTCTCTTTCAAAGTTTGCCTCTCTAAAATAGCCAAAGTATCTTTAAAAAAGAAAATATCCATAGTCTCTCCAAAATTCCAAAGTCTCTCTTATTGTGGTCTCCTTGTAAAACCAAAATAAAAATAAATACTTTCTTATTCCGAGGGGAAATTGAATGCAATGAAGACATGACTGCCCCTGGGTGTGGGTGAAGAGAAGGTTTTTATTGTCAGTATGAGTAAGAATACAACCAGAGGCATATGGAAGAGTCCAGAGCAAGGAGAGAGGAATAGACTAAACATGTCCAGGAGACTAAACCGAGAGAGGAAGATTGAGAAGAAGAAAGGGAGAGGAGGCAAGAAGAGAAGGGAAGAAGGAGCAAAGGGACAAGCCAAGGGAACTAAGAGATTTTTGTGTGTGTGGCAAAAGTGGCAGTGTTATATAGGAGTCAGCAGCTCAGGAAAGGGAAGCAAAGCCCATAAGCTGGAGAGGGTTAGGTCAGCACGAGAGGAACCATAGGTACTGAGAGAGCCTTGTATGCTAATAGGCACCATAGTTAGCCATCTGTCCCCAGTTTCTTTTGGATCTGACAGAAATAACCAGGGCACACTCATTATTATTGGGGAGCCCACCAGAGTTGACCACTCAGATACATACAGTTTACAGTCAATTGAAAGTCTATTCCAGCTGGTTGGGACTACACTCAGATACTCAGAACCTAAGTATAACCTTGAATGTCCAGAGCATGGGGATTTTGAAGGCAAAAACCACATCCTGGCATCTAGCTAGGCAGTTGCAAAGGGGCTTCACAGAAGCAGTTTAACAGAATCTAAGATAAGCAGTTAGCAGGAGGGGGTTCTAGGCAGGCAGTTCAACAAGCTAAAATATGCAGTTCCCTGGAGAGGGTAAGTTAACAGAAGCTAAGTTAGCTATGGCACCTTGACCTTGGGTTCCTAGCATAGAGTTGGGTAATTTTCCATGGGATTTTCTGTTAAACCTGAAATGGCTTCAGCAAGAATACAAGACAGAGAAACTTCTGCATTGTCTTGCCCTGTCAAACCATAATCAAAGCAAAACTAAACCCCAACAGTATTAAAAACAACAACTCAATGTCAGACATCCAGGATTTCACTTATGAATTTTCTGGGCTCCAACTGAATTACCCCTCACACTCACATTGTTTCCTAGGCTCAGGCTAGCTCCACTCTGCAGCTGCTACTATTCTTGGTGGTTATCCCGTGGCACTGGCCTATGTGCTATTGCGTTTGAGAAAATGAAGCAGCAAATAACACCTGCAACTGGGTTACATTTTCATCACTAACTTCTAGGCTCTCTTTGGGGACTGTGAACTTGCCACTTGATACCAGGGCTCAGTCTGCCCCCCTCCTTCTCTCTCAACACACACACACACACACACACACACACACACCTTCAATTCGGCGATTTTCACTGCTATGGAGGCTTTACCTTCCAAGCCTCAGCTGCTCTCCATGACCCCTTTATGCCTTCAAAAGCAATACCACCTGGGAGACTTTTACATATTATGAACTTTTGCTGCCACCATGTAATGCAGCCTAGCCACCCCACACGCTCCTCCACACATACAATTTCTACCTGCTGTCACTCTGGAAATACTTCAAGAGACTATTGCAGCCCCCCAATGATGCTGGCCTCTTTAATCACTGCTAATTCTTCAGCTTAAGCTAACTAGCATTGATTGACTCTGTAAAACCGAGGTTTAACTTTAATGGATCTGGTCTGTTGTTGACCACAGTGAATTCTTAAGCCCTGTTTGACCTGAAACAAAGATTCTTATTCTTTTTTTTTTTTTTTTTTTTTTTTTTGGTTTTTCGAGACAGGGTTTCTCTGTGTAGCCCTGGCTGTCCTGGAACTCACTCTGTGGACCAGGCTGGCCTCGAACTCAGAAATCCGCCTGTCTCTGCCTCCAGAGTGCTGGGATTAAAGGCGTGCGACACCACTGCCCCTGCCCAGCTTTTTTTTTTGGTTGAAACACAGACTCTTAATGCTCAAATCGTCAGACATACCTGATAGAATTTAAGAAACTCTTACACTTCCCTCTGAAACTTCACAAACCTTGTGTCCATCATCTGTACTACTCTTAGCATCATCTTCTAAGATCTGACCAAATAGTAGCTCATTAAGCATTGAGTAGTCAGAAGTTTTTCTAGGGTCTAAAGATTGTGTGCCCAAGTGCCCGTCCTATAGCACATAACAAATGGAGAAGAACCTTTAGCTTAAGAATAGTGCCCTACATACATAGGTCTGCATGTTATGTTCCTTTTACATACGAGCTTTTGGCTTAGTACCTTCACAAGGAGTAGAGAAACTACCAAAGACCTGTATATATGAAACAGAGGTATGGGTGAAGCCTAGAGACTGGAGGTCTGGGTGTGCTCCACTGTCTCTGCAGGTGCAGAGTGCAGAGCTGCCTAGGGAGTGTGGCAGGTCAGGTTACTGAGTGAGATGTTTTACTGTGTCAGCTCAATGGTCTCTGGCTGATAGAAGACTTGAAATCTGCTCTCAGATGGAAACCGTATCCTGTCAGCACCTGCCTAAACCTTGTGAACCACAGCCTCATTTGCAGCCTTGCTTTTACTTTAACATGGGAGTCATCAGTCATCGGGAAACACTCTACTACTGCTCAGAAAATAGCAACATCTCAAGCGGCAGGCAACATCTCAACCGGCAGACAACATCTCAAAGGGCTGACAATTTCTCAAGCATCAACTTCCAGAGGCCTCCTCCTGCAGACATGTAGACCATCCCAGTCAGTCATAAGCATGTACACCCTTTTTACCTCTCCCATTGCAGAAGCAGCTAGAAGCAGCAGCAGTCAGGCAGAATTGGTGTTCCCACACATGCCTTTTTCCAGAGGATGGAAAAGAGTGATTTGGTGCATATTACCAGACAGGATGTGGTGTTAAGGGACACACATTTTAAAAAGTAAAAGGGGAGGAAAGCAGCCAGGTGGGAGCCTCAGAGAAACACATTGTTTCAACTCCCTAAAGAGCGGGACAATGAAATCAAAAGGAACAAATTCTCCAGATTGGTGGGATTTTCACTCCAGGGGGACCTGATTCATTTAAGAAAAGTAGCCTACTCACAGTGACCTTCTGAGCTGATCCATACTGTTTATTTTCTCTGCTCAAAGCCACATTGCCCTAGCCTTATCTTGACTGTATGAGGTGTCAGTTTCATCTACGCCTTGTTTTTGTACATCTGTTCCCGGGGCTGAATATGTGGCATAAGATGCAGAAAGAGCATCTTGCTCACATAGCAGAAATGGATGATGTTTATTCAGTAAAACGATTTCAGATTCTTAAGGTTCAGGGCTGTCTTCACAAAGACATGTTTTCAGTGAATTAGCATTTTACTAATCAATGGTTTCTAGCCTGGAAATGTCGTAGATAATGTCATATGTGCATACTCAGTGAATAGTGCCAGGGAGCTGGCTTTTTCTGTGTTCTCTGAGTTATGCACTCCAAATATCCAAGATTATTATGAGTACCGTTTTCTTCCAAAGAGCAACTAGTGAATGAGAATAGGCCCTGAGAATTACTAGGAGGCACAATTTATTTAATATGCTGACCAAGGTGTCTCTCTCTCTCTGTCTCTGTGTCTCTGTCTCTGTGTGGGAGGGGGGTAGAGAGAGGGAGAGAGATCACTAAGTCTCCTATATAACTGCTGACACTGTATGAAAATCTGCTGTAACCTTGTCCGACTACCTATTTTGTTCTTGGTCCATGTTCATTTTGGGTGTGCCTTATATGAACATATTCTTCATTATCTTTGACATAAAATTTTATTTTTAATTATTCTAAAGTGAGGAGGCTGGGAAGATGGCTCAATGAGTAAAATGGCTGCAAATGTGAAGACCTGAGTTTGAATCCCCATCATGCATGTAAAATCCAAGCATGGTTATTATATATGCCTGTAATCCCAGTGTTGGGATGTTGAAGCCAAGTGAGTCTGAGAGATTGCTGGCCAGCTAGCTTGGCCAAATCCATAAACCAAATGTGTCAAGAAATAGAACAGAGGATGATTAGACAGGACACCTAAAATTCTCTTCTGGCCTCCACACACAGGTGGGAACATGCCGGCACACACACACATACATACACATAAGCAGCACACACACAAATACTCCAGAGTGAGTACATGAGCACCACACACACAAAAATATTCTAAAGTGAGTACTTGAAGGCTTCGGTTCAGTATCTTCTTGTTATTATAGAATACTTGCCTGGGCTGTGGGGAGACCCCTTTGCAGAATACCATGACTGGATAGCTTCGAAGCTTTTCATAAAATGGAGGACTCCCTTTTCCAGCAGAGCATCCCCTTCTCTGACTTCCCTTTTATAGCAGAGTTTTGCTTGTCTGGAGACCCTGACCCCCCACAGCCTCTACCTGGGGCTGCCTACAAATCGACCTACAAACTGGCCCCTCCCCCATGAGAACCCACCCAGCAGATACCTGGGATTCCTGGAATGCCTCTTCATGCAAATGAGACAATTCACAGAACTTGAAACTCTTGCCAATGATTTTCATTTACCCTGAGAAGTCCTTTCCACTCTCCAAAGTCAATATATAGCCTTGGTTCACCCCAAATAAAGTATATGCGTACACGTCCACCCCAGATACAGGTATGCACACATGATTGTCTAAGGGAGCTGTTTCATTGAAGACCATGGCAGAAGGCATTCCTCCCCACTACCACCACTCCCCTCTCCCCACACACTCCCCAGCCGGACTGGTATCCTGCAGAACCCTACCCATTCCAGACTCCACTTCATCCTCCCAGCTTGGTGTGCAGTGGCCTCTGAAAACAGAGAGAGAGAGAGAGAGAGAGAGAGAGAGAGAGAGAGAGAGAGAGA
>JADRCH010006827.1:45617-227850 GCA_019843965.1 Rhynchomys soricoides
AGAGAGAGAGAGAGAGAGAGAGAGAGAGAGAGAGAGAGAGAGAGAGAGAGAGGGAGAGAGGGAGAAAGAAGAAATGGAAGAGGGGAACCACAGCTGGACCCCCCCAAAGCATACCACACTAATAAAAGCAATTAAAGAGAGAAAAGCTATATTTGGTTCACAATTTCAAGGTCCAGTCCATCAAGATGGAGAAGTCAAAAGCAGAGAGCACTGAGATAGTGCAGTCTGTTCGTGCTCTACTCTCTTCTCAAAAGCCCAGCCTAGAACTGGTACCTCCCCAATTAAGGGCTGAAGCCCAAATTCAGACGTGTGTCTCCTCTTGTCTGTGTTTTGTACCTTGCTCATCATGAGGCACTACTCTGATCTCTGATCGCTTCCTATTTGATGTCCAGTACAGGGCAAACAAAACGAACAGTACCTTCAGCCCTGGAGAGTAACACCCAGACATATGATGTACTCAGGAATACAGTGAACAATCCACCTCCGCAGAGGAAAAGCACACTTTATGATATCAAAAAAATGAGGTATCATACTTCTTGGAGAAAAAAAAATGTCAGGATTACTCTAAATTACTTATATAAGAAAGACTTCAGGCTGGAATTTCATTCAGGATAAGCAGAAGCTATACTTATACTTGGTCTACTTAATAAGGAGGAGTCAAAGGGCCTGGAACAGCATAGCTGGAAGGTCCTCTCCTCAGTGCAAACCTGATCTCTAACCCTCACAGGATGGATAGGAGGTGATTAGAGCCACACAGGCACAAAACACGCAGGAGACACCTGTTTGAGTTTGGACTTTGGCCACTTTCCACGGTTTTTGTTAATGATTTTACTTTACTACTTGAAATTTTCTATATGCATAGTGATAGTTGTTAGGTTATTTCTCCACCATCGGTGAAATGAGCCAATTTAAGCCAGATTAGATTATATTAAAGGCAGGCTTATTGGGAAGCTAAACTCCAGAGGGTTCACTGGCTCCAAGGACTAAGGCCAGGGAAATCACCATGGGAAAGGGGAGACAGGTAGGTGAGGGTGAGAGAAAGGGAGAAAGGGGCATGCATGGAGAGAGAGAAGAAAAAGAGGAGGAGGAGGAGGAGGAGAGAGAGAGAGAGAGAGAGAGAGAGAGAGAGAGAGAGAGAGAGAGGAAAAGAGAGAGAGGAGGGGAGAGAGAGGAGAGGGAGAGGGAGAGGGAGAGAGAGAACACTCAAAATGTTTGGATTATGTAGGAAGGAGCCTCTGGGGAAGGGCAGCTCAGCCTCTGGGCTAGAAAGTTCATGGTTGGAGGCAGGCAAGGTATGACAGATAGGGACTGAGGGATGCTGGGAGAACCTGGAAGCCAGGTTTCCTTTGGGATGTAAAATATGCACATCAGTCCCTTGTCATGGGTTTGAAACCAAACAATAATATTCTGTCTAGTACTATGAATACATCCTCACATAGACAATGTCTCAGGCATGTTAAAATGCTGTTACCCGTAACTTTGATGACAGTAAAACAACAGTGTATGGCAACGACTTGTAAGTAAATCAATAGTGTATGTTTTCAAAATACTTACTAGAATTTACACATGTTAGTGTGAGTGTCTGCCATATATGTGCAGGTGCGTGCAGAAGCTCAAAAAGTGTCCCCTGGAGTTGGAGTTTCAGGCAAGCTATCCTATGAAGGTGCTGGGGTCTGAATTCAAGTCCTCTGGAAGAGTAACAAGTGTTTTCTTTTTTTAAAAAACCACTGAACCATCTTTCCAGCCCCAAGAAAACACATTTTTGTTGTTTTGCATTGTTGTTGTTATTGTTGTTGTTGTTGTTGTTGTTGAGACAGGGTTTCTTTCTCTGTGTAGACCAGGCTGTCCTCAAACTCAGGTAGATCTGCCTGCCTCTGCCTCCCAAGTGCTGGGACTAAAGGCATGTGCCACCACTGCAATAAAACACATTTTAAAAGGTATTTTTATAAAGAAACAAACATACAAGAAAGTTGCCTACAGATGATTGATTAAAATGTTGCGACAAGATTTTAACCCATATCTTGGTGAATAGTTTAAAATGCATTAGTTCATGACACAGAGGAACCCTTTAGAAGACAAAAATACCATACATATTCTACTACCCAAGTACAGATATCTGTTATGTGACACAGTCATATATAGACTGTCATTGTTACTATACAACATAAGGCAGAGAAGAATAAATTCCTCTATTGGAAGCCCACTGTCAATTAATAGTCATGGGTGGCCCATAAACCCCAGGGGTCATGGGCAAAGGACACCCAAGTTTCTATCAGCGAATACTACCTTGAATACATTAATAGAAGCATCTACTCATTTTGATTGGGATATATCTGAGATAAATTTTGCTGAAGGGGGACCCACTGAAGATGTGTCAATTTGTAATGGTACAGCCAGTGAGGTTAAAAATAGTTAATGAAGACTATATTGCCATCAGAACCTCAGAAGCAAAAGGTGTTGATTTGTATTTACATGATGGGTGATAAGAAGATCAAGATCTTTTTTTCTACAGTGCAGTATGCAACACCCCTGCTTTACTAGGTTAGTTTAAGAAGTTTAACAGTGGTGGCAAGACCCTACATTATGTTCAGGGCAATGATAAACACTTTCTCTCTGAGAATACTTAATGAGTAGGTCAGACAAATCTCTTTGGAGAAGGATGACATTCATGCCATTTCATAACAGCACCTGGAGGAGATTGGATACAGTTATGATTGTGCCTAGCAAAGACTGTGTACAATGGGAGGACCACTGAGATAACCCATGGGTGGCCATGATATGTGGCTAGCATTTCCATTCAGAGGTAAAGACAATCTATAGCTGCAAGACTGCCAATATAGAAAGTGAATAGAATATACTAGCCAAATAGATAATGGGAAGATATTTCCATGTGCATGTTGAATGGACCCAATAATCCAAATAATGTTGGATTGAAAGATTTTAAGGGATGGAACCATAAGATTTAAGGTTGCTATAATAAACCATGAGACACAATTCATTTATTTTAGGATTAAGAACAGAACGAACCGCACTATTAAATGGACTCTGTGGGGCTAATCATTTCTTTGCTTTTCATTGCTCTCTTATATAACAGATTCCAATCCTTGAAAGTATTGGTTTCAATTTACTTTTGGCCATATTAATTGTTTTAATTGGGAGTTCATGGGGCCTTGTTAAGCAATTTGTCAAGACCTAATTTTCATTTATTATGAGAACAAGTGTCTATCCACTATGGGATATTTTAAGATAATATGTGTTACAGACACAAGGATTTTAAGCAAAAGTTCTGATGGTTAAGGAAAAGTATATCTATTTTCCCTGTAAATTATGTTTAGTAGCTTGCATAATATTATAGAGAAGGATCATGTTTAAATTTAGAGAGATCCCCCGATACAATAGTTAATTTAGATTCAATGTTGATTAAAGCCAGTTGATGTATCTCACCAGATGTTCATTAATGAAGAACAAAAGACAATGTGCTTCTATCATTTTGTTGCACATATTTTAAAAAATGTGTGTTTTGTTTTATTTTAGCAAATTTTGGGTTCCCAGTTAGGTAAAATCTTAAAGTTTGGTGTTTATTGCAAATTTGTTTGTTTCCTCATAGACTCTGATTTGTTACTTTCTTTCATTTCTTCTTGGTTGTTACTTATTGGATAGCTATCCTTCACAGGATACACAGGGTAGACAGCTTCTTTACCCTGCCTATTCTTTTTTTTTTCCTCATCCACAGGCCTCACATCAGTATCTTCAGGATTAGAAGCCTTCTCTACAGTGGGTGCTCTGAGAGGTTTAAGGGCTTGGTTTAATCTGGGCGTGAATTAACCACATTGCTGTGCCATGGGGATGCCGTGGATGTTTTCTCTAGAACTAGGATTGTTGTAACAGGAGCTAGGCAGTGGAGTGGTACAGAGAAACTTTTCTGGGTCTATACAACTCAGGTCAATGAACTGAAGCCACCTCCTTCTAGGGCCATGCTATGAAAAATTAAGTAAAAATTTCTCAATGATATTTTATAATATGGTATTTCTAGTCAATAGATTTGTGGCTTTGGGGCTTATCTCCAGCAAATAACATCTAGTACAGACTCTCTGGGCAGTTGTAGAGCAAGTATTATTAGGTGTGTAATAGTCTACTTTCAGTAACTATATCCTCCATGGAGTGACAACTAACTTTTCCAACGTAGGATCCATGTCTAGACAGGCCATTTATCTGTGGCTTATGTTGGGTCCATTAAGCTGTTTTCAAGATTAACCCTTTCACTTGCTAGTAAGCCACAAAACCACAGACAGCTAAAGTGCACTGAACAGAACTGATTTTCACTGAGCGAGAACTTTATTACCAAATGTGTTTTTTCTCTGTTCTTTTCTTACCAGCACCTGGATCACAGGTCATCTTGGATGAGAACTTCAATAGCCCTGTTACCAGGAGAGTGTGCATAACAGTGACCACGGAAGCAGCAGCACAGGAGGTGGGAAGAGTCACTACTTTTACCTGAACAACTATTAGAAAACCAAAGTGCTATGGTTAATTCTCCCTGAAGTAGTACCTCCGTCTTTTACAGAAACCTAACAAAAGGCGATCAGCAGTGGTCCTAAGATTAGACACAGTGGATACCTACTGAGGATCTGGAGTCCAAACCACAGTAATCAGGAGTCAAGTAATGGCAGGCAAAGAAATGTATTGCCTGGGGACTAACGAGATGGCTAGCCAGTTAAAAAGCCTATACTGCTCTAGGAAAGGATCCTGCTGAGTAGCTCACAACTGTCTGCAACTCCAATTCCCTAAGTCCCAACAACCTCTTTTGGTCTCTGTGAAGTATGTGCACTCATGTGCATAGATCCACACACAGACCTGTGTATATGCGTAATTCAAAATAAATGTTTGTGAAAAACAAAGGAATAGAGCTGGAGAGGTGGCTCAGAGATTAAGAGCACTTGCTACTCTGCAGAGAACCTGGGTATGATTCCCGCACGCACATGATAGCTTACAACATTGTAACCACAGCAACTCTGATAAAGAAAGGCATTTAATTGAGGCTAACTTACAGTTCAGGATCTGGTTATTTGCTTGAACAATTCTGTAGGCTGCCAGAGCACAGAAACCAAAACTAAGATAAAAGAAGAAAATATACTTGGTCTATTTGATAAGGAAGATTCCTTGGCTAAGAAAATGTATCCAGAAGCAGAGCTGGCAGGGAACTTTGTGGTTATGACATTTGATAGTTTCAAATCCCAGATGTCTACATAGCACATGGTAACCCTAAACATCATGTCACAACCCCTTCATACACATTCAGAGGCCAGAATGTGAAACTAGAAAACTCTAGTGCTTTGGTCCCAAGAGATGGATCCTGGGACCCTGGGGTAAAACATGCCAGTCATAGTGCAATGATAATTGGGCTGAAGCCCAGGATGGTCTGAAATTGACACTAGTATTCTCACTCCAAACCCCTCTGGGGACTGACAGATGGGAAGTATATCCCTCTCAGACAGTTCTTCCCAAGCTTCCAAGTTGTTGCTAGTCCTCCCTATATCTGCCTACTAATAGAAGTCTTGAAAAGGTGGATTTTCCAAATAAGTGAAGATCTGTATTAGGGTTCTCGAGAGCATTGGTTCTCAACCTGGTAGTCACATATCAGATAGCCTGAATATCATATATTTATATTATGATATTCATAACAGCAGCAAAATTACAGCAATGAAGTAGCAATGAAATAATTTTACGGTTGGGGTCACCACAACATGAGGAACTGTATTAAAGGGTCACAGCAGTAGCAAGGTTGACAACCACTGCTCTAGAGGAACAAAATTTATATGGGAAAGAAAAGTTGTTCAGTCCACAAGGCTGGGTGTCTCAGCTGGTCTTTAATCTATTCTGGAATCCCAAAGAAGTAGGCTCTAATGCCAGTAAAGGAATGGACTTGCCAGTGAGTGAGGGCAAGCAGGCAAAGACCTGGTGACTGACACCACCAGAAGGTGTGGTCCCAATTAAAGGTGTATTACCCACCTCAAAGATCTGGATTGGAAGTAAGTCTTCCCACTTCTAACGATTTAATTAAGGAAAAGTTCCTCGTGGGTATTCCTAACCATTTGAGTTTTAGTTAACTGCAGGTATACTGAAGTTGACAACCAAGAATAGCCATAATAAGGCCAAAGTGGAAATTGGAGGTTGGAGTAGGGTTTACCTTGTTCAAAATGAGTCATGTCTAAAGATGTTGAACAGTCTCTAAGCATGCCTCAGATGCCTAGGCATCTAGAAGGGCTCTAATGGGACATATGGCTTGATAAACTAGGACTGGGAACAACATGGAAAGAACTATATGTAGCTAGCATCAAGTGCAAGGAAGGGATCTAGATGGGGAACAATAGTCACTCCGCAGTCACCTGTAAGCAAAGGGCACTGAGAGAATGAGCTGGGAAATCTGGGTATCTCAAAGAGCCTGGGTGCAGCAAGAGCATTCACCCATCCAGGAGCTATACCCAGAACATGTCAACTTGGCGAAAGTGCACTTGGTCTCCCCATCCCCTTCAAGTGGCAACTAGGTACACAATGACAAGGACCAGTGACTGGCTTTACTCAACCTGAATCCAAACAGACTAACCTGTTTGGTGGGTGTCCTGAAACCATGCAAAGTGGTAGATGGCACATACATACTGCCTAGCTCTCTGTATATGTATGTATACTCTGTTGCTCTCTTCTCCTTTAGATTTCTGTATTTTTCACAAAGCTCCAGCCCATTGACCACTAGAAGGCTGGGATGGGGATAAACTACTAAGGGTACCCTGTGCTGTTCTGCAGAATTATTAAATGCTTTTCTGTTGGAACAGCATTTGCCTTTGTCATTCATTTCTTGTGCTTAAAAGAAGTGCAATTACTTCAAAATCATGTCTCCATTTACTTTCTGAAATCCTGAGGACTTTGTGGGGCCAGGAAGTATTCCTCTTATAGCCATTCCCAGCTCCCTGGGGCTCCAGCAAATCAAAGCTTGTTGCCACCCCAGGGGTTGGGAGGAAGTTTAGGGAAGCTTACCAATGGGGTTTATGGCAAGGATTTGACTCAGCAGGAATTCTCCATCTGTACAGAAATTGGGCTCCAAGAGCCCTAGAGTCATCTGAAATTTAAAATTTCTCATTAGTGCCTTTTCACCCCAAGTGTACATCCCCAAGACAAAAAGCTTGGAGAACTGTAGAGTAACTTCAGTGATTATGGTTACCCCCAGATGAAACCTTATCTTTTATCCAGGAGGGGCAAAATTGAAGTGAAAGTTCTTTACTAACACTGTAGAGGGCGTGGAAGAAGTCAAAGGTCAATAGATAGTTTCTTCAAGAAAGTACCTAGCAATGAGGCATTCCAATGTCCTGCTATTCTAGCCCCATCATGTGGAAAGGCCTGGCATTTTTATCTGTCACTGTAAAAACACTGAAAAAAAAAAAAACAACAACAGTTTATTATGAACTGACGACACAAAAGACAATATGCTCTAGGAACAGAAACTCATGTTAACAACATGAGCTCTAGATAAACATGGTTTCCTCTATAAATGGATTGCGCAAGTCTTTTATAGTCCTAAGAAGGAAGGAGATGAAGTCATCAGGGAGATAAACTACAAAACTTCGAGGACATCCTTCCCAAGGTTCAGGTAGCCTCTCCCTCCCAGCTGCTGGGGGAGGAAGGATCATTCTTTATGTAGGATGTGGCTGTTGGTAAGTTTCCTGTACTCCAGTGGGTGGCCCCACACCCATGCACACATGGGCAGCACTAGCTAGACTATATTATTAAAAAAATGAACACACTCTTGTTGAGGGTGTATGGAAGTAGTTGGGGGGAGCAGGATTATCTATGACCATATTCTAGTGGCTACCTGCATGAACATCTCAAAAATATTTTTTTTAAAGATTTAAATGCAGGTCATAGGTCATTGAGCCTAACATACATTGTAATATTCCAGAGTGATGTCATATAGAAAATAAGGCAGACACAGAGGCCAGGGAGAACTGGCTTACAAAGGGGACTAAAGAGTCCAAAACAATTCAGGTTTCTGTGTTTATAACACTCCCTTCCTTGGGGGCTCTCATTCAGGAAATGTAAACAGTTAGGAAGCACACCACACGGTATCTTTGGAAGAATTACGGTTCTCAGACTAGAAGGCTCATGGCACTACCATGAAAACTGCCCTCATGGAACAGAGGATGAAGAAATCTCTCCATTTAATCCTGTAATCTGGTTTTTTTTTTTTTCCCCTCGCAAAGCAATTCAGAAAGGGGCTTTTTCACAGAGCCTTGCATGAAATGAAAGATGAACAACATAGACCAATAGTGTTCGCTATTGTCAGACCTGTTTGTAAGGCTTGAAATCCAAGTGGACTTAAAGTTCCTTTGCTTTTGTTTTGTTGTTGTTGTTTTGTTTTTTTGTTAGCTCAACTGTTCAAACAGAAACATGTTCTCCTCTCCTATTTTGCTCAGTAGTGGGTGAAAGTAATTAGGCTTGACTGTGCCCTGCTTTGATGGCCAATTTTAATTGTCAATTTATTTAGATCAAGAAATGCCTAGGAGGGATGGCAACATGGCTCACTGGTTAAAAGCACATACTGCTCATCCAGGGGACTTGAGTAAGGTTCTCAGTAACCATGTTAGATAGCTCACAACCACTTATAAACCCCAGCCCTAGGGTGATCCTATACCCCTGGCCTTTGGAGATACCTGCATTCATGTGCTTATATGCCCATACACACAGAATTTAAAAAATAAAATATGTCATGCACACAAACAACCAGGAGTGTTAATCAAGTGCACTTTGAATTAAGTTCTAGAGAGGCTTCTTAACTGATGTGGAAAGACCTCCCAAGAATGTGACAGACAGGATCCCTTGGCCTGGAGTTCCAGAGAAGGAAATGAATAGAACACCAGCATCTATCTCCCTTTGTTTGATTCCTGGTTCTCCCAGATATCAATGAACAGCCTTATGCTTCTGCAGCTATGGCCACAAGCTACTCCCACTATGATGGACTGTATCCTCAGACCATGAGCCCAACTAAATTCTTCCTTTAAGCTGCTTCTTATCATGTATTTAGACAGAGCAATGAGACTATTAAGCAAACTATCTACAACTGCAAATTCTCATTGACTAGGAACTATCTGAGCTGGCCGTTTTACACAGCTAGGAATTTTAACTGTAAAGGAGCCATTTTTAAACAGCTCGACTTTTGTAAACAAGTGCTGCATGCCTTCTTGCCTTTAAAAAGGCAGTGAATGGCTTTATACTTTCTTCTTCCTCCTTCCCCCTTTTCTTGCAGCAAATGCTTCTCTGCTATTTAAATGCGAGAGAAGAAAAATTAGTCAGGGGAGCCCATATGCCACTGGCCATAGAGATTCCGATCCACACAAGAATGAATTAGGCAACCCCATCTCTAATGTCCATGGTTCCTAGTCACCCAGGCAGCACTGAACACAGAAGACTTAGCTGTCACAAATGGACAAGTTTGTACGTCATTTTCCTAAGGACCTGAGTTATACACGTGGAGAAGACTGAGGCCTTGAGAAGGAAGAAAAAAAGGATCGATTCAAGATTTCTAAGCAGCAGAGGTCAAAATTAGCATCATGTAATATGTCTAGGTTTGCCTACTTCAGTCACATCTTTGGCTAGTATTTCAGGGAACCACCAGCAGGTGGGGGTAGATTTGTTTCAAATCAGGCTGTTCCAAGCATCCTGAAATCACATTCCATAATCTGACCCACATTTATCAGACAAAACATAGGTGAAGCCCAATTTTTTTTTTTTTTTACTCTTAGGTGCCCTTGTAACTACGAAGATTGCCCCAAAGTAGATGACAATGATCAATTCAATTCTAAAACTTTGTAGCCCAAATTCACATAGCAAATGGTCCAAAACACAGAGAAAAATACAAACATGCTGGTATCATTTGTAGGGGTTCAACTTTTGTCTAGTTAATTTACTAAGATATCCAAATTGAATAGGTTTAAATCTGAGCCTTGACTTATGTTATAAAAGAAAATGAATGGTAAAGGAGTTTGTCTGGGTTTTGACCTCATTCCTTTTTATTTGTTTATTTTTAACATTTATTTATTCTATATACATGAGTACACTACACTGTCACTGTCTTCTGACCCACCAGAAAACATCATTGGCTTCCATTACAGATGGTAGTGAGCCACCGTGTGGTTGCTGGGAATTGAACTCAGGAAGAGCAGTCAGTGCTTTTAACTGCTGAGCCATCTCTCCAGCCCTCTGACCTCAACCTTACACAGACAATGAGCACTAGAATTTGATGAGTAGTTAGATAAGTTGGAAGTTAAGACAGACAATGAATACAAATCATTCAGAGACAAGACAGGAAACACTATCTGACCTAGCCAGAGCCACACATTCTGTACACAGTAAATGCTTATTCTGTGAACCAATAAAGGAGGAATGGGAGTCTGTGGTCCAACCACCCAAACTGAAGAATTTGATTTCCATTCTTAAGCTAAAAGCAAACTTCTAAAGATTTCCACTTGTCCCTTGAAAAAGACATTATCTAAGTGGTATCTTTTTTTAAAAAATATATACATATCTATTTACTTATTTTATGTATGCAAACACACCTTCCTTCTTTTCAGACATGAGCCACCATGTGGTTGCTGGGATTTGAACTCAGGACCTCTGGAAGAGCAGTTAGTGCTGTTAACCGCTGAGCCATCTCTCCAGCCCCTCTAAGTAGTAAGAGACTTTAGGTGCTTTGTGGAGAAGCAACTGGAAAGAAGAGATACTTCAGAAAAGGATAGGGGTTAGCAGAACACCACACAAATTGCCTTATAGAAGTCTCAGGCTAGCTAATCTGGATAAACTGTTGCAATAAACATAACTGAAAAGTAGACAAAATATAAAAGAAATGTATTAAGAACTAAGAAGTGGTTAAATGGAACTAAACAACAAGAGCCAGAAAGCTTCAGCACTGAAACCTTTTCCCTAAGGGCACTTGCTGATTCCAGAAAAACATGAGTTCAGGAAGTGGGCTGTAATTTCTGTGGCCTTCTGCGCAAAAGGTACAGAAGTTGTAGCTCCAGGCCCAGATGAGTGTCATATCTATTAGATCAGCAGCTGCTTTCAGCTCTGACTCTGGGTAGCTTCCTCCTTGGAAAAATGGTGAGTCAACCTTTGTACGAATTTATTGGCTAGCTGCCCCATTAGCAAGGAAGTCCAAGGAAACTCAAGTCCTGAGCGCAACATTTAGATGGTAGAATCCCCAGATGCTCCTTTCTCAGGATCAGTGAGTAAAGGAACATGCTTAGAGGGCCCCAGAGCCCACATGATAAAAGCAGAGAACAAATACCTGAAGGTAATCCTCTGACTTTCACATATACTCTGTAGCATGAGTGCACTTGCGCGCACCGCGCACGCGCACGCGCACGTGTGCGCGCGCACACACACACACACACACACACACACACACACACACCAAGCTGTCCTCAAACTTGTGATTGTCTTAGCCCAACCTTCCAAGTGCTTATACTATGGGTGTGTGTCACCATGCCCAGCTGATACTTAATCTTTAGGTGATTTCTTTTTGTTCTGCTTACCGCCCATCTTTAAGTCTGGTCCTAAGTAAAAAAGAAAAAAAATATATATATGAATGAACATTTTTTATGGTTTCCATGCTGTCTTACTACTTGACAACTTTACAACTTCAGTCTTGGCCATGTGTAAGCACTTTCCCAGGTTCTCTACGCTCAGCTGATGTCTAATTCCCACAGAGTTTTATATTTAGATAAGAAGCTAAAACTGCAATATTCTCACTTGAGAGAGGGGGCTCTTGACTATGGAGGGCTGTTCATATAAACACTCAATGCCACTTCAGAATGGCCACTCTGCTCCATGACATTGTTATTTTGTGGGCTCTTAATGCCCGAATCTCAAATTTTCAGATAGCGGTCTAAGCTGAAAGCAACTCTCTTTGATTTTCCAAAGAGAATTTCAAGTTGTTTTTTTTTTTTCTCAAAATATATCAGGCATTCATCTGTTTTAAAAGACAATTGTTTTCGGTAGCTGTAAAAAATAACCCATAGAACCACCATAGCAAACTGTGTTCAAGACAACTGATTTCACAGAATTGAGCTCTGACTTTCACACATATTGCTGTGTCACATACATATCATACACACATGCACACAGAGAGACACCATATGCACACACAAATATTTTTGTTTAGTATTAGATGAAAGCTGTCTTAAGAAAAAATATTGAGAAGACAGAATCTCTCTGTCTCTCTGTCTCTCTGTCTCTCTCTGTCTCTGTCTCTCTCTGTCTATCTCTCTATGTCTCTCTCTGTCTGTCTCTCTGTCTGTTTCTCTCTGTCTGTTTCTCTCTCTCTCTCTCTCTCTCTCTCTCTGTGTGTGTGTGTGTGTGTGTTGACTGAGAACAAGCCAGCCAGAAGGCCATCTAACAATGAAAGTGTTACCAGGTTTTTGAGTGAAAGATAAGTAAATAAATAGGAAAGGACATGACTGCTCCTAGGTATGGTGGAGGGGAGAGCTTATTGTAGATAAAAAAGGAAGCATAGCCAGAGACAGGGACATCTGGGGGAGTCCATAGTAGACATGGCCACACTGACCTGGGAGATGGGAGGAGATGGGAGAGGGGAGAGAGGTCGCTGACCAAGAGGGTAAAGGGGAGACCAAAAGCACCAGGTTACCAAACTGGCTGGATTATATAGGGAAGGGCTAACCCACGCCCAGGAGGGGAGGAGTGGGATATGCCAGCCATACCCTGTAACAGTTGGTAGAGACTGAGGGATTCTAGGAGAACCTCAAGGCCAGAATCTGTGTTGATATGTATTTAACATATGCTTCAGCCATTAACCCGGGTTTAAGACCTAACCATTTTCATCCATTTCACTACATTGCTAACATTTTCAAAAGCTAATTGTCTCTAAAGGAAGAGATGCTGACTCTTTTCCCAGTGCTTCTCTTCATTTTGTCAGGGATTCGCCATTTTTACAGGTCACAGTTCTCTCCCAGAGCCCACAAAAATCGACCATTTCACATGTGCACCACATTCCAGAAGTATTTTCCTCCCTTGCCATGGAACGGCTAGAGCTAAGAAAATGTTCTAGAAAGTCTAAGGTTTGTGTTATAAGAACGTGTGTATTCCAGAGAGCACTTGACCACAAACCTGAAAAGCTAGCTCCACCGTGTCTGAATATCAGCTTTATCACATGAAATATGAATGTGATAATAGTGTCTATTTTAATAGAACAACTCTGACAGAAGGGGATATTTATCTGATTCAATTTCCTGGTTGTGAGACATAACCTACCTTCTTCTCTATCAAGTTTCTTTCTAAAAGGTCTCTTTTGGAAAGGCTGCTGTTACTATATATATCCACCAGAGGTCCTCAGCTGTCCTGATTTAATTATAAAAGACCTCTTTCCAGAATCTACAGTAATAATTTTCCTGAATGCAAGCAAGGTGGGCTCATATTTACAGAAGGAATCTTTCTCAGAAGCTCAATGAGACAGAAGGGTACAAGCGTAGGGAGTAGAGCCCCTTTTAAGAAAGGAGATTTTTAATGCATAGATTACCTACAACTGCTATTCTCAAATCTTAGCAGCTAAGAGAGCTAGGGCTTTCAGCAGGGTACTGATGCCTGGGTTTGGGCACTCCCAGACTCTGGTGTTATTCCCAGAAAGCAAAAATAAGGGGTTTTCATAAATTGTAAGTAGTAGCTCCTGGAAGTTTGCAGGACATACCTTGTAGGGCAACTTATGGCGCCCCTAGTCAGAAGCACTCTCTTACTTTAGTTGAATTTAATTTTATATAAACATAAGCATATAATTACGTACACATTTATTGGGCACTTTGTGTTATGAAGACATAATATACATTAACTCAGGTTAAGTGTATCTGTCTCCCCAAACAATTACTGTTCCTTGAAACAGGATTCTTTATTATGTGTATGTTGGGAGGGTGTGTGTGCACATGTATACAAGTATAGTCAAAGGCCAGAAGGGAGTGTGAGATTCCCTGGAGCTGGAGTTGCACATGGGTGTGAGCTGTCCTGTGTGGGTACTGAGACCAAACCACAAGAGCACTGTGTACTCTGAACTGCTGGGACATGTATCCAGCACCACACTTAACATCCTTAAGGCACAGCATTTATTCTTCTGAATGACAACTGCAATTTCCCCAGCATAATTGAAAATATTGCAATTTTCTTATATCACCTTGTGGATATTTAGATTTACTGACACTAGTCATTGATATGACTCCTCTTTCTTTTTGTGTCTTCTTGGTTCATTGTGGAACATTACCTGATTGGACATGCATAGGTTGACTACTATCATGTGTAATTTTTCAATTGGTCCATGTGACTGTTTTAATCTCAACATCAGGCATATTTTGAAGAGGGGGAATATCATGGCTCTTGTTCCACTGTTTTTATTCAAGATGCCTTTGACTGGTGCATAATTTTTGTTGCTGTTAGTTAGAGCTTTATACAAATTTTAGAGTCATTCTTGCTGACCTGGGAACTGGTATTTTGTGGGGATGATCAGGAATTCATAGCTATCACAGGTGTTATGGACGTTTTAACAGTATTGATTTTTCCTGTCTGTGAACATGCTGTGCTTTTCTATTTTACTTTGTGAATGTCCTCATCAATTTCTTTCATCCACAGTTTATAATCTTTATTACTGACATTACATATCTCTCAGGCTAAAATTATTTCTAGATCTTTTGATACTAATGGAAAGCGAATTTTTTTGGTTTCTATTTCAGAATGTTAACTAGTAGCATTGTTATTAGTCAGATTTCAACTGCTATGAAAAATATTTAAGATGAACAACTTAAATGTAGAAAGGCTTATTTTGACTCTCTCTCTCTCTCTTTTTTTTTTGAGACAGGATCTATCTAAATAGTCCTGGGTATCTTGAAACTCACTATGTAGATCATTCTGTATGTAGATCATTCTGGCCTCCAACTCTACAGAGTCTCCTGCCTCTGCCTGAGTGCTGGGATTAAAGGAGTGTGCCACCATGCCTGGATCAAGATTTAAAGATTTCTACCTATAGTCACTCAGTACCATCCCTATGGCAGTATGGACACATGGTGTCTGATGATTGATATTTATGGGACGAAGAGTCACTTAATTCAAACCTCTTGCCATGTCTGTGAAGGAGTTGCTAGAAATGGATTTATTGAGGTAGGAACATTCATCTTAAATGGGCACGGCAGCATTCCATGGACGGGGGTCCAGACTGAACAAAAAGAAGAAAGGGAACCAAGCATGAAAATTCATCATGAGAATGGTGGAGCTTCACTGAAGTGTGCTAAGAAATGGGAAGGAAGTTATGATGGTTGTCTTTAATCATAAGTAACATGAAAAGTTAGTGAATTTCCTTATTCAAAGATATAGAACCCTGTTCCCAGTTCTGAAAGACTTTTGGGGGGCTAGAGAGATGGTTCTTTGGTTAAGGGTGTTGGTTGCTTTTGCAGAGGACTAGAGTTTGGTTCCCAGCACTGACACAAGGCTGCATACAACCATCTCTAATATCAGATTTGGAAGATCTGACGCCTTTTTCTGACTTCTTTGGACAACTGCACACTTGTGCTTGTCCATACACATCAATTTTTAAAATACATTTTTGATTTTATAAAGATTTCTTTTATCCTTAGTATAGTCAGTAGAATCTGGGGTTTTATTATAGACCAGAAACCCCTTGAAGTAGAAAAGAGGATGAAGTTCTTGCAGTGATGCTGAAAATGATTTCCTCAAATAATAAGCACAAACTTGTACACTCAGGAGTGGGAAGCATAAAGGAGGGCATTGGCTCTAAGAATACACTGCTACTATAGAGCCTGTGAGTTTTATCTGTAATACCACACCTCCATCACTTTACATCTATATAAGCAAAACAGATGTACTGTGATCAGTCTTTCATTAGCCTCAAAACCAGGAATTGCATCCTGAGATCTTCATCATTGCCAATGTAGAAGGGAGCAAAGATTTTCAAATCCACACTCACTAAAGCCCAGAAATTCTAGAAATTATGGACTCCCCCTCATTCATTCATATCAATGTCATGATTTTTTTTCACTTTTCAAAGCTAAAGTGTGTATTGAATTAAGCCATGAAAGCATTTGGGGAAAACAGTCTAGCTTTCTAACCTCTCTCATAGAACAAAGCTTGTGACAAGGTTTAAATAGAGTCAAAATAACTGATCTATATTGACCACAAGAGTATATTCCAGAAATGAGGTTAGGAGAGTGCTTTCATAGTCTATCTCAGAAACAATGGTGACCTTGGGTGGGGGATGGAGGTTACAGAGAAAGAAGCAAACATACTAAAAAGTAGTTGGATTTCTACTTTACTCTGAAAATAGGACTTGCTTCCTATAGGTTTTCTTAGGGTTGAGGAAAAATACGAAAGTGTCAAGATTAACACCTATTTCCAGCCCTACCCAGCCATCCAATTTTCTTGTGAGCCTGGTTTAGGAGCCCCTCTTGTGTCTCTAGCAGCAGCACACTGAACTCGTTCTGCTGCTTTCATCATCTCTACTTGTGCTAAATTATCACATCCCCAGGGCAGAACATGTGTCTAGCTGTGCATGGCAACCTGCCTGGCAAATGGTGTTCTGTTAATAAATATTGTTTATAAGACTAGATGGAGGAACACTGGGTCCTGCTCGGTCCACCTGCTCAGAAGGCTGAGGATTGCCATGTACTATAAGACCCTTAGGACACTTTGCTTCTCACAAATGTGGATGGGGCTACATCTCCCAGTGTGCATTGTGAAGCCCCGCTTTTAATATTTTAATGCACTATTCGATAATTTCACACATGTGACTAATGCATTTTGATAAGATCCACCCCATTACACTCGGACCCTACTTCTTGTTCCCACTCCTTCTGAAACCTTCTTCCAAGCAAGTCCCTCTTATTTCATGTTGTTCTTGTTACTTAAAAAGACTCACTGAATTTAGTTAGGGTTGCTTATGCAAACATAGGTCAGGCATTGTTCACTGGAACGTGGGAAACTTCTCAATCATTTATACCACTGAAGAAAATGCTCTTTTCCCCCAGAATCCGGTACCTATAGCTAGTTCTTCATCTAGGGGTGGAGCTTCATGAGCTCCCCCCACCCACCCATGGTTGAAATTTGAGTAGGCCTCATCTTGTGCAGGTAAGCACAGCTGCTGTGAATTTATGACTGTGACAGCCAAGCCATGTCCAGAAGACAGCAGCAACACTCATTTTGCATTCAGGATCCAACTATCAAGGACAGACATATATACAATTAAGGTTTATTCAAGCCAATATGCTGTGTTCAATACATTTGTCATCTGCTTTCCAAGGAACAATTGTTCCAAGAGTAGTTTTCCCTCACTTTAGCAAATTAGAAACATGGAGAGCTCCTGAATTTTGCCTTAGGCTCTTCTTTGAATGAGCTAGCCATATAAATATATGAAATAAAATTGTTATTGTGAAGGTATGAATGCACAGGAAGGTAACTACTGCTATCCACTGTCTATGAGTAAGACCAAAACTTAAAAGAAAGGCATTATTAGTTTGTATGGTGTGGGCTGAGGGCTTTGAACAAAATACTTATATTTGAAACATTTAAATTTAGAGATGGCAATAAGACACCAAATCCAATCAGAAGTTACAAAGTAAGATGACAGGCCCCTTGTGACTCAGGTTTCTCTCTGTTACTAGCTCCACTAGTGACTACGCTTTATAACTGCCAAGATAAAACTATGAGAAGTTGGTTGTTTTGTAAACAACTACTTCTATGCTAAGACGGCAAATAGTTATATTAAAATGAATTGATTTTGATGGAGCTTAGTGCTTTGCTCACTTCTTGGGTTCTAAGTTCTCCCTGTCTGTGTAAAAATGGCCTTTTCCCTCATTTTACTGATCTCCATGACATTCCAACAGGGACAAATATCTTTGAGACATATCCCAGGCACTCATTCTCCCTAGACTGCATTTTCTAACCCTTCTATATATGTATTCAGTCCCTGTGCTTGTTCCCAACCAGAGTCTCACAACTGATCCCAGAGACTATAGATCAAGCCATGCTCCAACAAGCCCCTTCCCATTATTACTCTGCTACTGCATAGAAAAAGATGGTCCCATAACTTTCAGTATTCTTAACATCAACTGTGTGCTCAGTAGTAGATTTATGTGTATTCACATACAAATGTATTTTACCATGTATGGAAGTCCTATTATCTGACTGTGGAAATGAAGCAAGTGAGGCACGAGAAGTCAGGTAACTTGCTTTAGTTCATACAATTAATGAGTAACAAGGAACAGGGCTGGGATTCAAATCCAAGCACTTCAGACCTCTGGGCCTAATCTTTGTCCTTTGCTATAGTGCTTCTCCTTATTGCTGAATAAAGAAATAGCTTATATTTGTTTTTCAGAGCTGCTTTGAAGATTGAATTATTTTTAGATGCCAGGATAGGATGATCATTTGATGATCAGTGAGAAAGTAGAAAAAGGACATTTTGCAATTCAAGTTCCAGACAGGTCCTCAAGCTGCAACAAGCATTTTCAATTATTTCAATAGACACAAAGTGAAGTTATGCATAAAGAGAGTAGAAAAATAATGCATTTCAGTGAAGAGAATCTCTTTTAATGAGCTTGTGTTTAATCGAATGAACATAAGATGGCCCAATCTGATTTCATTTCCATTGCTGACACCTAAATAGAATTTATAAGTTTACAGCAAACCTTTCCTGGATGCAGTGCATTTTTTAATAGGTTCATGAACTTAAATACTTGGACATGCTGTTCTCAATGTACTTTGTTCCACATTAGTCAGGTTAGCATTATTAAACATAGCTTCGGTTGATGTCGGCCCACTAAAGCATATTGACACCTCATGTTCTGCTTTAACCCAATATATAACATGTAGGGGAACCAATTAATTGTGAGGAACAATATTCTCACAAACAATATCAAGAAAAGAAATAGCAACTATCAGAAGAGCCTGGTGAGTTTCTGTCATTTAGTTTGTGAAAATGAGCCCCACCTAAACAAATCCTACACTCACCACTGCATTCCAAACCAGTATAGCCTGTAAATTCAAGGGATTAAATGGGCCCACATTATAAAAAGCATACTGTTCATATTGTTCATTTCCTCAAATTTACAAAGTTCCCAAGAGAAAGCCAAGGTTAACTCTGCTAAACCCACAAAGTATAGAATGAATCAAGTAAGAAGTTCAAGCAACTTTGAATCTGACATTTTAAAAACATCAATAAGGCAATCTCCTTATATAAGAATAGATGAAACTGAATAACTATATTCTCATCTTTTTTCCTGTGGTTTGTTTTAAGCTGTCAAGTGTCAATATTAGTTTGCAACAAAGGCCACACACAGCCACCTCATGTTTCTTTATTTATTAAAACAAAGGGTAGAGATTCAGGAGCTAAATCATACTTGGCAAAAAAGTGTGCTTTAAAAAGTCTAACCTGGGGTTTTTGTTCCTGTTTTTAATTCTGGCACTAAGGAGACTAAAACAGGAAGATTGTTTCAAGAATAAGATGTGTGTGTGTGTGTGTGTGTGTGTGTGTGTGTGTGTGTGTGTGTGTGAGAGAGAGAGAGAGAGAGAGAGAGAGACAGACAGACAGACAGAGAGAGACAGAGACGAGACAGAGAGACAGAGAGAGACAGAGAAACAGAGAGAGTGTGAAAAGACTGTAGTTACTGATGAAAGAACTACTAAAGCTTTCAGACTCTTTGGGAAATGAGACATAAGCACACAGAATTCTAGTAAAAGCCACTACACAGTGTGAGTACAGGAAGAGCCATACATTCAAAAAAATTATAGCTCTTACAAGTGACCTTGGAAGAAAAGTGCACCTTTTTTGCTTTGAAAAGATGAGATTCTGAGAGGGATTCCTGAATATCTATATTCTAGGGTTGCACATGATAAGTCCAATGGCCCCATGAAATCGAATCTATGGTGGGCCTGACAGGAAGGACAGAAAGGAGAGAGCTGGACTATAGATCAGTAATGGAAGCTTGAACTGGAGTAGAAAAGTAGAGAGGACAGTGGGAGGAAGCATTGTGGCAATAAACTCGGATAAACTTGGGGGACAAGCTGAAAATGATATCCGTAAACTATGCTTAAAAGCCTAGATAATCAAGAACTGTGGGGCAGTGATCTGTGACAGACATTCTGGCACCTGATCGAGCACAGGCGTAAACTCTGGATGACCCAGCAGAACAATCCACAAGGGACCTGAAAACGTTATGCCAATGCTCCCGGGAGGCTTTTGGCTCCGGTCATGGTCACCTACCACCCCTCCTCAGGTAGAGGCATGGCCACAAGCCCCAAGCCATCCCCAGGTTAATGAGACACCTAGAGGCTTAGCCATGCCCCTTCCCAGTTACTATGTCTGCCACCACTCTCCTAGAGGGGCTGGGGTACAATTCCATCCATGCCACTCTCCACAATGAAAATAAATGTCTTAGAATTATGGACTGTCTCTTCTTCTGGACTCAAAGTGGGAAGTGAGGGATCTGGCCCTTGATTAAGGAGCTGCATCTAATCTCTTGCTGAGGGCTTCCCAGCGCTCCCAGACAGTACCCATTCACCCAAGCTTATGTGGTGTCTGATGGTGTCCACAATGCCCAGAGCCTGGAAACTCCAGAGCCAGCTGCAGCATTCCCCGGGGTGGCTCCCTCTTCTACCCATGGGCTGTGTCTCCACAAAGCCCTCTCACACAGCCTGGCCAGCTCGTCGAACTGTAGAAGAGCTCACAGCCACTTCCCGAGCGTCTCCTGTCCCACCCAGAGCCGCAGCGCCCGGGGGGGGGGGGGTCTTCTTTCCACCTCGCCAGGTTTGTCCCAACCATTGTGAACTTCAGAAGTCTTCTCCCCAAATGAAAGCAAATTTTTATGAAACCACAAAAGGACAAGAGATCAGCATTGGAAGCCCCAAGTGACTGTGTTAAGGAATAAAATAAAGATGCATGGACTTCGACACCTTTGACTTGTAGAAGATCATGCACATCCAAGGCAGGATGCAGGGAGTAGAGTGGACAATGCATTCTCAAATCAGAGATGCCACTATGCATTGTCTCCATAGTCGGTCGGATGGTATGTACTCTACCTTTAGCAGAATGGTTCCAAAAAGCCCTTATTAGGAATTTAGGCCTCCACTATTTATACTGTGATCTCAAGCAACAACTGTTGTTTCTGTATTTTTTTCTGCTTGGGATTCATAGAATCACAGAACTAAAGATTGGAAAGGACTTCAGTGTAAAGCTCACAAAATCATTGTGATCTCTCCATAAAATTCTCACTACAAATTCATGCAGTCTCATGTCCAGCAAGTTTGACCTCATTCCCTTGGGCCTGTATATTTTTTTAAAACTGTATTTAGCCCTTCATTGAAAATGCAGGGATTTTTTAATTGGATATTTACTTTATTTACATTTCAAATGTTTTCCCAATTCCAGGTCTCCCCTTCTGAAATCTCCTTTGCCATCCCACTCTCCCTGCTTCTATGAAGGTGCTCCCCCATCCACCCACCCACCCACTCCCATATTCCTGCCCTGGCATTCCCCTATACTGGGGCATCAAACACCCTCAGGTCTAAGGGTCGCTCCTCCCACTGATGTCCAACAAGGACATCTTCTGCTTCATATTCGCTGGAGCCATGGGTCCCTCCATGTGTACTCTTTGGTTGGTGGTCCAGTCCCCAGGAGGTCTACGGGTGTCTGGCTGGTTGACACTGTTGCTCCCCCCATTGGGCGTGTATTAAATACAGTTTTTCGCCATTCCTTGTCTGTCAGTAACTATTCTAGGTATGTTACTAACTTGATCTCCTATCAAATTTTACAAATCATAGAACTACAGAACAAAGAAAAATGAATAGTATGACACTGCACATCTAATGAATGGTAGTTGGGATTTAGGTTTTAAATCTGACTCCCCTGCTCTCTTGATTAGAGTCTTTGTAAAATTCTGTCTGCCTGTAAATTCTGTCAATGGTTAGAGCTGTAACATCACTTCAGGGACAGGGGTTGGTCTCTTTGAATTATACTAAAAGATACAGATCTTATATATCATTTTTATAACATAAAAGAAACTTGAGATGTACTTAAGAATTTGATACATATGATGTTCAAAATCAAGGCAAAACAAAGCAAAGTAGCAAATCATTGAGAAAGGTTAATTGTCCTTTCCCTCTCTTAGGATGTAGTAATTTTGTGCTTTCAATTTTCACCAAAGAGCCTTCTAAGTAGTAAATTTGATGAGCCCTATACTTTCTTGTGTATGAAAACTAATGGGTCCCTAATGGGAAGCACTGTTTTTATTTTTAGGATTTAAGGGGTGTATGTGAGGGTTAGGATCTTACTTTTTGGGCTAGGGTGGCCTAGGAATCACTTACTATATAGTACAGGCTGGCAGGAATTCCCAGAGATTCTCCTGGCTTAGTCATGGTCAAACCTGTGAAATAAGGTAAGAAAAAACTGGTTTCTCAAATCCCTAGGGTTTCTCTTTCTTCCTTTGGGTACCCACATCACAGATCTGGATGGAATACCTACATCTGAGAAGCCTATTGTTTTCCTCATTGCTGAAGCTAATAGTAACTAACAAATAGTAACATTGCTGACAATAGTAATTAAAGGACGGTATCTGGGCTCACATTGTAAGAGGGAATACAGTTCACCATGATGGAGAAGACATTGTAATAGGAGCAGAAGATCACTGCATTCGTTATCAGCAACTACTAAAAATGAGTGCTGGTGCTCAGCTCTGGTTCCCCTTTTAATTTAGTTTTAGATCTCAGTCCATGGAATGATGCCAAGTATTCAGGGCAGGTCTTGACACCTCAGTTAAACAGCTCAGGAAACGCCCTCACAGGCACTCTAGGACTGTCTTCTAGTGGTTCTGAATCTGATCAAGTGGACAATGAAGATTAGCAATCACAATGAATGGAAGCTAGCAACATTAGATTCTAGGAGCTAAAGATGCCTGGGATCAACAACAAAGGACACTTACTTCTGAGCTCAGAGGGTTTGGAGAGAGTGACTGGTGAAGTCAGGGAGCTATTTTAGATGCTGTTCTAGTTAACTTTTCTGTTGCTGTGATGAACATGACTAAAAGCCACTTGGGGGTGGAAAGAATTTATTTCAGTTTACAGTATATAGTCCATTACAGATGGAAGTCTGGACAGGAACACAAGGCAGTAACCTAACCTGGAAGCAGGAATGAAAGCAGAGACCTTGAACGAACACTGCTTACTGGCTTGTTTCCCATAGCTTCCTCACCCTGCTTTCTTAGACAACCCAGGACCACCTGGGGTGGCACTGTCCCCAGTGTGCTGAACCCTTTCACAATAATCATGAATCTAGAAAATTCCCCACAAACTTGCCTACAGGCCAATTTGATAGAGGCAAATCCCTGATGACTTTAGTTTATATCAAACAGAAAATAAAACTTAACCAGACATTTGATGCTATGTCTATACCATTTACCATGACGCTTGGGCACATGATAGTTGCTCATCAAAATAAACAGTTATTGAATGACTTAAAACATGGATACACAGATGAACATAAATCCAATGTTTAAGCTCATGCCTATAATCTCAACACTAGGGTCCCCTTACTCTTATTCTATAGCTCCCCCTCCCCACCTTGTGAGTATTTTTTGTTTGTTTGTTTGTTTTTGTTTTTTTTTTTTTTTTTGAGAAGACAGGGTTTCTCTGTATAGCCCTGTCTGTCCTAGAACTCACTCTGTAGACCAGGCTGGCCTCGAACTCAGAAATTCGCCTGTCTCTGCCTCCCAAGTGCTGGGATTAAAGGCATGCACCACCACTGCCCAGCTCCTTGTGACTGCTTATGTGACCATAAGTTTGACCTCCATACCATCTTCTCTTTTTTATTTCCTTTATTCTTGTTCTCCAGACAGCTGTTGAGATGTACAGCTTGCCTGTCCTTGGTTCTTTTCTTTTAAACTTTATTAATGCTGTCCTTGATTGTCTATTCGAGTCTATTCTTAATTTACCTCTAAGACTAAGAACCCTAAGATGGAAGCTTAGTTTCCCCTGTATCATCCAGAAGCTGACATTAAAGTTTATCAGAGAAGCAGCCCTCCAAAAGGATAGTTTATAGATTACTTTGCTATAAGGACTTGACATTGTAAAAACTTGTTAATCGGTTTCTGTAAAGCTGGTATTGGATCTTTAAAATCCACAGGTCACACAACATTGAAAGGAAAATTAATTTAAGTTGGGGAAGAGCATGGCACGATGAGATTCTTAGACATGTTCTAGAGTTCACAAGATGAACTGGACCCTTTTCCACTTTAACTATGTTATTGATTATCCTTGAGTATTTGGGAGTCAGTGAACTAAGTTGGTACGCTGCTCTAGAAATTAAAAATCTACATTATCATCTGGAGGAAGATGGGATAATCCTAGGACTGATTACTTCCTTATAGCAACATAAGCTAAGAGATACATGACAAATTTTGTGAGCTACAAAATGACCATGTTCTCCTGCCAAATGAAATTGTGGGAAACATATTTTGGCTAAGCCATTTTTACACATTACAAAAACCACATGCTATCCTATGTGGAGACATTTGTGGAAAATGCCTTTTTTTTAACTAGAAGGCAGAGGGGGTCTCATGAAGAGGAGAATGGCAGCCTGAGGGTCTCAGTGTGACATGTGGCTTTCTTTGATATTTCAGACACTTGGGCTCAAGTAGGGCCCCTGGAACTTTATCCTCCTAAGATTTTCTTTTTTACTTAACTCTGGTTATGTATGAACATGAAATAGGTATATAAATAAAATACTTACTGGTAATAAATCAAGAGATAATTTTATTTTAAAACAATTCTTTGATACACTTACAATTTTACCCTTTATCAAAGATGAAAGCAAAGGAAGATGAAGGCAAATGTTGATGCTAATGAAATGGACATGGTTGTTTATTTTTACAGAAAGAAATGAATCTTGGCTGAATGTTTGATACAGCAGAACTTACAGCATCTTCAAAGGTTTTTTTCAGAATTGATCTATATTTTGATTTTACAATCATCTGTGGTAAGAAGGCTATTTCAGGTGAATACATTATGTAAAGTGGCAGAAATATGTATAAGGTCATTTCAGACATTGCTGGGAATTCTCTGGTCATGCCAAGCACAATTTTACTTAACTTTTTAAAAAATGAAACTCAAAGTAGCAACTGCAACAATTTTTAAAAACATATATGCTAATAGAATGCAATCCAAAGACATACTACTTTGATAATTGCTTGTTAAGAAACATGGCAGGGAAATACTAAGACTTTAGTCTCTGTAACCCAACTCTTACATTTCTATAAAAGCAAAAATATTGTGTATGCTGTAAAAAAAAAGAAAACCACTGCAATTTGTGGCACCATACTCTTGAATCTAAGTTGTAGTGTTTCAGGAAGCATTTGCTGCTGTGTGGGGAGATTGGCATGCACAGTGTATTCAAAGGAGATCAGTCACATTTAGGCTGGTATGCCTGTAGATATATGGTGTGTATTCAGAACCAAGACTTAGGGATAAAAAACACGAGTGAGTGCTGCCAGAAACAAGCTAGATTCATTACAGATGATTTTGAATTTATTTTTGTCTTTGCAAAAGCCTTTCAGTGTTGCCAAATTTTAGGTTATACTCACATTCAGTTTAAGAACTGTAAGCTACATAATAGGCAGGTATAAAGCTGTTCCTCTACAGCTCGTGGAGATCACACAAGAAGGGGTGAAAAGAATGGAAGTCTGAAGTTGGGGGTATGGATGGGGAAAAGCTTATCTTCTGGGTACAACCCAGCCATTGCTATCAGGTACTCTCTGAAGCCACAGTTGTTTGCACTGGGCCTATATAAGACTGAACATGTTAATGGCCAACCATGGATTGGAGAGGGGTTCATGAGGCCCTCTCTGCTCAACTATTAGCTATTGATGGCTTCTAGAGGAATAGGAGCCATTATCTTCCCTTCCCACTGTAGGCAGGTGGCCCTGAGATGGCACCTGTGAAAGGCTCAGCAATCAGCTGAGAGATCCCTCACTCTAGCTGTATAGAAATTCTGAGTAGGGAAGAAACCCTTCAAATGCTGGTCTCTAGCAACTTTTCTTTCTCTCAGTGCTTGACAGCAGTGATAGGTCAAAGGGGCAAGTGGCACTAAAGGTACAATTCAGGTGCAGGGCTTGGGGACTGGGTCATTTGGTTCTTCATATCCTCCAGTATAACAGTTCTCAACCCAGGGGTCTGTTATTCTTTACCCCAAAGACTCAGACAGCATTTTGGAACTCTATTTGTGAACATGCCTGCAGATTCTCTTCTGTGACTTCTTAAAGCCTTGTATTTGTTCTTTGCTCTGTGTCCCCTTCCCCACCCTGCTCCACTTCCTGCCCTGAACTATGCAAGTACACCTTCAGTTGCCAGATTTCACTGCATGGACTCAGGGTACTTACATGTTTCATGAAAGCAATTTGGAGCCTGGGTGAAGCTGGAGCACCTGGAGACATTTTTCAGGAACTGAGTGCTGAGTACCACTGGGATCACTCAACCACAGGGATCCCTATCTGTTAGCGGTGGGATGCTGCTGGGTAGATAGGATTTCTGAGGAGGCCTGCTAAAGTTAGTATCTTACAGGCAGCTGTGGGGCAGATCCCAGCCTGTGAGCACTAGTGGCTAGGTCTGAAAGGTCTGTGGGCTGCCACTTCCTTCCACTGTCCCCTGGTGACCACTTGGCTCTGAGAAGCCTGGTACCCAGAAACCAGGTGGTACTGGATCATTGCCTGATGCCACTCAGTGTCCCATGCCTGCATAAAACTGTCAAACCATGGCATGGCTCATTAGGTGCCTGTGCTATTGAATTTTTGTGACATCCATGGGATCAAGCCACTGCCCAAAGCTGCCCAGAGGTGAGTGCCTGTTTGGTTGTTAAGCCACTGGGTAGTTTGCAAGGTACTTATACAACTGGGTGTGTGCTGGGTAGTTGCAAGCTCATCAGCTGTTCAGGTGCAGCTTTAGGTTGGTTCTTGTCCAGCAGTCAAACCATTTCATATAGGCCAACATCACTGTCTAAAGCCAGCCTGCTATTAAGCCATCCTCTTTGTGGCTGCCCTTGTAGTTACCAGCTCAACTTGTGCTACTGAAAAGCAAGCAAAGACCACTGGAGAGGTGTCTTTATTAGACCTGATGGTGCTACACCACAGGGGTGGCACAAGCACGTGTTCCCATAGACAGAATGAACCTGAGCAGTCCCCTTATATGGCCCAAGAAGATTGTGCTTGGAACAATCACAGCAATTTATTTGGCCAGTCACAGCCATTTATTTTGTACCAATAGAAATCATTGTGGCTTGTGTTTTGTACAAGCTACAGCACTGTCACAAAACATGGAAGTTCCTTCAACAGGGAAGGAAGTAATGCCACTTTGGCCAAGGTGGAAAAGGTTCATCAAGGCATATGATTGAAAAAAACAACTATAGTAGAAACTGTCCTGCATATGTCTGTTTCCAGGACCCTGGGCAATCAGCTATAATTGTTTGACTGTTGTCTTAAAGCAGCTTTGGGGTGTTCGGGACGGCTGGTACTGGGAGAAGGGTAGTATGTTGATCTGGCATGTTAGATTCATAGGCTTTTTGCTGAACGTGGCTTAGGGCAGCACAGGAGAGCCAAATGACTGCTAAATAGAAAATGAGAATACCCCATCTTTGCGTATTTACGGGGAAATGAACACCAGAAGGAATTCTTACAATACAAATCTCCTGTTAACAACAACAGCGATTGTTTTTGTAAATGGGGCTTTAACTGTGTGGCTAAAAGCACCTGTCAGATGTCAAGAGCTATGCTCAAGAAATAAGTTATTGTAGTTATTGTAAATCACTCTTTACTGGCCTGAGTAATGGTATGTATACCATAGTGCTTAATAAGTAGTTACTGATTCTGCTGCTAAAATTGGTTTGTTTGGTTTTATTTTACTTCCAGAGAAAAATATTAACTAGGAAAAGAGGCTGCATGAGTTTCCATGTGAAATAGAGGTAGCAGAGTGGCTGTCTGTGAAGGAATCTGGCAAAATAGAGTAAGCTCCTTAGAAGACATCACCCCTCACCAGCTCTGGCGGATAGACAGTTTTCCTTTACCCACTTCTGTCTTCAACTGAGTTTCTCTCAGAGCACATTCCCAGACTCCTCTCCATTGTCCTCTGCCTTTAAACTATTATGTTATCATAGTTGATTTATTACCCAAATCTCTCCTTAGTCTCTGAATCACCACCACCACACACCCACACACTTTTAAAACCAATTCTCTCGGCTGAAAGGCTCCAGAAGTCTGCCAGCCAGTGTTGCTAAGCAACACAATATCACATGGCCATTGCAGCAATTTCTCTCTGCTCCGCAGACTCAACACTATAGCTAAGATTGGGCATAGCTGAGGAAAGAATGCGTGTGATTGCTTCACTTACGGTTGGTCAAAGGTGTCAGCTCCACGCCAGGATAGCTAAGTTACAGGAAATACAGTTAGGGCAAAAGGTAAGGAAATAAAAACTGTGGCAGGATGTCATGTATTCCCCATGTACTGCTGGCTGTTGTGTGGGGTTCTTAACATGACATGTATGGAGCTCCTACAGGTATACACTATGGAGAAGCCACGGGGAGGAAACTACCATACAAAGTTATATGAAAGTCACTTCTTTATATTTTGTCCTATTTTGTTGTTGTTGTTGTTGCTTTGAGGGTCTGCAGCTTTTATCAAATTCACAACAGGACTAAACTTTCTTGGATCTTCTAATGTGTATATCCAACCCTTAACCAGGGTATCTGTGCTGAATGGCTTCCACAGCCCCTTCCACATTCCCATTTCTCTACTCTGAGCCAGCCTCTATGGACTGCTTTAATGTGCCCCTCTCACCCAATGCTTCCAACCAATCATGAGATTAGGGAGATGGGTCAGAAGAAACTGAGGATAGAGTGCTTTTTCCCCTGGCTACTTGCCTGCAGTTTCCCAAAGATTCGTGGTACCCATCTACTGATTGTCCTGACTTCTGTCTGGAAGCTACCATTTTCCATTAGAGTCTAGTATTTTTCCCTCCTAGTAGTGTTGCATTAAAACCCTCAGTCTAGCTGGGCAGCGGTGGCATACGACTTTAATCCCAGCACTTGGGAGGCAGAGGCAGATGGATCTATGAGTTCGAGGCCAGCCTGGTCTACAGAGTAAGTTCCAGGACAGCCAGGGATATACGGAGAAACCCTGTCTCAAAAAGAAAAACAAAAACAACAACAACAACCCCCCAAAAAACAACAACAACAACAAAACAACAACAACAACAACAAAACAAAACAAAAAACCCTCAGTCTAAGGTATAGCTTTTTGCATGGACTCATTCCTCATAGCTTAATTGATTTAGATTGGAATGGAAGAATCTGGACAACTCATCCATGTTTCATGAAGTGTTAGTGAATTCTTTGATATATTGAGCCATGATTTTGTGACTACTGAGCTATTTTCTAGACACTGTACTTAAACAATTTTTTCCCATTTAGATCTTCAACTGTAGTTAGACAATTATTATAAACAAACTGTATATGAGAAGCCAGGTACACAGAGATTAAATATTTGCTCTAATTTTTACCATCTGGTGGGACATAGAGCTGTGGGTCAAGCATGGTGGTACACACCCTTAAGTTCAGCACTTGGGAGGCACAGGAAGGTGGATGGTTTTAAGTTTGAGGATAGTCTGGTCCACATAGTGAGTTCCAGGCTAGCCAAGGATGTGTAGTGAGACCCTGTCTCCAAAAGAAAGCAAAACAAAACAAAACAAAAAATCCTCAGAAATAAAGATCGAGATGTAGAGCTGAACTTCAAATCCAACAGGTCTGTTCTCAGAACCCACATTCTTAACAGAAATACCTAGGTTTTGCACCTCGATGAATTCAATTGTGTCACAAAGACATAACTGTATGTACACTTCCCAGAATCTGTTACATCCATATACACCCCACCCACCCTAAGAATATACGATTATTACCAGGAGAATTGAAGTACATGTGAATGCTCCTAGTTGACTTCTTCCCTTCTCTCCATAAGTTTTAATCATTGTCCTAAATAAGATATTGATCTTTTTTCACAAACATTTTCTAAATGCTACATTTGTACTATTTCACGTATATATGCCTTTCATTATAAATATGTAGTGATGTATGATGATTCACTATACATACATAGAAATGCTGATTGCTTTGCCTGTTTGTAAATTTTATATGCAAGCATCTGACAGGGGCACGTCAAAAGGAACACTGCATATTCTACATCATAGAAGCACATTTGTACTCTGTTTAGTAGAAAGCAAGCATCTTAGAACGTATACACTGCCAACAGTGTATTTGTTCCACAGATATCTGGAGTACTCAGGAAACCTGAATGAAGGTCTGCCTTAAGGATCTCTGATTCAGAAGGTCTGGAATAGAGCCCAAGAATGTATATTTCTATCAAATTTCCAGCTGCTGCTGCTAGTGTTTCACACCAACTCATTATTAAATCACTTTGTGTCCTGGTAAGCTAGGTGCTTTTTGTTGTTGTTGCTCAATGTAATGCATTGAGAACTAGACTTTCATTTCTCACTGTCAAGAGTGGAAAACAATTCATTTTAGTGCCAGCCAGGTGAGGCAAAACTAGAAAGAAGAGATCTTAAAAATAAATTTGACTTGGTGTTATTCACATAAAAACTCTAGAGCTTCTGCAATGCAAACAAACTTTTTTATTTTTTAACATGAGCAAATGTAGCCATCTGCATCTCTGAAAAGCTAGTGTAAATTAAGATGTCGGTTTACAGCATTCTTCCACCATGAACTATACAGAACAATGTCAATTTTCTGGGTTACCAAACCCCAGAAAATCAATGAAGAATATTTTTTTCTCTTTATCCACACATTTCTGTCTTCTAGGCTTTGTGACTGTAGGAAGATATAAGATACAAATAATATTTTCATACCATCAAAAGACACTACTGATTTTCTAAATTTGATCAGTTCTGGAATAACTATCATCACTCAGTAAGGAGAAATATTTCCTTCTTGTGAAATAGATCCTTACCTATCAGAGTGCTTAAGACTCGGATGGCTTTACAAAACCATCTTGGAAAGAAAAGGGACTAATCCTGGAAAGGGGAAGGATTGACAAAGGAGGGGATGGTGGACTATGTGTGGAATGTACTCCACGTACCCTGTGTACCTGCACGAAATTATATAACCTTATAGAATACAAGAAGAAAAGAAAGCATTTGAGGACATCAGTTGCATCAACTTCATTGCCCTTCTGTTTACCATTATAAATGCTCATTTATTTCTCTTAGAGCCCACTCTGAATAAACCTTTCTGCCTGTGATCTGTACACAAACCCTATACATTCCCTCAAACTCCCGGACCTCAGTTTCAGTATAAATGGATAAAAATATAGCTGCTATCAGACATGAAGAAACATTAAAACTGAACAAGTTGAACAGCGGGGATATGAGATTCAGTAGTAAATTAAAAAAAAAAAACAACCTAATTTTATTTGACTATTCCATGAACTATAGAAATCTCACCTAAACTAATATGCATTTATCATGAACTGCAGTCTCACCTGAAACCCTTAACTTTTCAGTATTTTGTGAATAATCAGACCATCCCAGATACTGTTAGTATGAAAGACTACATTTCTATGGCCAAGAAACAAAGGCCAAGCTTCCCTTGATGATCTTTCTCTATTGGTCTTCCTTACTAGGGCTAATCAGTTCCCACCAGTAGTAGTTATACAGCTGTAAGCCAAAGGACTGGCAACTGGGAATGAAATCCATATAAAATGTATTGACTTCTGTGTATAAATACATTATTACCTTCAAACTGTTCTTAAACTATAATACTTTAAAATACAACTCTCCAAATAATAGGGGTGTGCCTGAAGTGGTTAATTAATATTAAGAGCTTTAAGTCTATACCTGCATTCCTCAGGAACTAGCATTCTGCAGTCCCGTCCTCATAGTCATTGTAAGGCCATGCTTCTAAGCATGCTTCTAAGTCTCCCGTTCAGTTCCTTCCCCATAGCTCCTCATCTACAATTCCTTCAAAGGGTTCATCTGAGGTTTCATATGCAGTTGGTTCATCAGCAACCAGTAAATATGAATCCAGAACGTCAAGGCCACGAAAGAAATAAGACAGTTTATACTTAACTTTCTCACTCAGGAAACTATTAACAGCAAACCCTGCAGAATAGAAATGTGAGGGAAAAATGAAAAACTGCCTGGATCCTTCTTAATAGCTGCTGCAATATTTCTATTGCTCTTACATTTTCGGGGAAGTTTTCACTGTGACAATTTCACTCTCTTTCCCAGTACTAAGATTGTTGTTATTCCTGGACCATAGAATGAAAGAGGGTCAGAATCAAATCGTCTGATTCTGTTTCATATGCTCTTAGCAGAGCCTCATGGAAAAAGTATCCACCTGAGGCTGAGGCAGTGGGATTGCCATGAGTTCAACGGTAGATGGGGCAACATAACAAGAAATTCTTTCAATAGAATAAAAAGGCTGGGAAGATAGATTCCCAATAAAGTATCTGCCTTGTAAGCATGAAGAACTAACTGATCCACCCTTTCAACTCACTACAGAAAAAAAGGGGTGCCTGGTGCTGTCACTGGTAATCCTAAGGTCAGGGAGGTTGGATCACAGGGGATGGCTGGCTGCCCAGCCATCTGGACCTAATCTGCAACTTCAAAGCCAGTGAGGGACACTGTCACAAACACAGGAAAAGGTGGATGGTAATTGAGAGTCAACATTCAAGATTGTCCTCTGGCCGCTTATGTGTGTACATATGTAAGCTACTAAAAATCAAAAATTAAAATGTCTGAAGATGTACCTCAGTGGTAGCACATGTGCCTAGCAATGTGAGGCTCTGAAATATAAATGAGAAAGAAAGAAAGGAAGGACTGAAGGAAGGAAGGAGGAGGAGGGATAGGAAAGTGGAGGGAGGAAGAAAGAGTTCATTTGCTTTAAGAAAAGAAAAGAGTTCATTTGCTTTAAGTTAAGAAAAGAAACAATTCACCTTAAATTTGCAGTTTCTCAATCCTTGAAGATTTAAGTACTCTAGGTACAGTAATTTTCATGGTTTTATCTCAGTGCTTAGTTAGAAGGCATACTTTTTCTCCACACTACAGGGTCTTTATTAAATTGAGCTTCTATTTGGGCACACTAGGCCCCAAAGTTTCCAGGGCCTGGACCATCACTTGTTCAGGATTAACAAGTTCTGAGCATGGGTTTTATGTGAGCCAGAAGTGTCACAAGAGGGAGCAAAGGTACTCTGAAAGCCACTCTGACCCTGCAGCTGCACAAACCTGGGTTAGCTGGATTCCAGCCGTCTTCAGAAGTCTCCCCCACCCCCTTCGGACTACGCTGCCCACTGTTCTGCCTTCTATGATGCTGCCTTGTTTGTGGGGTCCTACCTGGGAGCCTGGGATTCCCTCTACGTGAGTCATCTTCCCATTCCCATCCCCATGAGCAATTCTGTAAGGCTTTACATCCCAGAGTAGTGCTTGCCTACCACGAGATACTTGTGCTGCTCAACCATAATAAAAATAAGTTCCTTCTATCATATACCAGTAAATAACAAATTCTATTAATTTAGAATGTGAACCAAAACATCACCATAACTCACAGACACTTGCAGAGCTGTTGTCATCTTTGTCGTTGTCATCATAGTCATCATCTTCCTTGTCGTTGTGACCTTAATCCTCCTCCTCCTCCTCCTCCTTGCTGTCCTCTTCGGTCAGGTACTCCATGAGGTCCAACTCCTCATGGAAGTCTTCATTGAAATTGAACTCAAATCCGACATCTTCTGAAAGTCATGCAATTCATGTTCATTTACCTCATCTTCCTGCTGCAGATTTTCATTGATGGGTGGAGTCTTCTGCCTAGAAATCCTACAAAGACAAGCCATTCAAGAGACAACAGAACTACCGTGAAGTATTCTTCCCTCAGGTTCAAGTCTCCATCGCTACTAGCTCCACTGCACATGCCATCTACAGCTGAGCCTTGATTGCTGGTGTAGGTGCAGGCCATGTCACAAGGTACACAGTTGTCTGGTGGTGCAGCAGAGATTGTGCTAAGTTGCACTAAAGCTGAAGCCAACAGCAGAGGCAGCAGGTCACAGAAAAGCAGCACCCTTCTCTAACCCAGCGCTGAGTATTGTGGGGCACAGTGTTGGCCCAGGCTATGCTGGGAAGGGCAGAGGTGGGGGCCTCATGTCTGAAGGAAGTTCTGGGCAATAGAGTCTGCTCAGGGAGTACAAAAAGAACTTTTGAGACTACGCCCTCACCTGGGGGTGGAGAAGATAAGAAAAACACCGGATATGCTGTGATAGTTGGCGGAAACTGCGAGAAACTGCAAGTTACTAAAGGTGGGCTCAAGAGCTCTAAACTCATTGGTTGAAAAATAGTCATGCGCAAGCCACACACTCAATGAGTGACCAATGTTCTCAGGCTGTGGTTAAGTTCTTTGGAAGGCCACATGGTCTTTTGATTCTCTAATTGCAGTGAATCTGCTCTAAAGTATTTCGATATGGGGACTAGCTTGCTTCCCCCAAGTCTCCTAGGGAGAGCTTGAAGCAGGAGGAGCACAGGCTTTTAACATGAGAAAACATAATGCAATACTAGCAACCTCCAAACTTCACATCCGAAAGAGAATGGCCATTTGCATGTATTAACAATATTAAATCTGTTCCTGGCTATCATTCGGCAAAACTCCATGATGCCGAATAGGATGGCCTGCTACTCCAGAGGCACCAGGGCTGCTGCAAGGAATTCAGATTCGTGGTCCAGTCTCGTTCTTCACCTCTACCAGTTTCACCACACAAGCCACATAGGGTAGAGTCATAATTATAGGTGGACACAGCAGGAGAGACCCACAGGTCAGGGGATTGCAGGAGGCATGAGAGGGGAGTGGCAAAGGTCTGTATAGAAGTGGTCTCCAGGGGACCGTAACAGAAAGGCTTGTCCTCATTGCAGTGTGCAGCACATGCTATTTTTTGACTTTGGTTGGAGGGAGCTCCATTCAAGGAGTCCAGTTTCAAGTAAGAACACCAAAAGAGCCAAAGTCAAAAGTATAATTATGGATTATTTTGCTCCCAGGACACAAGTGGCATCAGATTTGAGAGTTAGTATCAGAAGACAAATAGCTATTCTTCTGTCTAAAAAAAAAATGTACTCTCACATAAAAGGATAAAAGCTGTATACATCTTAATGAGGTACTATATGTAGTATGATAGACATATGTTACATAATAATTCAGTCATGATAAACATGTCTAATTCTTTAAGAATTTCTCATTTGTTTCTAGTGAAACCTTAAATATACTTCATTTTTTATATAATATAATATAATATTGCTGTTATCTATAGCCGCTCTACAGTGCAGCAGCACAAGAGACCTTTTGGTCTCCCCGACATCCACTGATCATTATTAGTTAGTCATGGATTACACAAAAGAATGGACTTTCCTAGTTTATGTTGCCGATAATCACCCCCTCTGTGCTCTCTGATCTCCTCTCCACTTCCTTTGTCCCTCTCCTCTCTCTGAAGTGGAAACTTAAGGATTCTACACTAATTGGTCTACCTTACATTGCAGTAGTTTAGCTGCATTTGTCAGGACTCCATAGAGAGAAACACCCAAAAACTTCTGGTGTTTCTGCTGCAGTTTCTTGCTGTTTCCTTGGACTCCGGCTGATCCGCAGAGTGATGTCAGTTGAGAGAGATGCATGTGCTGAGGCATGACATTGCTGAGCTGACCTTGAAAAACTTAAAGTTACATCTCTTTGCTTTCATAGTGCAACTGTGCTTGTGTGCATGGAAGACATGTGATGTTTAGAGTATAGATAGTACTTAACAGACAGTGATTGAGCCTGGGCTAGGCTTTCTTATAGAGCTAGCTGTGTAACACTTTGTTGGTCTAGTATCTTCATTGATCTTAACTTCCCTGAGAGAGGCACAGATGAGAACTTCTCCTGAAGTTCCTCTAGATCGCCCCTGCTGACTCATGGTGAGACTGAAGCCTGGCTGTCTCTGCTAGGTAGTGCCATCTTTGCTGATTTGTGCTTGTTATCCTGACTCTACAAAACTGGACGTCTAGTATATCCATGAAGTGTTTGCAAATGGATCGAGCTGCCACTGCTGACTCCTGTTAACTGAACTGCTAATTTCTTGATATTACAGATAGGATTTTCTCTAAAAAACAAAACAACAACAACAACAAAAAACCTTTCTAAATAGGTCCAGTTACCCCATATCCTTTCTTTTCTGCTGCCTCTGGTAGGTTAGAAAGGAGGTTAAAGCATTTAAGGACCATCATTAAAAGCAGACCTTGAAAAATTTAAAGTTACATCTCTCTGCTTTCATGGTGCAACTGTGTGCTTGTGTGTACGTGTGGTTGTGTGTGTGTGTGTGTGTGTGGTTGTGTGTGTGTGTGTGCACAGAAAAATCCCAACCACCCATACACTTAGCACAAATATATTTCTAATATGTGAAAACCCGTGTTTGTTCTTAATTTTCTCTCTCATTATCCTCTGTTGCTTTCTTCAATTTGGTTTCCTACCATCCTCCAAATAGCCCCTCCCTACTTTCATGACTTATTAATATTATGTTGTAATTAAGATTTTGCCTATGAGAGAACATATGACTGTCTTTTGAGACAATCTTAATTTCCTAAAGTGATTATCTCGCTTCACCCATTTCCCAGCTAAAGATCTAATTTTCTTCTTTTTATGGCTGAATCTCCAGTGTGTGTGTGTGTGTGTGTGTCACATTTTTATCTACCTATTTTTAGATTTCAAGATATATCTTGATTTTCTGAAAATTGCCACAATAACTATGGATGCGCAGTTATCTCTGTTGTATAATGATTTGAGTTCCTTTGGGAGCATAGAACCAGAAGGTAGAGAGGTAAGACTTACAAAGATATTTTTCTAGTTTGTGTAGTAATTATGTCAATTATTTCCATAGTGGCTATTCTAATTTACATGACCATTAGCAATGTGTAAGGGTACCCTCCACCTACTTTCCATACATTCTAGTACTTATGGGGTTTGTTGTTTGTTTCTTGATAGTGTACATTCTGACTGGGAAATATATATTTGTGCTAAGTGTATGGGTGGTGAGGATTTTTCTGTGTGCGTGCACACACACACACACACACGCACACACACACGCACACACACACACACACAGTTGCACCATGAAAGCAGAGAGATGTAACTTTAAGTTTTTGATTTTCATGTCCAAGATGGAAAACAATGATAAACATTTTCACATAATTTGGGCAGTATTTTTTTACTTAGAATCTTCCACATCTAAGATCTGTTTTACCCACAAATAGAGAAAAATCATACTTTTGGCTTTAAAAATTTAAATACTGTTATTTGTGGGTTTTTTTTGTTTTTTTGTTTTGTTCTGTTTTTTGTTTTTTGTTTTTTTTTGGTTTTGTCTAATTGTCATGACTAGAATATTCAGTACAATTTTAAATAGAACTGGTGAAAGGAGGCATTCTTTTTAATTCATGTGTAATGTTAGAATTGGTTTTATTATTTTCAGTTACGTGTATGTGTGTGTTGGGGTATGTGGAGGTGCCCAGAAAGGCTAGAGATTTTGGATCCCTGAGGATCTTGAATTAGAGCTGGTTGTGAACCACATCGTGTGCATGTAAAGAATAGTAGTGAGGGATAATCTGAGCAACCCCCATTCTTGTTTTTTAATTTGTAATTTTTTTAAAAAAAGGAGAAGTTGGGTATGATCTGGGAGGAGTTGGGGAGGGAAAAGAATATGATCAAAATATATTGTAGGGAAACTATAAAATAAAATAGAAGAAAGCTTTTAACACTCAGTAGCATGGTACCTGCGAGTTGATCATGAATGGCTACAATGCTATAAAGTTCTCTGAATTCTTAGTTTGCAAATTATTTTTCTTATTCATGTAAAAAGATTGATTGATAATGTGCAGCTCTTTTTGTATCAATGGAGATGGCTATGTGGTGGTTTAGCTTTAGTTTCCCTGCTATATTTATTTATTTATTTTGGTTTATTGAGACAGCATCTCACCTGGCTGTCCTGGAACTCACTATGTAGATCAGGCTGGCTTCAAACTCAGAAATCTGCCTGACTCTGTCTCCTGAGTGCTGGGATTAAAGGCATGTGCCACCATACCCTGCCATTTCTTCTTATTTTAATGATGTGTTATATTAATTCAGTTTTTGAACAATGAACCATCTTTGTATTTCTGTGATAAATTCTTTTTGACCCAGATACAAATCCTGTTTGTATTCTACTGGGTTATACTTGCTGGTAACTATGCAGTGAATCTTATATGTATATTTATGGAGTATTGCTTTCTTTTCTGATGCCTTTACCTGGCCCCAGTGTCAGAGTAACTCTGTTTTCCTAGACTGAATTAGAATGCATTTCATACTTTCTTCCTTAGTAAAGAATTTGAGAAATACTTGTGTTAATTCTTCCTTACATTTTTGGTCCAACTCTGAAGTGATAATTTGATTATCTATTCAGGGTCTCTAACTATAAGTGTCCATGTTTCATTTTATTTATTATTCAGTGTTTTTATTAATTTTGTTTCCTAATATTTTACCTAAGTGTTCCCATTTGTTGTCATGCAATTATTAATACTACTTTCTTAGGGTCCTTTTACCATTTGTAAAATGTGCCACAATGTTCCTCATTTAATTTATGACTGTGGTGATTTCTTTTTTTTAATTTATTCTTTTTGCTCCTCTATTTTTTTTTCTTGATTGTTGTAGCTCAAAATGTTTGCAGGGTTTCTGGGACAAGCTTCAGATCCAGGAGTCTAAAAGGACTCCACTCAATTATCCATCTTATATGAAAATTAAAGAGATTATTAATGGTGAAATCAGACTGATATGAGTTTTGTTTCAATTTACATTTTGTCAGTTTGCATTAACATATTTTCACATCATCACTAATGTTTCATTCCTTGGATAAATATCGCACGTGCGCACGTGTGTATGTGTGTGTGTGTACACATATATGCATTCAGAGTCCAGACGTATGCCTCAGACAGATATTGCTCCTTTGAAGACAAATATGTTGTTTTTTGAGACATGATCTCTCATTGGCCTGTACTTGCTGATTAGGTTAGTTGCCTGTCTGAAAGCTTCGGGGATCATCTCGTCCCTGCCTCCCCAGTGTTGTAATTACAAATATACATATCCACAAGGCTTTTGGTGGGGTCTCTCTGGATAGATCTGAGGTTGTCGTGCTTGTGCACTTTATCCACTGAGCTATCTCCTTAGCCCAAATTCTACTTTTTTTTTAATTTTTGAGATTATAAATGTACTGGCTAGGTGTATGTCAATTTGACTCAAGCTAGAGTCATCAAAGAGGAGGGACCCTCAATAGAGAAAATGCCTCATAATATTGGGCTGTAGGCAAGCCTGTAGGATATTTTCTTAATATGTAATTGATGGGGGATTGGCCAGCCCCTTGTGGGTGGTGCCATCCCTGCACTGGTAGTCTTGGGTTCTATAAGAAAGCCAGCTGAGCAAGCTAGCAAACAGTACTCCTCCATGGTTTCTCTATCAGTTCCTCCCTCCAGGTTCCTACATTGCATAAGCTCTTGCCCTTGCTAATATGGAACTGTGAGTAAAGTAAACCCTTTCCTTCTTGTCTTAGTTAGGGTTTCTACTGCTGCAATGAAAAACCATGACCAAAAAGCAAATTGGGGAGGAAAGGGTTTATTTGGGTTATACTTTCTTAACGCTATTCATCATTGAAGGAAGTCAGGGCAGGAACTCAAACAGAGCAGGAACCTGGAGACAGGAGCTGATGAAGAGGCCATGCCAGGGTACTTCTTAATGGCTTGCTCAGCCTGCTTTCTTATAGTACCCAGGACCACTAGTCCAGGGATGGCACCACCCATAATGGGCTGGACTCCTGTAAAAATCAAAATTAAATTAAATACCTTCCTACTTCAAGAGAGAAGATTCAAGGCACAGTGTCAATGAAATAAAAGCAAAAGCAAACTCCAGTTGTATAACACCACAATATCTAATGTTTGGGATCTACTCACGATCTTTTGGGTTCCCCCAAGAGGCATGGGTCACTTGCACTGCACACGCTCTGCAGCTCACTGAGCTTGTCTTCTAGGCTCTAGCTGGCTCCACTCAACTGTTGCTGGCCTTGTTGGTCATCCCATGGCACTGAAATCACCCACATTGCTGGGGTCCTTTGCTGCAAATGGTCTGCCCTCTCACCAATTGTGTCTCATAGCTTCTCTTCATGGTGCCAAACCTCAATTTCTCTGCCTGACCCCTTCAATACTGCCCCTTCACCAATGGCCTGCCACAGTGCCAAGCCTCAGCTGCTTCCCATGACTTCAAAACCAGGGATGGCACCACCCACAATGGGCTGGGCCCTTCCCCATCAATCACTAATTAGGAAAATGCCTTACAGCCAGATTTTTTTTCTTTTTCTTTGTTCTTGTCTCATACAATACATCCTGACCATAGCCTCTCCTCCCTCCCGTCTTCTCAGCCCCCCATGCTTCCCCAGATTTATTGCTCCTCTGCTTTCTTTCATTAAAAAAAAAAAAGCAGGATTCCCAGAGATATCAACTGAACATGGACAGCAATAACAAGGTACAATAAAACATAGGTTTCCACAGCCAGAACTTATGGAGGTATTTTCTCATTTCGAGATTCTCTCAATGGAGGCATTTCCTCCTTCCAGAAAGCTCTAGTTTGTGTGTCAAGGTGACATAAGACTAGCCAATACACTCTGCAAGTTACTTTTGGTCATGGTATTTTGTTGCGGTAAATCTCCAACCCAATTAAGCCTGTGCAAGGAAAACACAACTCAATTACTATGCATCAAGCTGCACGCCTAGATTGGGCAGATCTACCACTATACTACCCTCTTCCCCAGCTATGAGATCCCTTATAACTTTCGGTTTCTCCAGGCCATGTGCTTCTGCTCCACTTTTCTTCCACCTTCCTCTCTGTCAACCTCTCCTCCTCCTCCCCCAAACTTTCAGTTCCACCTTCCCCTCTCTGGCCCAATCACCAGTCTGGTCTCTAGCCTTTATTTTACAAATTAAGGTGGGGAGAAGTTCACAAGAAGTCACCTGACTCCTTCCTTGTTCGAAGCCCCTCCCAGGAGAACAGAATTAGCATCAAAATACAAGCAGCCCCAGGGCTATCCGCAACAGTGTTTCATCACAGCAATAGTAATCATAAGTACAACAACTTGGTATCAGGACTGTGGGGTATGGCTGTAAAAGATTTGACCATGTTGTTTTGGGGAGGATTATGGAAGGGCTTTGGAACTTTGTGCAAGAAAAGCCACTGAGTGTTCAATGTTTGAGTTGTGTATGAACTTTGGAAGATAAGAATGTTGAGGGCAATGCAGAAGATGGAGGCATGGCTTGTGAAGTTTCAGAAGAAAATCTAAAGACTCTAGCAGGGGCAGAGTACTATTGCGAATTAAGGTTCTGGTTCTGGTTAAGAACCAGAATCAGCTGTGATTGACAAAAGACCAGAATGGCTATAGTGAAATCTTTGCTCTGCTGAGATACTTGATGCTGGTCATTTAGAGCTTAGATATTCAGAGTAATTAAGAGGAGGCCAGCATTGTTGAGCTGAACTCTTTTGGGAAGTGATTCCTGAGAGTCAGCACACAGGAGCTGGATTCCAGAGGCAGCCAACTTTGTATCTTTAACTGACGGCTGGATTTGGTAATGTTTAAGAGTCACTCAGGTGATACTGGTTTTGAAGGCATGAAGGAGTCATGGAGAGCAGCTGAGGCCATGGAAGGCCACTGTTAAAATGCAGCCTCAGCCCAACAAGCAGCTGAGTCAGATGCAGATACTAGCACCCAACCAATGGACAGAAGCTGATGACCCCTGTGGTTGAATTAGGGAAAGGCTGGAAGAAGCTGAGGAGGAGGGCGACCCTGTCGGAGGACCATCAGTCTCAACTAACCTGGACCCTCAAGATCTCTCAGACACTGAGCCACCAACCAGGCAGCATACACCAGCTGATATGAGGCCCCTGACACATATACAGCACCTAACCCTGGAGAGACTTGAGGCCCCAGGGAGTGGGGAGGCCTGGTGGGGTGGGGGTAGGGTGGGGATGTTCTCTTGGATGCAGGGGGCAGGAGGTATGGGCTGGAGAGGGTTGGGGGCAGACTGGGAGGGGGATGAAGTCTGGAATGTAAAAAAAAAAAATAAAGAATTAAAAAATGCAGCCTCAATGGCTGTTGAAGTCCCAGGACTGAAGGGGTCATTCAGAGAATTTGAGGCTTGGCACCAGGAACAGTGCCTATGAGAGGGTATTGGTAAAAGTGCAACCCAATTGCAGCAGAAGGCCCCAGCATGTTGAAGATGCTAGTACCATAAACAGCAGCAGCAGTGGAGTGGAGCCTGCCTGGGTCAGCAAGACAATCTGCAGAGGACACAGCTGGAGAAGTGACCTAAGATCTTGAGTGAATCCCAGACATTGAACATTGAATTATTGCTTTGTTTAGATTGTGACTATACCCTGGTTCTTCCCTCTTGAAGTGAAAAGGCATTTAATTTAATTTAAAATTTTACAGGAGCCCATAGCTAAAAGGCTTTGAGCTTTTAAATGAGATTTTGGATTTTTAAATAGATCGGACATTATAAAGAGACTAAAATTTTAATGTGTTTGAATTTGTAATGACTGTGGAATTTTCAAATCTATTTATCATTTATATTGCTTTATTAATACTAACTTACCATCTTGAGGATAGATGAGAAAGGAAAGATTCTAATTGAAAACTGATGTGTTTTTGTGTCAAGTTGACAAGGGAGTCAGTGGTACTGGCTAGATTTATGTCAACTTGACACAAGCCAGAGTCATCAGAGAGGAGGGAGCCTCAATTGAGAAAATACCTCCAAAAAATTGGGCTATAGGCAAGCCTGTAAGGCATTTTCTTAATTAGCAGTGATTGATGGGGGAGGGCCCAGCCCATTATGGGTGGTGCCATCCTTGGACTGATGGTCCTGGGTTCTGTAAGAAAGCAGGCTGAGCAAGTCAGTAATAAGGGACACCACTCCATGGCATCTATATCAGCTCCTGCCTCCAGATTCTTGCTCTATTTGAATTCTTGTCCTGCCTACCTCTGTTGATTAATAATGATATGGAAGTATAAGCCAACTAAACCCTTTCCTCTCCATGTTGCTTTGGTCTTGCTGTTTCATCACATCAATAGTGACCTTAATAAGAAATAATATAATTACATTTTCTCTTCCCTTTCTCCTTCCCAAACCCACATTCTCCTCCCCCTCTCTACTTCAAATTTATCATCTTTTTTCACTGTTATTACATGCATATTTGCATATGCACATCCATATATATTTCTAAATATAACCTGTTTACTTCATATAATGTTACTTGTTTGTATGATTTCAGGGCTATCTGCCACTGAACAACCAGTTGGTGTGCTTTTCCCTGGGGAATACCACCTACCACTCCCAACTTTCCTCTTTTGCCTATAGTTCTTTGTGTAGGGTTGATGCCTCATGGGCTTTTCCCCATACACTTATGCATGTTCATTGGTGTCATCCTTATTCATCTCACATTTGGGCAGTCACATTGGTGAGACTTTATGCGTGTAGCTTCTGATGGTACGAGGAGACACAATCTCACAGCAAACTCCCTGATGCTTTGGCTCTTACAGTCCTCTGCCCCCTCTTCTGCAATGTTCCCTGAGCCTTCGTTGTGAGGGTGTTTTGTAGATGTGTCCATTGACACTGAAAGCCACAGCTCTGCATTTTGATTGGTTTAAACCTTCCTGTCTCCTCTCCAAGACATCCTTTCTATGTATGTGGTTGTACTTGGGTCTCATCCTATATGTCTCTGGCTCAATTCATTTTTTGTTTGTTCTAGTGTGTTCTGTATAGTAGTAATAGTGTATAGTTCAGATTAGTACACAGAACAATGGCTTTCACCTGAGTTTCCTCACAAATATTTATTTATTTATTTATTTATTTATTTATTTATTTATTTATCTTGTTTGTGACACAGTGTCTATGGTTCTGTCTGGCCTGGAACTTTTTCCAACTTTTTCCTGGGGTTATAGGTGTCAGAAACAATCTGGGATGACTTTATTCTTTTTGGTTTTTTTTTCTCTTTTGCCCTTCAGTCTGGATATCAATGGATCAACCTTTGTGCTGGTGGTTTTATGCCAACTTGACCCTAGGTAGAGTCATCAAAGATGGTGGAGCTTCAATTGAGAAAATGCCTCCATAAAATCAGGCTAAAGGCAAACTTTTAGGGCATGCTCTTAATTAGTGATTGATGGGGGAGGGCCTACCCCATTGTGGAGGGGACTCCCCTGGACAGGTGGTTCTGGGTTCTATAAGAAAGCATGCTGAGCAAGCCATGAGACACAAGCCAGTAAGCAGCATCTCTCTATGGCCTGGCCTTCACACCTATGGCTCCTGCTCCAGGTTTCTGCCCTGTTTGAGTTTCTCATAAACAGCAATGTGAAAGTATAAGTCTGATAAATCCTTTCCTCCCCACATTTTTGGTCATGATGTTTCATCACAGCAGTAGTAACCCTTTGACAACCTTCAAATTCAAAATTCTATTTATTTATTTATTTATTTATTTATTTATTTTTATTTTACACCCCAGATTTTATTCCCCCTCCCTCATCCATCCTCTGATTGTTCTACATCCCATACTTCCTCTCAGCCTCCTGTTCCCACTCTCCACCCCCCACCCCACCTGACCTCTAAGCTCCCTGGGGCCGCCAGTCTCTTGAGGGTTAGCTGCATCTTCTCTGACTGAGTCCAGACCCAGCAGTCCTCTGCTGTATATGTGTTTGGGGCCTCATATCAGCTGGTGTATGCTGCTTGGTTGGTGGTCCAGTGTCTGAGAGATCTTGGGGTCCAGGTTAATTGAGACTGCTGGTCCTCCTACAGGGTTGCCCTCCTCCTCAGCGTCTTCCAGCTTTTCCCTAATTCATCCACAGGAATCAACAGCTTCTGTCCATTGGTTGGGTGTAAGTATCTGCATCTGACTCTTTCAGCTGCTTGTTGGGCCTCTTGGAGGACAGTCATGCTAGGTCCCTTTTGGAAGCATTCTATAGCCTTAGTAATAATGTCAGGCCTTGGGACCTCCTCTTGAGCTGGATTCCACTCTCTTACTAATTTCTACCAAGCTGCAATAGGCATGTTTTCATTTTTGTTACTGTGCTTTTCAATTTCAAAAGTTCTGTTTTCCTTCTCTGTCTTTATTGAGACAGGTTTCGCCTTGATGGCCTCCAAATCTGGTTCCCCTGTTTAAGGTCTTTAAGTAATGAGACAATTGATATATTTCATCACAACCAAAGTATTTTGTTTGTTTTTTATGAATTTATTTGTTTTGTTGTGTTTTCTTAAATTATGTCCCTTCCTTGGTACTGCTTGTTTGGAGAGAGATTTTTCCCACATTTAACACAAAATTTTTCAGTGCTTTGAACTTTTGTAAAATAGTTGATTTGAATGTCTTGGATCCAGTGTCTGGCTTGAGCAGAAACACTTCCTGTTGGTTTTTTGTGAGTCATACTTATTTTGGGGCTATTTGTGCTTGCTGTGGTTTTGTTTTTGTTAAACTATTAAATAATGCAATAGTAGACATAAGCTTCCTTTGGATCCATTGTTCTGGCTTATGCTCCTGTCATTTGCTTGTGTAGTGACCTTGCTAAAATGATTCCCGTTATTACTATCTCATCATCTGTGCTATTGAAGCCTCTTCTGCAATACTGGCCAGCTAATAATTGGAAGCATTTCGTTCAATGTTCTATACCAATAAATATGCCAGCTCTTACCCAGTTGCTTGCTCTGTGAGTATATCTTGAAATGCTTTCTGTGATCACTCAGGCAGTTTTCAGCCCTTAGTTTCTTTTCCTGCAGAACACTGGTACCAGCTCTGAGCTAAAGCTTAGGCCTTTCTCAGGTACTTCTTAGACACACACACTTAGGCACACACAGCCTTCCAGGTCTCATTTATTTTGGAATTCTTCAAAGCATCCTGTGGAAGTCCACCCCATCCCCCCAGTTTCTCCATTTAAATTTCTCTCTCTGTCTCTCTCTCTCTCTCTGTCTCTCTCTCTCTCTGTCTCTCTCTCTCTCTGTCTCTCTCTCTCTCTCTCTGTGTGTGTGTGTGTGTGTGTGTGCACACGCACACGCGCACACACAGCTTCTACTTAAGTTTAGGTGCTATCTCCATCTCTCTAAGTTGCAACATTAACAGATGCTGCCAAATGTGTTCTTTTGATTTTTTTTCCTCTAGACACCCTAAGAACAGGTGACTTCACACAGCATCAACTCTAAAGAAGACCAAATGATGTCATACCAAAATAAATAAATAAATAAATAAATAAATAAATAAATAAATAAGAGTACTGCACAAAGCTGTCAGACACGTGAAATGATGATCATTATCTGGGGATAAGGTGATGGTGGGATTTTGATTTGGTTGTTTTTCATCTCCACATTCACATTGATTCAGGCTCCATGCTCCCCAGGTCACACAATTGCAAAGCAGGTATTCACCATTTCCATTGATTTGGGGTACAAGGGATCATAATGCAGCAAATTACAATGCAGCGCAGATCACTGTCCATGCAATTTGCCACTGGTCTTGAACAAATGTGGTTTGGATGATTGAAAACCTGTCATTAATTTCCAATGGTTTGGTTTGTGCTTTGGATGTTGTTGCTCTGAGGTCCTGGAAGTAGTTCCTTCATCCATTCCTTCACTCCAGTGAGCATATTTTTTACGTGTACCATTTCCACCTGGATTTATTTATTTCCCATTCACCGACTATCTACTTTGTTTCATTGATTGTCACGTTAAGTGTTTCTGGTGGGTGTGTCCCTTAAATTATAATGAAATACTCCTCTAAGTTCCCTTGAGAGCAATTTGTAATGAATTTCATTATTTTCTGTATAGTCTTGACGTTATTTGTATGGTTACTGTTCAATAGGCAGAATCTCTATTTTTCCTTAGACATCTTAGTTACATATTTTAACCATAAATATATTATCATAACATTTTAAGCTATGAGAGGAATTAAAAGACATTTTGCTTTCCTCAGTGTGAGGGGCATAAAAATAATTATTTGAGAGCTTGGCATATCTGTCCTGTTCCCATGATGCAGCAGCATTCCTCAGGTTGAGATGGTAATAGGGATCATTTTGTCGCAAGGGCATATAGACTCATTTCTGTGACCAATCATCCTCTACGATGAAGAAATTGAAATCACTGGGTACTAACTGCAGCTTCAAGTTTAGTATAAACTAGCACCTGTTGCTTAATGGAAGCATACCCCCCCCCCCCAGGACCCAAAGCACCTAATATCTGAGGCCTAAAGTTTCAGGCATGTGACAAAGATATTCTTGGGAGTGTGTTATAGAGACTGGGAATAAAGGTAATCATTACAGTCAGTCTCCAAGGAATGAATAGGCTTAGCACCACCTAAAATTTGGTTCAGGTGTCAAGCCTCTGACATCATACAAATAGCAAGTTATTTAATAATTTTTTTCATGGAAGAGAAGGGTGGCTTCCCAAACTGATCTGAAAAGCAGCTCCGAAGAGAGAAGGAAAGAACTGATGTTGGTGTTTACTGTAATCAAGGACATGGTAAGAATTCTAATGTGTGGGCAAGGAGTCCTGTGTCTTAAACGTCCCACTAATATTCAAGGAGAAATTATCAGAGATTTCTCCTTTATTTTTCTGGTGATGTGGACTAAACCCAGGGGATCATACACTTGATAGGTAAATACTCACTGAGCAAAAATCCTTAAATTTTGAGATTTCTTATCTCCTTGACCAGAGATGGTGTGGATGGAGAAAAGGAGACTGAAAAGCTTCCAGAAAGAAAGTAACAACAACAGAAAGTGAGATCAAAATCATTTCTATGGATGCCAATCAGATTTCACTGCTAGGCTCCACATCTGTGTACTTTAGAGTTTTAGGGCACAGCATTAAATGGCAATTTTGAATTAATCTACATCTATTCCTGAAAAATGTTGTTGAGAGTGTTACCTCTCAAGTATGACGTTCCACCTGGCTTGTAGAATGAAGCCAAACACAAAGAAGATGTTAGAGAATTCTATAGTTTGGATGGTAAATGTCCCCCAAAAGCCTATATGCTGAAATCTAGCATTACACCCCTGCAAGGTGGTAGAACCTCTAAGTGATAAGACCTTGTGGGAGGTTTTCAGATCACTGGGGATATGCCCCCTTCTTGAAGGAGAGATGGGTGGGTCTCCAAACCCCTTACCTTACTCTCTTCCACGTACCAGTCATGAGATGGGTCGTTTGGCATTGTCACATCTTCCCCCCACTGGGATGCATTTCCACCACGGTGAGAAAAAAACCCTAAAACTGTGTCAACAGACACATTTTTTCTATTTAAGTTGATTGTCTCTGTTGCTTTATAGTAGTGGAAAGTTAACTAAAATAGTGAATATACATATGATTCCCTGTTGAAGCTGCGAGTTTCAGAGTCCAGCCTGTTACCTACCTCACCCCATTGAAGTCAGTTTAGAATCATTTGCTGCTCTTACATAGCTAATGTCATCTTACTGACTACAGTAGCTAAAGTTTATGATAGATCCCTAACCACTGTTTCTGGGAAGATAGAGAAATCAGGAATATGGAATTGTTTCATGCCTAGGCCAGCCCAAGAGTTTACAAGGGTGGCATCATTTTAAATAGTCTCAAAGAGTAATACACAAGCTAAAATAGACACATTTCAGCAACAGAAAGATGCTGTGTGACTCACTCTCCATCATACACAAGCATATAGCACAAACAGATGCTAGGTTACCACATGAGCATACTTACATTGAGTAGATGCAACATTGCTAGCATAGGTAACTGTTGCAGCAGTTGAATTTTGTTCATAGTAGTGACATACAAACAAGTTTATACTGGACCACATGTTGATGCATGAAGCTATCCAAATTTCCTGGCCCTGGGAAATTTCTGTTTCTGTCTTGTATAAGTATCGATGAAAAACCTCATGTGGGTCATTCAGTGACTGAAGCCACCTAGATCAAGCAGATAGACTATGGGGATAGTTGGCAAGCTATGGTACTGGGTCTATGGAGATACACAGCACTGCTTCCTCTCCAGTTCCTATCCTTTAGGGGGTCTAAGGAGCTCCATTCCTGCTACTTAAGTTGTTCTGTCATTAAGTGGTTAAGTTATTGTTTTCCCTCAATGATTGCAAAACATGTCCCCCATAATCCAGTCACTAATAGTCCATCTATTTGCTCATCCACTGCTGCACCTAAACCCTTTTAAAATGCATCATGGATTTTGTGGGATGTGGTACAGTGATTAGGCCACCAGAGGAGTGGTCCACGCTTTAGAAATTCTACGAACTGATCATTCTCCTTGTGGCTGGTGATGTACACTGACTGAAATCAAGTAACAGCAGAAACAATCCCTTGTTAGATAGCATTATGAAAAAAAAAAAAAGAAATGGTTTCAGATTTTCAGTACTGAGTCATTAGTTTCCAAGTCAGATCTCCGTATTCTCTGACCCTTCTGCCCTCAACCTTCCATTCAAAGCAGAATATCCACCTTGCAGCCTCATAGAACACCTATACAGTATGAATATTATGTCCAGTTCACAGTTATGACAATATGGCTTGCTTAGCTATCTTTTATAATCCCAATGACATTTCGTTCAATCTGTTGATGATATCAACATTCTGAACCTGAAAAGGAGCATGAAGTGCCCATCGAGTGCCACGCCCACCCGTGAACTGTTAGGTCTCCTTCAGCATGTGTGGGCAGTGGACAATGTGTCACAAGCATAGTAGAAATCAGACCAAAGTGTTAACCTGGAATATGTTCCAATGCCTGATGCCAAAAAGGGCCACAAGATGGCAGCAGAGAACAAAGCAGACTTATGCATGGTAAGGGTTCAAAGTTTTGTCACTAACAAATAACATAGGTGGAGTTCTTTAGAGGTTGTATGAGTGAACATCCCTCTAGATGTGACCAAATATCAATAAGAAGCGCCTTATGGATGGAGAGACTGATTCTGCCTCATAGTTGAGGTGATGAACTTCTTCAGGTTAGGTGTGGAGGCTCACAGTGGTGGCAGTAGGAACGGGAGGCTTCTTGCTCACATCTGAGTAGGTCAGGGAGCTGAGACAGGGCAGGGAATGATTTTAGGCTATAAATCTCAAAGACTTCCATCAGTGATCCACTTCCTCCACTGAGGCTCTTTCTCCAAAAGATTCTACAACAAATAGCACAGCTAGCTTAGGAAAAAATGTTCAGACCCCCAAACCTATGGGAAACATTTCATAGCAAAGGCATATCATAATCAATGGACTATGATGCAAAGCTACTTGCCTAGGCTGGTAAAGAATCCAGGTAATATAACCTTCCCCCAGAGTTTTCTAGGCTCAAGGGGTTGCATTGTTTGATTTAGACTCTTCTGAGACAAATTGTCATGGACATTCACACCAATTGTATGAATTCTCTGCTAACTTCCTTCTGGAGAAAACGGAAGTGAGCTAGAAGTCTAGTAGTTACCTTTATTATACCCCCCCCCCACTAAAACTACTCTAGACGAGGCTCTTCACAAATAGGAGAATCCACCCACCCTGGTTTTTATGAGTACTCATAGTATATGCATGTAAAACAGCAATAGCAAATGAACATCAAATAGAATATATAACATCATCAGTAGAGCAAAGCAGCACTTTGAAAGATGATCCAGAAATGATCACTATTAATGCTGGTCACTCTTTTACTACATTTCCAAATCAAGTAGTCCTTGATCCTCAAGAAAACGTTATATATCAGATTTTTTTTTTTAAATCACTGTCATCCATGTAAACAAAAATAGATTTCATCTTATACTTTTATGATTTGCTTCATTGTATCATTACAGAGGCATATGATGTACGGCCTCTGGACCCATCTGGGGACAGAGAGGTCTATCACACCAAGTGCCTGATCTTCAAGTGAAGGTACAAGGGATCAAGGTCAAACAGTATAGTTGTTGAAGAAAAAAAATTGTCCCTTGGTATATCAGTTGGCTTTTTTGTTCATGTAAAAAGAGATTGACCTCCAAAGGAGGAGTCTGGCTCCACAGAAATAATTTTCTGTTGTAGCTGGACAGTTGACTGCATTAATCTCTTCATTAATAATTCTTATTTTCATTATGTGGTGGCTGGAGTTGATTTGAGGGTGGTGTGTGTGTGTGTGTGTGCGCGCGCGCATGTGTGTGCATGAAAGAGAGAGAGAGAGAGAGAGAGAGAGAGAGAGAGAGAGAGAGAGAGAAAGAGAGAGAGACTCTGTAGCTCAAGTTGTTCTGGAATTCACTGTGTAGGTCAGGTTGGCTTCTAACTTGCAGCAATCCTCTTGCCTCAGCCTCCAGAGTACTAGAATTACAGTTGGGAGCCATCATGTCAGCCTTGAAATCTTCACTTTATAGCCAAACGCACATTGACTCATGGCTGGGTCCTACTCTAGGGCATCTATTTTTGTGCTCATCATAATCAGACTTGTCATTCTGTTCCTGATATAGTCAGTCTGGAGTAGCTATAGCTACTGTATTTTGCTCCATATCATTTTGACTTTTATAGGCAGTCTCATTTACAATCCAGTCTGACCTTGAACTTATGGTCTTTGTGCCTTGCCCTTCAGCATCTGGAGTGCTAGGATTACAAGTATGTATCACCATACCTAGCTCAGCGACTATGTTTTGAGAAATTTCCTTTGTACTCATCCTGAGTTGGCTACAATTTCATTGAAACAGCAATTCAACACAGCAGGCTGTGTTTGGAATGTTTTTTTCATATATTATGGGGTCTTGAGTAAAAGAGCCCACCGGCTACCATCCACCATCTGGCAGTGTGGCAATTCTTGTTCTAGTTCTAGATGGACCAACTGGATCTCTACCTGTCTCCCATTTTTGAATGCCTTTGCTCCCTGTAAAAGGAAGGTTCCTATTTGTAGGAGAAGAAACCATTTGGACAACTTAATGAAATATAACCTGTCACTACTTGGTGACTAGTCATCAACACGCTTCAGTTTAAAGAAAACTCACGTACCTTCCTCTTATTCCACTGGACAGGCAAATGCATTCCTTCTTCACATAATGAATTGTGAAGTGTCTTTGTCTTTTCTCTTCCACAGAGGCATTGCCTATCTTAGTAGTTTGCTATGTCAGTCTATGTAGAAACCTAATAGGAGGGCATGAAATAAGTACACTATGAAGAAAATTAATAAGTATTTCAGCACACCAATTTCCCATTCTCCACAGGTGGTAAAAGAAGACAAGATCTAGTGAGTGAGTCAGTACAAAAAAAGTTGATTACTAACAACACAGCAAACAGCCGCAGTATCAGGCTGGGAGTTCCAGTTCACCTGTCCCTGAATTCCACTGCGTGACACTTCAGGAGCAGATGGCAGCTACAGATACTGGGTTTCGCCACAGCTGAGCAACTTGGGCTACAAATTCAGTGCCTTTATATAGCAAGTAGTTAACCAGCCAATCATTCTCCTGCAGGGAGGGAATGTTGGTACAGCAGTCCTGCTGTGGTGTCATGTCAGTAATTTTCCCTTCTCCCCAGTTCCCATCTAGAGCCTTAGGATCCACTGCTGCATATGTTTCTAGGGTTTATGCCAGCATATCTGATCTGCAGCTCAACTTCCTTTGTTAATAAATACTCTTTTGTTCTGAGAGCAGGGACTTTACTTCTCTGCTCTTCCTTTGACGAGAGCTGCTCTGACAAGTTGGTGTGAGAGGCAATGAGAGCATGGATCTTGAATGTGTCATCACATAAGCATCCTGGATTTGTTATGCACATAGGAAACTTGCTTGCTGTCTTCAAGCAAACTGGAAAGGCAGAGATAGGAAGGCTATTTTTGCAGATCTGGATGCATAAGGGGATTGTAATGGTTCAAGATCTCAAATTCTCCCTTGCAAATCTTCACGTCCAAGTGATCCAAGCACATATTCTGAGGAAGGAAAGGCTCAAGTCATGCTTCCAATTCCGGTTTGAATCTGCCTCCTGACCCTGATTTTTGGTGCCATCTTCCTCTTTTGTGGCAATCTCTCTGTTTTTTGTTTGTTTGCATTTGTGCTTTTAGGTTTACTGAATCATAACCTAAATTATAAATTTTGAATGTAATGAATTTTACACAATGTGTAATATCCATATGACAGTAATGACAAACAGCATATGGTCACAGTCCATAATCACCTCTCCTTCTGGCTTCAAGATATTGCACTTCCCAAGAATTAACACTAATCTGACATATCTTACTATATTACTTTTGCCTATTTTCCAGCTTTATGTAAAATGGGTCCTATAATGTATATAGTCTCTTGTGAATGTCTTACTTGATTAACACACTTTGTAAACTTCATATATTTTGGTGATTTTCTGTTTTCTTTGCTATATGACATTTCATTGAAGCAACTCTTCCACACTTTATTCAATCATTCTACTGTTCATGTGGGAAAGTTCAAGTTTTTGTGCGATTATGAATAATGATGCTATAAACATAAATGCATTTATTCTGGTGCACTTCTGCTGGATCATTTCCTAAGAGTGAAATTACTGCTTCATAGGTTGTGAAAACACTATACACATAAGCTATTGTCATAGTCATCATGTGTATGTATATTATATATCTATATATATATACATATATATATACACATACACATATATAGGCAGTAAAGGCTGATTCTGGTTACTTGATGTCTTTACAAAGATATGTTTTCATTGTAGCTATTAAGATGTAAGGGTGAATGCAGTACAATATAGCTTGAATTTCTATTTTCCAATCCTTACAAATAATAAAGGTGAGAACCCTTTCACATCTCCATTATTTGTACTACCATTTATTTTCAGACTGGCTTCTTGCCAATTTTGCATGGAATTTTCTATTTTTCTTTTATGGATATGTAGAAATTTTTTATGCATTCTGGATAAAAATTGTTGGATAGACATATTCAAATTAATAGTTTGTTTTTCTTAATGAAAAGAGTTCTTAAGTTTTAATTCTGTTCCTTTTTATTGTTTGTGTTTTTTAATCCCATTTGGTGTGTCCTGTTAAAGAAAATGTTGCCTTGCACAGAGTGAAACATTCCCTAGTGGGGGTGGAAGGTCATGCCTGCTTGTGGAGGTCAGAGGGCAATCTCAGCTGTCATTCTTCAAGCACTGTCCACCACCATTTTTGGACACAAGGAACTCTCTCTGGTCTGGAACTTACTGAGTAAGCTGGACTAACTGTACATTGAGCCCCAGACATCCACCTGTCTCTATGTCCCCTGCTGGAGTTACAAGCACGTGCCACCAAGCCTGGATTTTATATGTGGGCTCTGTGGCTCAAACTCTGGCCCTTGCAAGCATTTAACCAACTGAGTTACTTCCTCAGACCTCCTCAGGTCTCCTTTTGACTTTAAAACTCTGCTGTATATACCTCACAGCCTTTCTGAGTGTTAGTAGTTGAACATTCCTTCCTCAGTATAGTATCACTTTTATCATGAATATGTTAACTATGTCTATGAATACTTGTGCATTTTATGTACTTTCTGAGCAATCAATAAGAGCTGCCCTCAAGCTGCTCCTGCACGACCGAAAGTCCACTTACACCAGAGGCAGTGCACCAGAGTATGAGTGGAGGTGGGAAATGCCTCCACAGTGGTGGGATGCTGAGAATAGAGAAAGCACTCCAACCAAAGCATCTTCATAGCAAGTAGAAGGAGGAGGGGTCATGGACACTGTGTAATACTGTGTGTCCACTCCATTGCTAATCTCTGTCTTGGTGTTCTATTCCTATTCACACACAGCTGGTCCAGCTCCTCCTGCCAGGGGACACAGGACCACATTTCTCATAGTGTATGGTTCGCAAATCCCACCACATTGTCCTATGTCCCTGGGTCTGTGTCCAAGTTATAACTAGTTTCCTGGACCCATACTGGTTCTTAAGGATGTCACTTGCTTAGACTATGGAGATATACATATGTTAAGAGCTTCTGCTCACCAGAGATGAAAAAGTTTGAATGTAAGGCCTCTTTTAAAATGTTTCTTGGGGCTGTAGTATGGCTCAGAGGTTGAGTACTGGCTGCTCTTGCAGAAGTCCTGAGTTCAATTCCCAGCACCCACATGGTGGCTCACAACCATCTGTAATGGAACCCAATGCCCTCTTCTAGTGTGTCTGAAGACAGCTACAGTGTACTCATATATATCAAATAAATAAATAAATAAATGGTTTTTTAAGAAGATGTTTCTCCACTGTGGAACCAGTGGGCAAAGTAGAAGGTATAAGGGGCCTACTTGCTATATAGATCATAGTATGTATATCTTAAACTATATTTTTAAATTGAGTTTAATCTTTAGGACAATTTGTGGAGAGCAGATGCCTTTGCATCCTTTTGTGAATGGTCCTCCTTTTGTGAATGGTCCTTCACTCAGTCTTCGTAGCTGAGCTGTGCATGATAAATGTAGAAAATTGTGAGATCACAGAGAAAAGTATCATGGAAGATACTGCACACCTTCCATAGTACATTATCCAGAATATCTGGTATACAATAAAATCACTAGCCACACATAGCACAAAAAACTGATCCATAATTAAGACAATTAGAAGCCAGTAGAAATTGATGAAGGATGACACTGGTGTTGGAATCTGCCCTAATAGTATAGAAGAAATGAGCCACATCAAGTTAATGTTGCCAGAATACTAGATCTAAAATGTCATCCAAGGGAATGTAGACATTAAGATTCTATTGGTGTGGGGCTATATTTCAGTGGTAGAACATTTGTCTGGTATGTGTAAGGTTCTAGGCTTGATTTCAAGCACTACAAAAAAGTCTAAAGGACCTAATACATTTCAATGATCAAAACCCTGGGGTATATTCTCCTGTCACATGTAACTAAAACAATAATTTTAGAAGTGAGCTGAGCAAAAAGATAACATAATGCAAATCTGAAAATAATTCAAGCTATAAAGCTACCAAATCATAGGCTAGAGCTATGGAGTTGAAACAAACTAATCCAGCTGTTAAAAAAAATACACTTAGAATATGTTCCTATGTCTACATTCTATGATATCAAATAGATAGATTGAAATCAGACACAAGAATTGGCAATTGCTAATTTTGATTAAAAACATCAAGCGTCTGAGCCTCTCTTCCTGACATACATTTGAGAGAAAAGTTAGTTAACATACAGCAAACCAGCATGACTACATGGCCAGACGAGGTGGCTACATGGAATCAAAGATTTATATGTGCAAATCACCCTGGCACCATTACCGAGCTGTATTTTGACTAATTTATAATAGTGTTAAAGTTGTTTCATAATTTGTCCTAAATTTGAAAGGTGATATAATTATCAAGATAAATCAGTTAGAAGTATTCATATTTCTCTGTGTTCCCCATTCTCCCTTTCCTAGTCCAGGAAATCAATTGTATATTTTCTGTCTCAAGGAATTTTCTTTCCCTGGGTGAAAGACATATGGAATCATACTATACATGCAATATGTAGCCTCTTGTGTCTGTCTTCTTGCATTTTACACATTTTACAATTTTTATTTATTTTTATATGTATTATTAGTGTTAATTTGAACATATGTCTGTGCATCATGTGCTTGCAGTTCTATGTGAAGGACAGAAGGGAGCGTTAGATCACCTAAGACTGGTGTCACAGAGGGTTTTGAGCTAATATCTAGATACTAGGAATTAGACTCTGGTCCGTGGGAAGAAGAGCTAGTACTCTTAACCACTGAGCCATCTATCCAACCCCACTGTATGCATCTTTAAAATTCATCTATATCATAATATAAATTTGTATTTTTATGTTAAATAATATCCCATTTGCGAATTAATGATTATTTACCCATTCATCAGTTTGTGGGTATTTGGGAGGTTTCCAGCTTGGACACATTATAAATGATACTTGTCTAATTTTGTTACAGTATAAGTTTACATGTGAACAAATTTTTATTTCAGTGTGAGGTGTCTTGCCAGGAGTTGAATTTCTGGGTCACAGAGTAGCTTGATTCTTTGTTCTCTGAGAACCAGTCAGAGTTTGTAATGTATCTCTATAATTTTATAATCGTATTTAAAATGCATGGAACTCATTTTCCTACATATATTCAATGGCGCTTCCTGGTGTCTGATTTTAGTCACTGTGGTAGACGTGACGTGGTAACTGGCTATAAAATTGATTATTTCCCTAACAACTGCTGTAGATTGCTTTTCATGTGACTTCTAGCCATTTCTATATCTTCTTTGAAGAAATCTCTGTTCCAATCTTTTGTCCTTCTTTATCTGTTATGGTATTAGTCTCTTTATTGTTGTGTTTTAAGAGTTATTATTCAGATATGAACCTAATGTTATATGTGTAATCGATAAACCTTTTCCCTGTTTTATGACTTGTTCTTTTATCTTTATCATAGAGAAAATGGTAATTTCCTTAATTTTGATGAAATTCATACTTCTTTGATTCCTAGGGATACATAGCACCTTTAAAAATGGTTATTGTCCTATTTCATTTCTATTTTTCCTATATTTTTGAAAATTGTACAGTTCATTTGACCATTTGTTGATTGGCAGTTTTATTTACTTGGAATTTGATTTCAGCAATTATTTGTAAATTCTGGATATTAATCCCTTATCTAATGTGTAGCTACTTAAGATTTTTTTGTCCACTTTTTGTGCTGTCTGCGTGCTTTGTGGATAGTTTTTCGTTTGTTTGGTTTTGTATTTTGCTATGCAAAAAAATTTTATTTCCACATAGTCTTTATGTTAATATTTGGGGTTAGTACCTGTGCTGTTAGTCTATTTTTAAAGTTCTTGCTGGGCTGGAGAGATTGCTCAGTGGTTAGAGCATTTGTTGCCCTTGCAGAGAATCCAGATACAGTTCCTAGCATGCACATAATGGTTGAAAACCATCTGTTACTTCAGTTCAGGGGATCCAATGCCCTCTTCTGACCCCTGTGAGCACTAAGCACACATGTGATACACATACATAAATGCAAGCAAAAACTCATATGTCAAATACAATGAATAAATCTAATTTAAAATTTAAAGATAAAAAATAAAAATAAAACGTTCTTGCCTACTCCAATATCTCGAAGGATATACTCTAAAGTTCTCTTAATATATAACTTTTAGTGTTTCAGGTTGTAAATTAAGGTATATGATCCATTTTGAATTGATTTTTACATGGTGAAAGACAATCTATTTTCATTTGTCTTCAGGTGGAAATCCAGTTTTACTTGAACCATTTGTTGAATAGGCTATCTTTTGTTCAACGTGTATTTTTGCCTCCTTTGTCAAAGTTAAATGGGTGTGACTTTATCATTTTATGTCCATAGTACTGTGTTCTATTTCATTGGCCTACATATTTATTTTTATGCTGATACCATGCTGTCTATCACTATAGTTTTATAGTATAATTTGAGACCAGGCACTGTAATTAAAACCACTTTGAGAAACCACCCAATCAGAATTGCTGTCACCTGGCAACAACTTTTGGAGAGGAAATGGAGAGAAGGGAACTTTTATTGACTGTTGGTGGGAGTGCAAATTGGTGTAGCCATTGTAGAGATGAGTTTTGATATTTCTCAAAAACTTAAATATAGAACTACCATATGATCTAACTAGTTCACTCCTGGTCACCCCCCCAAAGAATACACACTGTCCTGTAGGGATGCTCAGACGCACATCTTTATTGCTTCTTTCTTCACTACAGCAATATATATACAGATAAATGGATAATGACATATTGCTATGAATGGATTTGAAATGCATATTAAGCAAAGTCATATACCCTCAGGAAAAAAGGCTGCATCTTCTCCCTTTGGCCATTAATATATGTATATACATAAAAATTTCATGACTTCTTCTGTAACTATTATTGGTATAGGCATATGCATGTATAAACCATCTACGTATGCCTTACCTATTGAGCTGGTTTACTGTTGATCTCCTGTACATGTGTTTAGGGCTGACCACTTGGGACTGAATGACCTCTCAGGGGGCTTCTGGAGAACACTGGATATGCTTTTGATGTCATAGTTAAGAAAATCCTCATAAAATTTTATGACCTGAGGTTTGGAGTAAATTGTATATACTGTAAGATACAATTCTAAATTTTCACATAAATATCCAAATAATGCTAATATAATTTGTTGAAAAGATGGTTTTTATCCAATATTGACTTGTCTTGGTGTGATAATCAACAGTTCTGTGTAATAATTTTTTTAAAGATTTATTTATTTATTATATGTAAGTAAACTGTAGCTATCTTTGGATACTTTTTCTTCTCTCTCTGGTGCTGCTCATTCTGGCCAGGACCCCCTTACCCCCCCAACCTTGCTCTGGCCCCACTCGCTCAGAGCCTTGGCCCCACTCCCTGTAGCTGTCTTCAGACACACCAGAAGGGGACATCAGATCTCATTACAGATGGCTGTGAGCCACCATGTGGTTGCTGGGAATTGAACTCATGACCTCTGGAAGAACAGTCAGTGCTCTTAATCGCTGAGCCATCTTTCCAGCCCATGTGGTAATAAATGTTAAGAGTCAAGGATTTTTTTCGTTGTTCCTAGTTTATGATGTGGTTTCCTTCTTTTCTTTTCTTTCTTTTTTCATGAGAAGCTGATTGAATTTTCAACTGCTTTTTCTTGATCTATTGAGATGGTGAAGTTTCTTTTTATTTTATTCTATTAATAAGGGTGTTAGTTGATTGATATCTACAGGTTAAAGCTTGCATTCTTGGAATAAGGTTCATGGTATGTCTAACTCTTTTTCTATGTTGCAAGGTTTGGTTGGCTAGCATATGTTGAGACTGTTTCTGTCTGTAGTCATAAAAATATTTTAATCTGTAGTTTTCATTTTGGGAGGTGTCTTTGTTGTGATAGTGAAGTAATTAATCCTGACCTCACACAGGAGTTGAAACTGCTTCCTTCATTTTGGATTTTGCAGGTTTTTTTAAAAAATAATTATTCTTTGTTTTTAAAATATTAGTTGTCTTTAGAGAAATTTTTAAATCACTGATTCTGTTTCTAACCTTTTATTATAAGTTTTTTCCCAGATTTTCTGTTTCTTATCAAGTTATATTTATAACTTTATTGCTAGAAAATTTCCCAAGTCATATAACTATTTTGTTGTCATTTGTTTAGAAATTTCTCTTTTATGGTGGAAACACCCCATTCTTATTCATGATATGGCTCCTTTGAATCTTCACTGTTTGTCTTTTTTTCATGGTCAGTACAGCAAATAGGTTTTCAGTTTTGTTAAATTTTTCAATCATGTTTACACTCACTGATCATTACTCTTGTTTTTATTATCTATTTCATTTATTCATACTCTACTATTTATTTCCTTTCTTATGTTTGTTTCAGATTTGTGGCTTTTTTCTACTTACTCTAATTTTATTTATAACCATCATAACAAATATACAAAACATTACAAACATGAACTAAGTTTGAATAGCCAAAATACTTATTCAAAATATTCAAATATTCAAAATATTTTTTCAATGAGGCTGTATGGGTGCATTGTATAATAGCATATGGTACACCACCATTATTAAGCCACTATTAACTGACCATTCACAACTACTTGACTAAGAATAATTTAAAAAGTAAACAATTCCACATATTAGTAAAGATATAAAGAAAATGCTAGCCTCACATTGTGCAGATGAGATTGTAGAATTTGGAGAACTCTTTGGGAGGCCCTCAAAACAGTGACAGATTGAACTATCCTCAATGTCAAAATAAATCATTCAACATGTTCTGGAGTGATAATCATATTTTCATGTGAAAATATGTGAAGGAATGAAAATATAATCATTTTAATTTTATGCCCCAAATTGTAAACATCACAAATATTCACAACTGATAAATGGATGATAAAATGTGATTTATGCATACAACCAAACACTGGCATGCAGTGAAAAAGAATAAAGGACTGTTACATGTTAAAACATAGGGGAACTGGAGGGAAAAAGCATGGTAAGTGAACAAGGCAATTCATAAAAATATCAAATATTGTATACTGAAATGTATGTTAGCATTCAAAAGAAAAAAATTTGTAAAGTTAGAAAATTGATTACCAAGAGGCTAGAGGTAGGTATAGCAGTGGACATCCACGGATATTTGATCACGGATATTTGATCTAGACTAAAAATAGTTGTAGAGTCCTAGGATGCAGCTCAGTGGCAGAGCTCTTGCCTAGTGTCTTAGTCAGGGTTTCTATTCCTGCACAAGCATCATGACCAAGAAGCAAGTTGGGGAGGAAAGGGTTTATTGAACTTACTCTTCCAATTGCTGTTCATCACGAAAGGAAGTCAGGACTAGAACTCAAGCAGGTCTGGAAGTAGGAGCTGATGAAGAAGCCATGGAGGGATGTTTCTTACTGGCTTGCTTCTCCTGGCTTGCTCAGCCTGCTCTCTTATAGAACCCAAGACTACCAGCCCACAGATGGTACCACTCACAAGGGGCCCTCCCCCCTTGATCACTAATTAAGAAAATGCCTTACAGCTGGATCTCATGGAGGCATTTTCTCAACTGAAACTCCTTTCTCTCTGATAACTCCAGCTTGGTCAAGTTGACACAAAACCAGCCACTACATCTAGCATGTAATGACAAACCCCTCAAAAAATGAAATGACAATAAAGGGAACCTTCTAAAACTACAGTGATGATATATCTTCAGAATGCTGCACATATACTAAAATATGAAGTGTTATATACTTTAAAGTAACTGTAGAATATGTATCTATGTCTTTAGAAACAAAATAGAATGCTAGGCACAGTGGAATGGGCCTGTAATCCTACAACTGGTGAAGCAGAGAAAGGTAGGTGAGTCAAGAGTTCAAGACCAGCTTTGACTACACAGCAAGTTTGATGCCATCCTGGACTGAAGAGCTCCATGTTTCAAAAAGAATAACAATAACTGCGTGAGCTATAAAGGAAAGAGATAGGACAGGCAAGAGATGGGCAATTGTGGTCCCACAAGGCAAAAAAAAAAAAAAAAAAAGACTGTCAAAAGCAAATTTTCCTATTATGATGAAAGCTCTGACCAAAGCAACATAAGGGAGAAGGGGAAGGGGTTTATTTTGTCTTGTAGTTCAATTTTATAGCCCTTCATGGTAGTGGATCCCAACCAGCAATAGCTTGAGCTAGTCAGCCATATTTTACGTGCAGCAAGGGAGCAGAGAATAATGAATGCTTATGGTCAGCTAGTTTTCTTTTATAGTACAGAATCCCAGTTCTGGAGATAACACCACAAATAGTAGGTAAGTCTTCCTACCTCAACTGAACTAATTTAGGCAACCCTCAGCTCATATTCCAGGTGACTTTAGATCCTATAAAGTTGGCCATTGAGAGAAATTTTCACAGTGATTAAAATCACTATTGAAAATAATAGGAAAATAGTCTAACCAAAGATATCCAATCATAGATTCATCATATGCTGCAAACATTAAGCAGAAGGCATACAATACAGAGGCACGTTATAATTACTCAGATATTAAAAGCAAGGAAATCATGAAATTTGCAGGCAGATGGATAGAACTAGAAAAGATCATCCTGAGTGAAGTAACTGAGATCCAGAAAGACAAACATGGTATGTACTCACTTATAAGTGGATATTAGCCTTAAAGTACAAGATAACCTTGCTGCAATCCAAGGAAGCTAAGTAACAAAGAGAGTTCAAAGGAGGATCTTCAGAAGGGGAAATAAAAAACCAAATACATGGAAGAAGGAAAGTTGGTGGGAGAGGGATTAAGTATGGAGATTATGGCAGGAGAGAGAACTGGAATCACTGGGTCAAGGGGGTGATTTGTTGGACATGCTAGAAATCTAGGACAATGGAAAATCCCAGGAATCTATGAGGGTGATCCTAAGACTCATAGCAATAGGGGATATGGAACATGAAATAGTCACCTCCTGTAACTAGGCAATACTTTCAATGAAGGAATGGGGATACCAACCCAGGCACAAAAACTTCAGCCCACAATTTCCCTGCCTGTGAGAGGGTCAGGGATAAAAAGGGAACAGAAATTGAGGGAATGGCCAATCATTGACTTGAGACCAGCTTGAGACCTATGCCATGAGAGAGAAAGAGTCCATCCTTGACACTTATTAATGATGCTCGGCTATACTTGAAGACAAGAACCTAGAATCACTGTATCCTGAGATGCTTCATCCAGTAGCAGATGGAAGCAGATGCACATACCCACAGCCAAACATCAGGCAGAGCTCAGGGAGTTCTTGTGGAAGAGTGGGAGATACAACTGAGTGAGACAGAAGGGTCAAGAACATCACAAGAAAACCTACAGAATCAACTAACCTGGACACATAGTGGCACACAGAGATTTAATCACAAACCAGAGAGTGTGCATGGGATGGATCTAGTCCCCCTACACATATGTAACAGATGTACAGCTTGGTCCTCATCTGGGACCTCTAAAAGCAGGAGCAGGGGCTATCCCTGACTCTCTTGCTTGCCTTTTGATCCCTTTTCCCTAAATGGCTAGCCTTGTCTAGCCTCAATAGAAGAAGGTGCACCTAGTCCTGCTACAACTTGTATTCGGAGGTAGGTTTATATCCATAGGAGGCCTCACCTTTTCTGAGGAGAAAGGGAGGGGGCATAGGAGGAAGTGATGTGAAAGGGAGGGACTGGGAGGAAAAGAGGGAGGGGGTGCTGTGATTGGGATATAAAGGAAATAAAATTAATGGAAAAAATCCAAAGGCACATTTTTACATTAGAACAAATAATTGTAAAAAATCCCCACAGGATACATTTAAATAGAGCCTAAATAGGTATATTGGTTAAAGTGGATGTGCAATCAGAAACTGCTACATAAAGGACTTAGAAACCACTTGAATGTTTGGTAAAACTTCTTTCAGAACTTTGATAAAAGGAAGCTATCCAACTAGTGATGACACCTAAAACAGTTCAGAGAAGAGAACCCCTGCAGAACTGGGACTCTTACATTTGAAGCGAGAGAATTGCTCAGGTGATATAGAAGGCTCTCAGAGGAATATTCTTTCAGAACTGCAATCAAGTGTAATAATAACAGTCCTTCATATTTATGGAGTGGGGTGGAATCTACATATACCTGCCTAGTTGGAGTTCTTTATTAGGGTGTTGGAGAGATGTAAGATGGAGCATTGCAGCAATTTGTTTCTCTCTTTTTCAGATTTTCTGTCTTCATCTGTTGTCTTCAGTCAGTTTATTCAAATAAGACAGAAAACCAATATGATGGGCAAAGGTGCAGGAAGGAGGAGAAGGAAGAAATGGGGAGCAGGAAGGAGAGGAAGGGGGATTTATTACAAGGAGTTGGACTGGAATATGTAAGGGTCAGCTAAATAAATTCAAACTCTGTGAGACAGGCATGGCAGAAATGAAGGCTCATATGCTTTCATGGACATGGGACGATGAAATTGTCAGCAAACTATTATGAAGGGAAAATTTTCCAACTTAATTTTTCATTGGAATCTGACTTGAGAAACGCTTAAATCCTTTGAAGGTTTCTACTGATTAAGTCATATATACCAAGATAATCAACCTTATCTAAAGACATCTGATTAGAAGTTTTGATTAGCTCTACACATTTTCTTTAAGGAACAGTGATATTAGTACTTGGCTCAATAGCTGGGAAAGATGTGTGTAAGCCAAAAATAAATAAATAAATAAACAAACAAACAAACACATCTAAGTGGCCACTGCTCTCTCTGTCTTCTATCCTTTTATCCAAGTTGAAACATTATAAAATTTACATACTTTTAAAATGTGATTAATAAAACAGAAATAAATATGTCAATATCCATTACCCAAAACAGAATGAAACAGATCAGGTATATAATTAGGGATTTATTTTATACTAAGGTTGCCATTTTCAGATATAGATACTGGTCATTACATCAAATATATTCTTCAGAGCAACTGCTTCTGAAGTGGAGTGTGGGCTAAGTCAAGGAAATCCACACCTGTTCCCTTAGCAATAAAAATCATAATTTTAATTTATATATGTGTGTATATATGTGTGTATGTTTATATATGTGTACATACACACATAGATAATCTAATAATATCTCTGTTAGATGAGAAGAATTTTTTTTTGATGAGAAGAATTTTTAGACCACCATATACGACATCCTTAACCTAATAGTATCAGGTAAAAAAAAAAATATATATATATATATAAATATATATATATATTTATATTTATATATATGTGTGTGTGTATATATATATTCTCATATATATAAAATTTTCAAGTTCAATATTTCCTTCCTATGAATATATAAATAGAAACAACTCCATATAAAATAGTTATTGCAATGAAGCTGAATACATTATTGTGAAGGCTATGTGTCTGTTATAAATATAGATGCAGTTTTGAAGTTATCTTTAAATAAACTTTCTTACACAGGGGTGGATGATTAAGAATGTTTGCAAACCTCCACATAGAAAAGCTCACTTGCCATATGGCCTTCCCACTACACTTGTTATTTTAGGACACAGAAACTAGGAAGAGGAAGTAAAGGCTGATGACTTAACCACTAGTTCCCTCGGCGTGAATTGTCATAATTTCGTACAGCAGGTGAAATTAAGCCCTTTTATGCTTAAACATATTGTCCTCCCCTTAACACATTGTTGGTAATGATAGACTTGGTGTTAGTGTTAGTATCCCACACAGATTATCTGTGAATAACCTTGCTAAATGTTTCTGCTTCCTCAAAAAGATGCAGTCTCCCTAGAACAAATGGTCTTAGTTGTCATAGAAACAAGATGTTCTGGCTGATGTCAGTCTACTATAGCAACAGGAAGTACAAATTCATTCATAGAAGCACTTGAAACTACTAACCTAGCTACTTATGCCTGGCTCACTCAATGCATAATAAGTCTATGGAAAGAAGCAGGAAGATAGGACAGATACTTACAGAGGCAGATACAGTAAGGAAAGAAAGGTATTCGAGGGCAAAGATTTTTGAAACAGTAGATTAGGGATGCAGGATGTGCTGGTCTAAAAATTCTTCTCATCTAACAGAGATATTATTAGTTATCCCATCTCATGAAAACCTTAAAATTGCCACTAGAAAACAAGATCAGAAGTATAAAAGAGGGAGAAGCAAATTATTAGATATTTCCACTTATTTACTTTCAACATGGAGCAAACTTTTATGAATACAATAATCAAACATCGGGATGATAAACAGCTCAGGCCAACATCACATTCAAGGATACAAACATAAACTCACAAAAATGGGTTCATTTAGGATCCTTGATTTCTAATGTTGGAGTTTAATCGTTCCTATTAGTTCTCGGCTCTTTTATCATTTTCCACTTATAAGACAAAACAGTGAATACAGATCATCACAGAAAAGAACATTTGCATCTGGTTAACAAGGTTAGTATCTTTTTTTGTGTGTAGAAATTCTCCCTTCAATATTGCTTTAGAGTAGAATCTTAAGTCATATCCAAAAATTCTTATAAACTTCAAATTTATACATATGTATATATAATATATATATATATATATATATATATTCATGAGTGTCTAATTGTAATTGTGAAGTGTCAGTGATGTTAGAAACTGAAATTTTAAAAAGAAAACAAAGCTGGCAAACCTATGAATCTGTTTGTCTCTTATACAAGGCACATGTGGAGATCATGTGCTCAAAAGAGTCTCAAGGTATATGTGGATGGGAAAGCTAGCAACTGTGGTCAAATTGAAACAGCATTAGTAAGGACGAGTTCCAACAAGTTAGGAAAAGACAAACTAACACACACAATGAGCTGGGTGCAAGAATGAAGATAAGTGTGTAAACACATTTACATGGTAATATTAGGAGAGAAAAAATTCTCTACAATAGAAAGAAATTTGAACAATGTGTTCTGTATCCTAGACTCTATCAGGATAAGAATTTGAGCGTGCCATTCAACTGGAAAGATAAACATAAAGCATAAATGCAAATATCCTGAAATAGGATTGTCAACATGGGCTAATCAAATCTTTCATATGTTAAAACAGTTTATACAACTACAGCCATTTCAAAAGAGATATTAGCATAATTGTTTTCAACAAATCATATTATGAAGAAATAGGAAGGTTGGAAGATAGGGCCAAAGAAGCTCAAGTTATTGATGAAGAACTGTAGATAAGACCCTTGATGAATTTCATTTCAAACTGAAGTTATAGGTGACTAGTATTGCTTGAATTTTATCACACACCCACACATAGAGAAACACACATGAGAAAGACTAAAGTGACAGAACTCTCAAACTTCCGTGAGGAAGTAAATACAGCCACATTGTTGAATATCAGTTAAATTAATCATTTAAATTAATCAGTTAAATTAAATCATTGTTGAATAATCAGTTAAATGAAATGTTGAACAGCAAATAAATTCCTATTCAAATGTGCCAATCCACCTGTCATTTAATTCAATTGTCTGAGAAGCAGAAAATAACAAAGGACACTATGAAACAAGGGCTGGGGAACCAGGCAGTATTAGTCACTTTTTCACGATCACACAATTGGGAATGAGGGCCTATACAGCATTTCGTGTCTATGTACTTACGCAGCAGTCATGGGTGCTGTCTCTAGCACTCAATCTACACTTAGGTTTGCTTTCTTAACTCTTCTAATTACTACTAAACTTACCTAAAGACCAAAGAATGTGACTATGTAGTTAAATAGTACCAAACTCTCAGTGTGTGTTTTCCTCCACAGATGGGATTATTAGTATATGCTATTCTACAATTTGCCTTTCTCATATTACGTGACATCTTTGCTGTCAGTACATATAATTCAATCTCCTTGTTAATAGCTCCATTAATATTCCATTGGATAGGAATATGAATGTGGAAATGATATCACATGCTTTCCCATAGTTTGTTCAATTAAAATAATGTATTATTTCTCTCCTTCCTGAGACAATGGAAGGTTTTTTTTATCTTTTTGATGTCTCCTGACAGAAATTTCTATCTCCTGAAAACTGTAAGTTCAACTAACAGAAAGGTTCTACAGTGCACGATGTATATGGGTGTTATGCAGTGCGTATATATACATATATATATATGTATATATATATATGTATATATATACATATATATATGTATCATATCATACACACACACACACACACACACACACACACACACACACACACATTATTCCACAAGAGGGGCCCACAAAATAAACCATACCATTTCAGTTCAATTTCTTGGAAAGTATAAGAATGATCATGAAAATAGCTAAAATCAAAAAGAAACTCTTCTTTCATTGTCAGTCATGAATGTTAACACATACACACAAATGTTCATTCTATTAGCACATATATTCTTTTGAAAACACTTTTCTTTAGAGTACAACAACAAATTTAAATATTCTTCTATTTTCCTGTATGTTTACATCTTTTTGTGTGGACCACATTCAATGGATGTGGTCTGCATATTTTTAGATAGTAATCTCAGTAATTTTTCTGATTATAAAATGCCTTATAGTTAAATTAATTTGCAGCAGTGAAGTACAGAACAACAAAAAGGTTAAAAATCTGTTCAGCCTACTCCTGTCTATTTGCAAGTTATCCTCAATTAAAAACTTCATTTATTCACTCCAAATTATTTCAATTTCCCTCCCACTTAAAAGAACAGAAGGATCAGGCCATCACATGTGGTGTTCCTGTCTTTAGACAAACACTAGAGAGACAGAAGAAGGAGGACAATGTATTTGATACTAGGCCTTTCTAGATTACAGTGAGATCCTGGCCTGTTTGGACTATAGTGAGACTTAGCATAAAAACAAACCAAGACCAAAAATATCACAAGAGGGGCGTGCCTTTATACTTAGACAAATTGCCAATGCAAAACTATTATGCCACCACACCTTCTTGATACTGTCCCTTTCCTCAGGGACTTAGCTCAGGAGCCTGACTTTTTTTTTTTTTCAGAACTGCCAATTTCTTTTTTATGGGGATTTTTATTTTTATTTTTCAATTAATCATTCCATTCGTTTACATCCCAAATGATATTCCACTTCCCTATAACCCTTCGGCCAACCAGCACTGCTAATTTCAATCTCTGCTCCTTATGCTGTAAGTTACAGTAAGCACCTGTTCCCAAGTCATGTGCAATTACAGTTAATTCAAAGATAATGTTTTGAAATAAAAAGCCAGAGATAACTTCTTATATTTTTAGAGATAAAACTCCTATTTCTGTGAACTTCAGTGAATAAAATACACGCATAAGAACTGTAAAGATGCCTCAGTAGTTAAGAGTACTAGCTGCTCTTTCAGGGAAGTTGGGTTCTGCTCCCAGCACCTACATGGCAACTCACAACTGCCTGTAATTCCAGTTCCTGGGGATCCAATGACTGCTTCTGGCCTCTGTGGGCACCAGCCACACACATGGTACACAGACATACAAGCAGGCAAAACACTCATACACATAAAATAAAAATAATATAAAATATTTAAATAATAACTAATAGAATGCATTCTAATTATATGAAAGATTTGACCTAGCCCCAAATTATATGTATCATGAAACATATATAGAAAGATATGTATACATGGAAAATATGTGTATGATTTCAACATGTGTATATAGAAAAACAACATTACTTAGTTGAATAGATTTGATAAAATATTATTAGAATAGACTAAAATTTATCCTTTTAAAGTATACATCTCAATTGTTATATATTGTAGTAAAATAAATAATAATCCCGGCCCAGGGCTTCTCCCCTTCTTCTGGAGGGATTAGATGTAGGTTGGTGAGGAGTGACTGGGTTTGGAGGAGAGACTGGGAGGAAAGAAGAAGGAGAAGGAGGAAGAAGCTGCCATGAAGGGAGGGGAACCATGAGCACATAGCCAGGAGAAACAGCAAGTATCTGGGATACAGCACTGGGGAGATGCCAGGCCTGCAGTTAGAAGAGTAGATTAGGGGTGACCTCCAATAATTGTCAAAGCCAAATAAAATCACCATAGTCTGAGTCTCATTTATTTGTAAGCTAGTCGGGGATAAGCTTAAATTTTTCTACTACAATATATTCTGACATGTGCAATTGTCACCAAATCTAAGTTGAATATTTTCATTATCCTCAAAAAACGTCACCCTATATCCAGTGGCAGTCACTCCCTATCCTTCATGTCTCCTCTAACTTTAATCAACTATTAATCAATGTTCAATCTTTGTACATATGCCTATTCTCTGTAATTTCTAAAATGTCATCATATAGTTATGGTCTTTTCTGGTTAATTTCTTTCGTTTAATATGTTTTCAAGTTTCTTTCATGATGTAGAATAAGTCAGTATTATAACTCATTTTTTACATATTTGAAAATTCCTAATCTAAAATTCCTGCTATTTTGTCCTTGATTGATAGACATTTTGTTTCCCTTTTGTGATGTTATAAATGATGCTGTCATGAACATTAATGAACAGATATTTTGGGTGAGCATAAATTTTCAGTTTTGGGGGCCAGAGAGATGGCTTAGCATTTAAGAACACTGGCTTCCCTTCAAGAGGACCTAAATTTGAGTCCCAGAACCTACATGGCGCCTTATAACCTGCCTCACTTGGCTTTAGTGTTTTTAAAAATTCTTTCACTTCCTTCAGCTATCCCTAACTTGATCCTTCTCAAATTCATGCTACCTTTTTAATTGTTATTTCTGTGCATACACACAGACACACACACACATGCCTAAATATATAATATATAAATACAACTTTCTCAGACTCTTTCATTATATATATACTTTCAAGGCATTGGATAACCAGTTAGGGGGACTATCCTTAGAGAAGAATATTTCTCCTGCTTCCAGCATTCCTTAGTTTCCTGTAGTGTTTTTGTCTATTGGTCATGCATAAGAGTAATTACTAATCACCATATGACTGAGTCCATATTAGGTTGTTTTGGAATCTCTGTCACCAAAGAGATTAGTCTATCGCTTTAAATTTTAAGCTAAAGCAAGTTGTTAGGAAAGGGGCAGAAGGCAGCCACATTCTTCCCAAAAATTATCACAAGAATAGCTCACTTGCTAATACTGTTCTCTAAAACCTCTTGAGCTGGGCATCCACTGTTTATGTAACTCTCAGCATTACTGTCTTCTAGGCTTCTACTAGCATGGCCTGTTAAGCTCTGCTTATGGCATCTGACTGCTCTTCTAGGACAAAGTTCCAAAGCTTTCCACATCCTTCCCAAAACCCACGTGATCAGGACTGTCATAGCAATAGCCCACTCCCTGGTATCAGAATCTGTCTTAGTTACTTTTCTATTGCTATGATAAAACACTATGACCAAGGCAACTTATAGAAGGAAGGGTTTATTTGGGGCTTATATTTACAAAGGGATGGGAGTCTATTGCCATCATAAAAGGGAGCTTGTTGGCAAATAGTTAGGACGTGGTGCTGGAGGAGAAACTGAAAGCGTACTTCCTGATTCACAAACAGGAATCAGAAAGAATACTGAAAATGGCACTAGTATTTTGAATGCCTCACCCCAATGACAGACATCCTTCAATAAAGACCACACCTCCTAATTCCTCCCAAGCAGTTCCACCAACTCTGGACTAAGTATTCAAACATATGAGCCTATGGGAGACAATCTCATTCAAATCACCATAGTTCCTAATTTGAGAACTAGGCAGATAGAGACAGACAGATCTCTAAATCTTGCTGACCAGTCTACCTAGCATGATTGATGATACATGGGTCACAGTGAGAAATCCTGTTTCAAAAATCTTACTGGATAGTTCTGAGGAACGACATTTGAGGTTAACATCTGACCTCCACATATATATATATACATAAACCTGTACATACACATGCATATGTATATAACCGTAAAAGATGGTTATTCATAAATCTGTGTTTGACTGTCCTATATTTTGACCTTTCCAATATTGTTTTAAACAAGAAATAGTTTAGCTGGGCCATGGTGGTGCATGCCTTTAATCCCAGTACTTGGGAGGCAGGGACAGGCAGATCTCTGAGTTTGAGGCTAGCCTGGTCCACAGCTATGCAGAGAAACCCTGTCTCAGGGGGAAAAAATAAAATAAATTTATTAAGCTGGGCTTGTAAGCAGTGGTAAAGAAATTCCTTACAGTGTATGAGGCTCTGAGTTCAATCTCTAGTATAGCAAAGAACATACTTATTAATCATATTGTGGTGATTTTATACATGGCATATCACTTTTTCTCTCTGTGCTTTCAAATTTTTTTTATTTGGCTTTTAGTCTTTTGAACTTGATACACCAGAGTACTAATTTCCTTCTGTTTGTTTTACCTGGCATTCATTGAGTTTTTGTTACTAGTATTTTTCATTAAATGAGTCATTTTCAGGCATTACTTCTTATTTTGTTTTGCACTAATCTTAATGAATCTCATTAGTGTGTTTGTAGGTGTCTCTAATTCCTATAAAGCTCTGCTTATTGTTCTTCATCCTTCTTCCTTACTGTTCTTCACAGTGATTACTACTTATTGTTAGGTCTATTATTTCAAATACTTTTTTTCTTTATCTGGCTCTCAATCTTTTGAATTTAACTCTTAAGTTTTGAGCCTATTTTTAAATCAAGGTTCTACTTTGATTTTTATACCTTTCAACTGCAGACTTGTCCTTCATCATGCTAGCTTTCACTTTATTAGCATTTGGTATTTGTGAGATGTTGGCACAACACCCTCCTTTGAAATTGCCTTTTCATTTATTGAACATACTTAAAAATAGGTTTCTTAAATGTCTTGCTCATTCAGTGCAACAAGACCCCTCAAAAACAAGCTTTTATTACTTTGATTGTGCATTTAACTTTTATCTATTTATTTTAATGTCTTATAATTTTGGGTTGAAAATTGACCACTTAAAACTATTTTTTGTATGAAGCATAGGTATTCATTTATGTTTCTTCTCTTTGTTTTTACTGATTTATTGGTTGATTTCTTTAGTAATATGTCTAAACTATTTCAGTGAAATTTCTTTCATCAGATGCATTATACTCACATCCTTCAGTATGTGTCAGTGCAACTATGCAGGGTCTCCTTGCCCAATAATGGTAAGTATGGTTTTGTCTGGGTCCTCTTCTATGGAGGATTTCCAAGAGCACTTACTCAGTTTATCTCTTATCAGCTATTGTGTACAATTCAGTCAATTTGTAGATGATGTTTTGGATCAAAGAGCAAAGATACTTTCCTGACATCATAGATATAAAAACTTCATTGTTAACAACTTCTAGGTGAGACAAATACATAAAAAATTATCAGTCATTAACATCCCTTTGTTATAATTGGCAAAATATTAGCCATGTCTATGAGAAAATATCTGGAAAACATGATGTTCACTATTTATTACTGTGTCTCAACACAAAATGATACATAGTCAAGGTCCTTCCATAGGCAAAAAATTAAATAATCATTGGAATATTGTAAATATGGGATATAGGGAAGATATTTAAAAGGTGTATGAAAAGAGAAATCCTCCATAGGAATAAAAAGGAAAATTTTAAATGACTAAATCCAAGAGGAAAAGAAAAATTATAAAATGATGCCATTTATGACACAGAAAAATATCCTGTTTCCTCTTTTTATTACATATATCTGAAATGTAGAAAATTTTGGGAGGGGGTGTTAAAGTGCTCAGTGGCTAACATGCTTGTTACGCAAGTATTATTTTACAAGTTTGTTTTCCAAGAACCTATATGAAATTCAGCTGCAGTAATCATGGCTGTGATACCAGCACTCCTATGGGGAGATGAAACATGAAGCCAAGAATGATAAGAGCTAGTGGGCCATTTACTCTGCAATACACAGCAGCAAACAATAGAGAGACCCTGCATCAAGCAATGTAGAAGGTAAGAACCAATACCCGAGGCTGTCATCTGACCTCTAAATGTGCCCTGTGGCATGCTCTGCTATGTACACTCATGTGTACACATACACATAGTCATTCACACACGTGCAATAAAAATATTGTATTATGGGCTGGAGAGATAGCTCAGCTATTAAAATCACTGTTGTTCTTACAGCATTCAAGTCAGGTAGCTCACAACTTCCTGTTACTGTATCTCTAGGGAATCTGATGCCCTCCTCTGACTTCCACAGGCACTTACATTTTTGTGCATGAACCCACACAGGCATATACACACACATTAATAAAAAAATAAAAAATTAAAATAATCTGTGAAGCATAATTTCTTAGAAAATAATGACTATACTATCAAGCAAGATAACATATATTGTCATACAGTCACCTTTAAGGAAGAATATCTGAAATACACTCAGCAAATTGCTACTATGCAAACAGGTGTTATTAACTATAATCATCATACAGCACATTAGGATACTAGATTTATGCAAACATTCCATACCTGCAGCTTTGTGCCTTTTGAGTTACATGTCCTAGTCCCTACATGGGATCTTGTGATCAATATTCCATACTACTTTGTATATTCTTTTACAGATTCCACAAACAAGTGATATCATTGCAGCATTTTCTTTTGGTGTCTGGCTTTTTAAACTTATAAAGACATCTAGTTCATCTGTGCTTCTGAAAATGATATGGTCTCCTTTTTAAGACTGTGTAACATTTCATGACAGCTAGGTGAGTTTGTTGGTAAATACACCAGTACAGAGCATAATTGCTTTTATCTATTCATGAGCTAGCATGCACTTAACATAGCCCATATTATGGCCCCTGTTTATATTGTTTTTCCAATACCATTTATTGAGACAAACCTCAGCATGATGACACAAAATACACACAGAACAATGAAAGGCAATCAAGAGTCCAGAAATAAAGGCAAGCACGTACAGCATCTAAATTTGACATGGGAACCAAGAATGAACAATAAATTATGCTGGATATTTCTATGAGCAATGATCTGGGTAAATTGAAATGAGAAAATCCTCCCATTGTGGGTGGCAACATTCCCTGGGCTGGGATCTTTAACTCTATAAAAAGGAGAACGTGACCTGAACAGTATATTTGTCATTCTCTGATTCTTCAATGCAGATGTGACCAGCTGCCTGAAGCTCTGGCTACTGTGATTTTCACAACTATGAAATAAAATAAGCACTTTGTTCCTCATTACTTTTGTCAAGATAGTTTATCACTGCCACAGAAAAGGTGACTAAGACATCTGGCTTTCTATATTTCTTTTTAACTATACATGCCCATTCCTATGATCTTCCTTCTGAGAACTGCTATTGTCATAGCCTATAACTTTCGGTAATTTGTGTTTTTAATTTTTTACTATTTGAGATATTTTTAACATTCTATTTGAGACAGCTCATCAGTGAAGAGTTCATAATGCTCTTGTAGATGAGCAGGATCCCTGCTTTCTATTTAAACCCTGCTTTCATGTCAAGACCCCAAAGGTGGACTTCAAGGAGTTGCTAGATCTCTTTGTCCTTCCCAATGTGGCCGTGTTGACAAAAGCAACAATAACAGAAAAAAAATTCCCCCTGAATATTTGTCTGACTAGACAGCTCAAATAAGGAAAAGCCACTTTTTAAAACTTTATTTTCTCTATGGCATATAAAGGCTAGAACACCATTCTCCTTTAAGAAATTGGTTGACTTTATTTTTCAGTATAATGACCAAGGATGTTAGTTGGCCATCCTGGCCATTTATCTATGGATTCTAAGATAACTGAAATGATTTCAATTTACTCCAGAGGAATCTAACAGGCTACAGTGTAATAATATATTCTACTTATTGGTCCCTATGTACTATCTGATGCTGCTTTTTTAGTCTTTCTTAATTCATATGTACAATGTGATGTGCTTGGGAAGTCTTCTTCATGCTGACTGAAAATTTGTTTTCTTAACCTTTTCTTTATACTATCCAAAAGAACTCATTTCTAGCATCCTAACTAAAGATATATCAGGTTAGCTTTGCATTTTATATGTTAGTATTACTATAAAATGTTGCATAAATAAAAATTTTAGAAATGACATAAGAAAATATGTTAAAGTCATTTAGAATGTGAACCTGAAGGTGTGCATTTTGGTTAAATTTAGTTGAAGAGGTTTCCTGATTGTGGCTGGGTTCATTTGGATATGTGTGTGTTGTTGGACAGTTGGACAGTTGGCTGATGGAGATATGCCTCCTTCCAGATGTCTGGAGTGACTTGGTTATGATCCCTTTGTCTTTTATAGCATTGGTCTTGGCATATTATATGGATGCTAAAGTATAACAATTTAAACTAAAATGTCAAACTGCTTCTTTATGCCTCTGATTTGTACCACCACCATGAAATTCTTATCAATCAATACACGGCAATGAACAAAATCAAAATGAACTGGTGATATAAATATAGTTCATCCCCAAATAAGAAGTTCTACTGAATTGTGAGATAAAGGGAATAGATAAGATAAATGTAATCAAAAAATATAGAGAAAAGAGGAGCTATTGCACATCCCATGCAGAACATAGAAGATCCAGGCTAGACTATACTTACAACTACAAAACAGAATCAGAGAAGCAGCAGCATAAACTCAAATGTCTAGTCTAATTACCCTGCTGTTTTTCAGGATGCACTATAATAGGATAGTTGTTGTATGCTTGACATCTACATTATAAAATATAAAAAGTGGATTTATTTTATAATTCATGAATTTTCCTCTTAGATATATAAACAAAAAGGAAATACATACAACACATATACAACATATTCTTATAGCTCAAAATGGAAATGACCAAAATGTTAATCAATTAGTAAGTGAATAAACATCTTATGTTATATCCATATTATTCATCAAATGTTACATTTAGGAATAAAAAGAAAAAGCAGGGCAGTGGTGGCGCACGCCTTTAATCCTAGCACTTGGGAGGCAGAGGCAGGCAGATTTCTGAGTTCGAGGCCAGCCTGGTCTACAGAGGGAGTTCCAGGACAGCCAGGGCTACACAGAGAAACCCTGTCTTGAAAAACAAAAAACAAAAAACAAACAAACAAAAAATCCTGATCCATCCAGCATCATGTGTTAAAAAACATGCTGTGTGAAAGGAAGCAAACACAAGAAGATATATTGCTCATTGACACTGGGAGACCCTGTAGAATTAAGTCACTGGACACATCTAGAAACAAAGAGGAGACGTGGGGCTCACAGCAACAAGGACACAGATCTGAGTAGTGGCACCAATTTCCTGCTGATGGGTAGCCTAACAAATAGCTCTAACTCACCAAAAGGGTTTGTTCCAACAGTGTAAGAAACACAGTTAACAGCAGTTATATGTAGATTGAGTCCCTAGTCACTATTCTTGCCAAGCTGCAAAAACCCCATTATATGTCTTTGCCTGAAAAGGAATTAAGCCAAGGGCCTCTCCTAAGTGAAACACATAGCCTCTGGCCTATCTGACCAAAGAGTGTACCTCTGTCACATTCAGAGTCCAGTCCCTGTAGAAGTAGACAGATGAACTAGAGACACCACTTGACTAGGAAACATATCCTATAGCTTCAACTGATCATAGAAACTGAAAGGTAACCCTGCCTGTCTGTGGATACTGGCTTACAGCCATGCACTGTCATGTAGCCAAACCAGTAAGCCTTACCAGTTGAGGAGTATAGCCATTGGCCTCACCCAACCAGAGAACCATACCAGCAAACAACTCCAGGTGTGATAGCCTAATTTACATCACTTCCTGTTCAGATAACCTAAGTTAAAGTTCAGTCTTGCCATAAAACGCATCCTATAACTTCATGTGATTAATGATTTTTACCCAAGCCCAAGCAGGAGCACAATCATTGACCCCAGCTATTTGCAGATCAAGGTCTAAAAGGGAGCCCAGTCTGTAGCCCTACATTTATTATTATTATTTATTATTATTATTATTTAGATCTCAGCTTTCAGTCTCATCCAGTTGAGGATTATACCTGTCATAGTCAACTGACTGTGAATCTTGGCCAGAAACTGTACCCAACTGCGGAGTGCATCCAATATTCCTTCCTGCTGGGTGGAGCACCTCAGCCATACTAGACTCTTCTCTGCAAGTTTTAAAGATCTCTCTCTCTCTCTCTCTCTTTCATTTAAAGTAGGTGACTGCACTGTCTGCTTGTACACCTGAATGCCAGAAGAAGGCATCAGATCCCCATTACAGACGGTTGTGAGCCACCAAGTGGTTGCTGAGAATTGAACCCAGGACCTCTGGAAGAGCAGGCAGTGCTCTTAACCATTGAGCCATCTCCCCCCGCCCCCCCCACACACCCGTGAACCTTTAAAGAATATCTAAGTCCAATTCTTCTCCCATTCTTTCAAATGGAGAGGGAGGATATTTTCAAACTGAATTTATAAACTCAGCATTGCACCAATCCCCAAACCAGAAAAGGCACACTAGGAAAAGAAAACTATAGGCCAACCTCTCCAATAAATACTTAAGAACAAACCAACAAAAACGTCTTCAATCAAATGTTAGCTATTAGTATACACAATTTAATAATGCCTTAAAATCATGTTATTATCTAGTGAGATTTATCTCATGGATTGAAAAGATGTTACCATATATAAATTAATTAATATATGACACATCACATTAACTGTAAGTGGTGTGGTTTTCTGCCTGCCACATTTCTTTCCACTTTAAGGCTACAATGAGGTAGACTTATATGAGTATTCTGATAGGAATAAGTCTTTGTACATGCTGGTTGGTTTTTGTTGCTGTTGCTGCTGCTGTTGTTAAATCCTCAAAGTGGAATTGCAGAGTCACATGTTCAACTTCCCGAGAAATTCCCAGCTTTCCAGGGAGGTTGCAGTGTGGAACGGTCCCAACAGCAATCTCTTGGTGCTCTGCATCCTTGCTGGTATTTGAGGGTCGTGTTTTTCCCATACTAGCTTCCCCATGGCATATGTAGGAGCAGACAAGTCCTAAGGAATAAAGAAAATGGTCGCTAAAGATAATGCCAGGCTTTGAATATAGTATCCCTCAAAAAAAAAACCTCATTGTTGAAGGCTTAATCCCTGACATGGGCCTCCAATCATCAAGAATTGACTGGGTTCTGAAGGCACTAACTTCATTGATTGAATCCATTGATGAATTCATGATTGCTATCATTGGTGGGAGTGAGTCAAGTTGAAGGACAGAGATCTTCTATGTTTTTGAAAAATGAATTTGGTTTTGCAACCCTTCCTTGTCCTCTTTCTTTCTGCTTTCTGTTGCCATAAAGTGAGCATCTTTACTTTTCTATGTTCCTCTACTGTGGTGTCCTGCCTCACTGTAGGCCAGCAACAACAGAGCCAACTGATAGTAGAGTAAAAGTCCTAAAATCGTAACTCAATTAAATCCTGCCTCCTTTAAGGTATCAATATTTATCCAATCAAATAACTTTGTAAAGAATCCAATTTTTTCCACTTTAAAAACTCAATAGGTACTGGCAAGATAACTCAGCTAGTAAAGGTGCTTGCCACCAAGTCTGATGGCCTGAGTTAGACCTCTGTAACCTACACGGTGGAAAAAGAGAGAAAATTCCCTCAAGATGCCCGCTGATCTTTATGCTTTTGTATTTCCATACATATTTTAAATTGTTTGAAATTCACATGTTACTTGGAAATAGTTTCACTTAGATACTACTTTTGTAATTTGGTATGTACATTTATAGGTACATCAACCAGGACTGATTGTTCCCTATTACAAGGCCTAAGTTTTAATATCACAGAGTATAGTGAGGAATGAGAATCTGAGCATATGTGTGTGTGTGTGTATGTGTGTGTGTGTGTGTGTGTGTGTGTGTTACTGTTCACTAAAACATATTTCCTGCAAATAAATCAATAAGTACAGTCATGAGGCATATAACACGTTTTAGGGAACAGATAGCCATATGTGTAATACTAGTCCCATATGATCATGACAGTTGAAAAATTCCTATTAGTGCTAGCACACTAACTACAATACTAGCACAGTGCTAGCTACTGTAGCACAATACATTATTCACATGTTACGGTGATGCTAATATAAACGAACTCTCCATTGTAGGTACACGTTATAGTATACATAATTAAGGGCAATGAGTGCAACCTGATAATGATAATAAATGATAGTTATTAGTTGATAAATTTATTGCTTTGTATTTTTAACCATTATGCTTGCTCATTCTGTGAATCAAAAAATGGCTTTAGCATCAAACAGTATATCATACTGTGGTAGTCTCTGCCTCTTACATCCTCATGTTTACCTCAGCTGTTGGTACTCATAATTTCTCTGGTGCTTGATTTAATCTCCTGTTGTTAAATTTGTACACCGTAATGCATCTAGACATATACAAACACATATACATACTTGTGCATTTAGTAGGCTAGACTACCTAGGTTTATATGTGTACACCCTGGTAGTCACACAATTATGAAATCTTCTAATGGTGCCTCTCTTAGCACATGTCCTCAGTGTTAACTATACTTTAAATATTCTGCCTTTCTTTTGAAACCGAATTAAAGAATAGGAAGAATGTTTGCCATTTCAACAAAAATTACAAGCAGATATAAACCACTAAAACTAGAAGCTTTATTGGGAAGCTTATGGTTTATGGGTATAGTAATGTGAGGTGGCATTCACAGATTTTAGTTACTGGTAATACATCAAAAATTTTCCTCTAGGGCAACAATGTTTAAAGTGGCGTTCAGATAGCTAAGAAATGTTGAAGTGGTTCTTGGAAGACCAGAAGACAAAAGGATTAATATTTCCTTTATCCTTGTCACTTCATAATTTATTTCAGAATTTAAGGATTCACAATTTACCTTCCCCAATTTCCTTAATACATGTGGATGTAATATAAACAAGGACACATCTTTGCAAAAGGGGTTTGGAGGCAGGAGCTCATAGTTTAAAGTTTTTTCAAACTTCTGCTTTGTGGAATCTGAGATTGTAGAGCCCTTCCATTATGGGTGTCATCTGAGGACACGGAAACAAAAAGGAAGCTAGAGTAAGTGGTGACATAGCCACTTCAGTCTCCGCTCAGTAGGGACTGCTGCCTTCTCCCACAAGCAGTCATCAGGACCTATATTTGCCATCAAATCTTCAGTCTTCATCTCCACCTTCATATACAAGCACATTTTGCTGAAGGTATATTATTTGTCTGTAAATATTCAGTTTAAATGTTTCCCCTTCCATGTTAGGATAGCATAGTCCAGTTGTCATAGAAACCAGAAGTATATCATGTGACAACTGGTACAAGTTTTCGATAGCAACTGGACAATGCAAACTCTTTCTCAGAGACAATATTTTAATTATTGCCTTAGAAACTTGAAGCAGAATCCCAATTCAGTAACTAAATGAAAATGTGTTAAAGGAAGCACCTGAAATTTGCAGTGTTAAAGGAAAAGATTTATATGGTTTAATAAATCAATTTAGAAAGATGCATCGACAGTTTTAACTTTCTTTGCAGACCCAATGGCATGCTTTACAAAACATCCTTAGCCTGTATTAGGTTGAAAAGAGATCTCAGATGCTAATCAATCCTAACTGGACTCTTACTTCAACATGGCATCTAATAATACAATTTCGTAAGAATAAGGACAATGAAAACTATGCTTATCTGTGGGTATACACTTAAATGCTTATTGCCCTTAATGATTATGCTGGTTTAGTAAACTAGTCATGGTAGATCCTCCTCCAATATCTATGACTTCCATATCCCTGAGTAGTTAGCTAAGTTTCCAGTTCCAGAAGGCACCATGCAAGCTTCCAAAGGAGAGAAGCAACCAGCAGTTCTATCTAGCTATGATGCCTCAGGATTCCAGTGAAATCTTGCTGCTGCTGCTACTGTTACTACTACTACTACTACTACTACTACTACTACTACTACTACTACTACTGTGTATGTGTATGCATAATGGTTTTGGGCTATGGTATAACCATGTACTGTGGAGGTCAGAGGACAATTTTGTGGTCTTGGTTCTCTCCTGCATTTACGTGTGTTCCAGGGATCAAACTTGGGCCTTTAGACTTCTGTGGAAAGCGCCTTTAGCTGCTGAGCCAACTTGAAGCCGTATAGTTAAACCTTAATGTGTGTTTGCATATATGTTTTTTTGGGGGGGTTGACATATATATAGGAATAACTAGGAAGCAGGAACCAAAATCTAACATAAGTGGTATACAAAATATGGGAAGGGGATGATTAAGTGCTTCATTCTTTCTTTTTAAATTTAATTTTGTTTATGTGTGTATGTATGTGAGTGTTCAGGGGTGGGATGAGGGCCTTGTGCACATGAGTTCATTGTCCAAAAACTTTGTGTTTCTTGGAGCAGGAGTTCCAGGCACTTGGAATCCACCTGACAGGGGTGCTGGGAACTAAACTCAGGTCATCTGCAAGAGCAGTATGTGCTCTTAGCTCGGAGCCATCTCTCCAACCCCATGTACTAGCATCTTAGAAATAAATTATCATACATCAGTTATTAATATATGGTTTCAAATACCATAGGGTGCAGAACAATTTTTTTTATGATCTCTTCTTCCATTTGGTGACTTAGCAAAGTCCTTATCAGGCCATTCAATTGTTGTATTGGATCTGTTAATGCTGGGTTCTAGACTATATCATAAGACCAGTATTACTACACCTCATTCAGCACAAAATGGATACCTTCATCTGAGGTAATATTATTATGCAGTATCCCTGGTCATAAAATTAAGCATTTTTAAAGCTGTGTTTCCTCTAGACAGGTCTGAGGTCATAAACTTGACAGCAAAGTACTGACTGATCTTAGTTTAATTGTTCTTCAAAGCACTTGAAACCTCGTGAGTCACAGTTGAAAGCTGAAATCAGTTGGTATTTCCAAAAATTACAAGGTCTGAAATTCTTATACTCTCTCTTCTCCTTTATTTCAGTTTGGAAACTAGCTAATTCTCTCCAAGCTCACCTCTTGCTTGTGCTATTTTTTCAATCAGAAATAAACACTACTATGACCATTAACATCACTGGGAACTGCTCCTGAAGAAGTCCCCTATTCTTTCTAGTGTATTATAGTTGACTATTTTACCAAAATTTGAAATTGCAAAGACCTACCACAAAATTATGTAGTCAATGTCACATTTTAGCTTTTAGCTATGGCGATGCTCTAATTTCAGTACCTTTAAACGTGAACTAGCTAGTTAAAAAGCAGTCCTATAATCTTAGTAATTTAACATACACACATCAAAAAACCCATGTTTCTAATCCACACACATCTCTAAGGATTTAGGAAAGTACCAGTCTATCCTATATATTGTGACTAAGTAGTCAGGATTCTTTAAACTTAGCAGCTAACACATCCAAACACGAAGCCTCCTCAGTTGCTACAACTAAGCAAGATCAAAAGTTCCATGATGAGCTGCAGGCTCTTGGGTCAGAACCACTTAGATGGCCTCATCCAGTTACAAAATAGAGCAATTACAGCTTCCTAGTGTTCAGAAAATGGAGGAGAACCAAATATTGTTGAATGTGTTAAACATAATTTCCTCTCCCTCCCCTCTTCTCAGTCCCTCCCCACTCCTCTCCACTGTTGAACTTTTGTAAGGAACACTGAGACACTACTGGAATAATATAGTTTATAGGAACAGAGTGAAATCACAAATGTTAAATCCTAGCCCAAGCTTGGTCACTTATGGCCTGATTCTAAACTTGGGTCTAATATGTAAGTAATGATAAGTGACTGATGGAATAATGGCTGGTTTTAAATTATATTAAGCTTCTACAGGGCTTAACATAGTTCCTGGCATGCAGAAATCACTCAACTGATCATTTTATATAATTCATGATATAGGAAGACATTGACATTCATTAAACTGAGATCCGAACCAGCAAAAAAACAGCTGTGGACAATCTCAGGAACATTGCCTCTTAAAACATACACATTATAACAGGTCGAAGCCATTTATTTACTAGCCCTTAAAGGGTTAGAAATATGTTGATACTGTTTTACTTTCCACAATAAATTAAACTGAAGACTGTGATGATAAGGAGAAATTTGTCGAGATGGGGGCTATTTCATTTTTCTAAAAATCATATATTTTGTGGGACAATAGCCATTTTTTATAATTAGGGGCTACATCAAAATAGACATTTGAAAAAGAAATGAATAGCAAGAGCAATTAAATGACCTAGGAGAGCCACCCCAAATAACTATTTGTGTCATTATTTTATTTGATTGATGCAAATTCCACCTTCTGATAAATAATTTTACTCAACTTTTATCTGTCATGAAGGTTTCAGGAAAAATAAAATGTTCTAACTCACATTATTAAAGGATGATTTATCCACTTTAAAGAGATAGGTATGTATTACAAATTTTAAAAAATCCCATGAAGGATCTAATACATTAAGTGTGTATTATGCTTATGATACTAGTGTCTTGTTTTGGTGTAATAAGTAGTTTATAATTTCAAAACAGTAATAATCATATAAAACACGCTGTTCACATTGTTCATTTTAAAATACTTCCATTTTAAATAAAAATTTCAACTTTGTACAATTTTCCGATCTGTAGTAAAATATTCTTCCAGAATTATAAAATTACCATATACTTGCTAAAAGCAATGGGATGAAATATTGTGATCTTAGAAAACTAGAATTTCAAAAGTACACGACGTTTTTCTCCCTTACTCCAAAAATCCAGAACACCTGTGTCTTAATTAGTCCACACTATTCTCAGTAGTTGTTGTATGGGTATGTTTGTAACGAGCTCAGTACACCACAAATATACTTTCGAGTCAGAAATATGAATGTAATCAATTTATTCTCTGATAGTTGAAGAAATTACAGTTCGCTTAGGAACTGTAGTGACTATTTCTGGTTGTCAATATGACTATATCTGGAGTAAATTACAATCCAGCATTACAGAGCTAGCAAATGCCTTCTTCTCAGTACCTGTCCATAAGGACCACCAGAAGCAATTTGCTTTTAGTTGGCAAGGCCAGCAGTATACCTTTATAGTTTTGCCTCAAGGATATATTAACTCTCCTGCCCTGTGTCATAACTTAGTTAGAAGGGATCTTGATCATTTGTCTCTTCCACAAAATATCACATTGGTGCACTATATAGATGACATTATGCTGATTGGACCAAGTGAGCAGGAAGTAGCTACCACTTTGGACTCATTGGTAATGCATATGCGTATTAGAGGACGGGAAATAAATCCAACCAAAATTCAAGGACCATCTACCTCAGTGAAATTCTTAGGAGTCCAGTGGTGTGGGTCGTGTAGAGATATTCCTTCTAAGGTGAAAGATAAATTATTGCACCTGGCCCCTCCCACCACCAAGAAAGAAGCACAGCGTTTAGTGGGTCTATTTGGATTCTGGAGGCAGCATATTCCTCACTTGGGTATGTTACTCAGACCCATTTACCAAGTGACTTGGAAAGCTGCTAGTTTTGTGTAGGGTCTGGAACAGAAGGGCTCTTCAACAGGTCCAGGCTGCTATGCAGGCTGCACTACCACTTGGACCATATGATCCAGCAGACCCAATGGTACTTGATGTGTCAGTGGCAGATGGAGATGCTGTTTGGAGCCTCTGGCAGCTGTAGGTGAATCACAGAAGAGACCTTTGGGATTTTGGAGCAAATCTCTACCATCATCTGCAGACAACTATTCTCCCTTTGAAAACAGCTCTTGGCCTGCTATTGGGCCTTAGTGGAAACTGAACACTTGACAATAGGACACCAAGGTACCATGTGACCTGAACTGCCCATCATGAGCTGGTTGTTATCAGACCCTCCAAGTCATAAAGTAGGACGTGCACAGCAGCAGTCTATTATCAAATGGAAGTGGTACATCCGTGATTGAGCCCGAGCAAGTCCTGAAGGCACAAGCAAGTTACATGAAGAAGTTGCTCAAATGCCTATGGTTTCTACTCCTGTAACAATGCCATCTGCTGCCAAGTATGTGACTATAGCCTCATGGGGTGTTCCCTATGATCGGCTGATTGAAGAAGAAAAGACTAGGACCTGGTTTACTGATGGCTCTGCATGTTATGCAGGCACCACCCAGAAGTGGACAGCTGCAGCATTACAAGCCTTTTCTGGGACAACCCTGAAAGATACAAGTGAAGGAAAATCTTCACAGTGGGCAGAACTTCGGGCAGTACACATGGTATTACAGTTTGTTTGGAAGAAGAAATGGCCAGATGTATGATTGTTCACTGGCTCATGGGCTGTAGCCAATGGATTGGCTGGATGGTCAGGGACTTAGAAAGATCATGATTGGAAAATTGGTGAGAAAGACATCTGGGGAAGAAGTATGTGGATAGATCTCTCCAAAGGGGCAAAGGATGTGAAGATATTTGTGTCTCATGTAAATGCTCACCAAAAGGTGACTTCAGCCAAGGAGGAGTTCAATAATCAAGTGGATAAGATGACTCATTCTGTGGACAGCCAGCCTCTTTCCTCAGCCATCCCTGTCATTGCTCAGTGGGCACACGAACAAAGTGGCGATGGTGGCCGAGATGGAGGTTATGCTTGGGCTCAACAACATGGGCTTCCACTCACCAAGACTGACCTGGCTACAGCTGCTGCTGAATGCCAGATCTTCCAACAGCAGAGACCCAAACTGAGCCCCAGATATGGCACCTTTCCTCAAGGTGACCAGCCAGCAACCTGGTGGCAGGTTGACTACATTGGACCACTTCCTCCGTGGAAAGGACAACGTTTTGTTCTTCCTGGGGTAGACACTTATTCTGGTTATGGATTTGCCTTTCCTGCATGTAATGCTTCTGCCAAAACCACCATCCGTGGACTTACAGAATGCCTATTGATCGTCATGGGTATTCCACACAATATTGCTTCTGACCAAGGAACTCATTTCACAGCCAGAGAAGTGCAACAGTGGGCCCACAATCATGGAATTCACTGGTCTTACCATATTCCCCATCATTCTGAAGCAGCTGGTCTGATAGAAAGATGGAATGGCCTTTTGAAAACACAGTTACAGCACAAATTAGGTGGCAGCAGCATGGAGGGGTGGGGCAGAGTTCTTCAGGAGGCAGTATATGCTTTGAATCAGCATCCAATATATGGTACAGTTTCTCCCATAGCCAGGATCCATGGGTCCAGGAATCAAGGGGTGGAAAAGGGAATAGTTCCACTCACTATCACCCCTCGTGACCCTCTAGGAAAATGTTTGCTTCCTGTCCCCACAACTCTAGGTTCTGCTGGCCTAGAAGTTTTGGTTCCAGAGGGGGGAGTGCTCCTACCAGGAGCTACAACGAACATTTCATTGAACAGGAAGGTCAGACTTCCCCCTGGTCATTTTGGACTTCTAATTCCCTTAAACCAACAGGCTAAGAAAGGAATAACAGTGTCAGGAGGGGTGATAGATCCAGATTACCATGGGGAAATTGGATTGCCTCTCCACAATGGAGGTAAGAAGGATTATGTCTGGAGTGCAGGAGATCCCTTAGGGCGTCTCTTAGTACTACCATGTCCTGTGATTAAAGTCAATGGGAAGCTACAACAGCCTAATCCAAGCAGGATGACAAAGGATGCAGACCCATCAGGAATGAAGGTAAGGGTCACTCCTCCAGAAAAAGAGCCAAGACCTGCTGAGGTGCTTGCAGAGGGTGGAGGAAATACAGAATGGGTAGTAGAGGAAGGTAGTCATAAATACCAGCTAAGACCACGTGACCAGCTGCGGAAATGAGGATTATAAAGTGATATGAATGCTTCTGCTGTATTTTGTTAAGAACATATTTGTCTTCCAATTTCTTTAACATCAGTTGGTATTTAAGTTGAGATACTAAAGGAATGTTCCCAAGGGACATTGCCCCATTGTAAGTTTATAAATGTGTTTGTGATTGTACGAGGAATAGTTATATCATGTTGGGTGTGTTTATGACCTTGGTAGTGTTTCATGTGAATATGAGATATTGTTTGTGTCAAGTTGACAAGGGGTGGAGTGTAGCGGCTATTTCTGGTTGTCAACTTGACTATATCTGGAGTAAATTATAATCCACCATTAGAGGGTTCACCTGTGATCTAGATCTTGAGTCTGGAAGACAGAAGTTTCAGGTGTGGTGGTACACACACCTCTGATCATGGCCACACCTGCTGCTGGAGATCTACATAAGGACATTGGAAGGAGGAAGATTCAATCTTCTTTGCCTGTGAGCCTTGTGGGACTGAGTGACTGCTAGATCCTTGGGTTTTCATTCACAGCTACTGCTGACCATTGTTGGGGAATTTGATTACAGACTGTAAAGTCATTAACAAATTCCCTTACTATATAGAGACTACCTATAAGTTCTGTGACTCTAGACAACCCTGACTAATACAGGAACATAGTGTAACTTATTAAAATATCCACCCATTGGTAGAAATACAAAGATACATATTGTAGAGGACAAAAAGGCCTTGTGTACACAGTTAAGCACTGGAGAAGCCAGGAAAGTTAAGCACCTAGCTTATCTCTTCAATGGAATGAGGTATTTAGCTCTTTTCCTGGAATGCTGGGGGAAAACATAGTTTACAACCCAGTAATCCTTTGTTACCTGTTGAGCCAAGCCCAGCCCACATCTTCCAGAATTTATGTTTTACTAATCCCAGACCCTTTTCCCTTAAAACTTTGAACATTATTTCCATGCCATAAAACGCATCCCTGTGAATGACGTCATTTGTACAACAGCCTAAGTGACTTTGATATTATCTTAGGGCCAGGACAATCCTGACATCCAGAGACATTATGTTTACCTTAGTCAATCTCCCTAGACCCTGAATTTTGGCCATTATCTCTGACTCAACATTACCCATTCTTGTGAAAGAAGTCAGATGTACTTTGGAAAGACTCTCAATGTAAACATGTTGTTGTGCACTTGGGACTGAGTTCATTGTTTTTAGAAAACTCTTTCCCCAAAAGTGTGCTGTGCTGAAGTATGACTAACATAAAATTATCTGGGTCAGGCTTTAGAAGTCCTGGCCTGGCCCAGCACTGGTTACCAAAATTGGGCTGATCTGAGTTTCATTATTTTCTCACCGTGCTAGTTTCCCCCTGCCTGCTATAAAGCATCAGGGATACTCCTGCAACATACAGTGTTTCCATTGTCTTGATATTATAAATAATGTCCCAATAAACATTCTAATGCTAAAAAAGTTTCAATAAAATATATGAAACTCTTATTGAAAGAGAAAAAGAAAGAAAAAAGAGAGTTGGTCATCTCTGGCTACCAAGTATGAGATAAAAATATCTAGAGATCCTGTTCACAAATGCTTTCCATGTTTGATCTTTGAAAATTTTATTTGATTCTTTAGTTTTGAAACCATCCAGATGATTTATTACACCCAAGAAAAATGGTAAAAACAATGGTTAATATATCAGAATGAATAAAGACTAAAGACATCCAAGGGGTATTTTGAAAGTGTTAAGTATATAAGAAAAATAACAGCTTACCCCAAATTCTATGTTCATCAAAAATGTCATTTGGAAATAATGCAGAAAGAAACAACATTTCATATTGATAAAACATGGAAAATTCAGTACTAAATAAATTATCTTAGGTGATGAAAGATTATTCCAAACAGAGGCACAGATTTGGAGGAACAAAAGAAAAGTGACAGATAAGAAAATGCATAAATAAGTATATATTTTCCACAATTAAAGTACATATGCCTATTTAAGAATAGCATAAAGTATTGTTAAATTTACATCATATAGGTCTACTATAGGTATACTGAATATAACAACACACTGTGTGAATATCTGTTTCTTTTCCTGTTGTTTATAAAATACGCCTACAAAAGTAACTTAAGTTAGAGTTTATTTCAGCTCACAGTACCAGGTGACAGTCCATCATGTCAGAGAGGGCACAGCACTGGAGTTTGTCACATCATGTCAGTGAGGAACAACATGATGAACATCTCCCATGTGTAGGTGATTCTAGATTTTGTCATAAGGACAACTAAAAATAGCCACCACAGTGATAATATCAAAATAAACAAGCATCAAATCAAACTATACACAGCTACATGATTTTGATACTTTATATAGCACAATATAACTAAATTTGATTCGAAGTAAAAGAGAAAATAAACTATACATTCAAATTGAAATGCTATGCTTTATTAGTAGATAACAAGACAGAGAAAACGTGTAACTTAGACATGAAGTAAAGATCAGCTGACAAGAAATGGGTGAGAAACATATTCTATTTGAACAGTAAGAAGATCTGTGGAGTGGCTTTTATAGCCAAATTAGGTATCAAGGGAAAAGAGAATGGCCAGAGACAAAGTAGGACACCTTTTAGTGCTGGGAGAATTATAAGTGTATAGAAATACATAAGCTTGAAGAACTAATTGCTGAACGGAAATTAGAAATCAGTGTATCCATAAAGAAAAGTGAACAAATCTCAATTATACATGGACATTTTCATTCTTTTCTGTAAGAAATTTGTAGAATAGTAATCGATAGAAAAACTATGAAGCATCAGTAAGGATAAAAACACGGAAACATCATTGTCATTTATTTTGAACTGATTGATATTTATAAAATATTCTATGCAACAATTTTATAAAACAATTCTACTTATTTTATTTTGTGGGAGTGGGACTTGAACCCAGGACATTGTATATGCTAAGCAAGTGCTTCACCCTGAAGCTACATTGTTACCTTGCTCTTTCCCTGAGCATATCTTTTCCTGACAGTTTGTCCTAGGAATACTTGGGATTAGAGTCTTTGTCTACCAGGTCTAGCTCAGCGAAATTCCTTCAATATACACAGGACACATTTAGAGCAATAAGTGATATACTATACCATAAACAAAAGACTCCATAAATGTCAACCATTAAAGCAGTATAGAATCATCCCTCAAGGAAAATAAGTTAGGAATAATTAACTAATATATCTTTAAAGATTTCCAGATATTTGGGGGGAAATGTCCTCACTTCTGCCTAGCTATTTGGCCAGGTGAAATCTTAGGAGCACTTCAAAATTCTAGAATTTAACTTAATATGAGACTTGTGAGGCAGCTGGTAATGGCTGATATAAAACAACTTTTCAGCTGGTAAAATCCTAGGTCTCATAGTCTTTGAGGTGCTAATATGTGAGTTAGTAAACTGGGGACAGAAAACTCACCAGCATCACTTTGTCACAGCATGTCCCAGCCTGTGAGAGTCAGAGGACAGAAAAGTGAAGGAAGAGAGAATTTGCCCTGCAGAAGCTGCAGCATCCATGTCTAGAGCTGAACAATTGTATTTCTCTTCTTACACTCAACCTAAATTTTTAGAGGAGCAGTAGCATGCTGATGACTCTGCTCATTTTATTATGTTTACTCTTGAATTTCCATTGGATTGATTTTTGCAATTCCCATATGCCCAGTAATCTCCATTTTTTTCTTTTTTAAAAATTGAGCATATTATTAACCATAATTATTTCAAAGACAATATCTGATAACTGCAGCTTCACAATCTGTGCCTCTGTTTCTATTGTTTATGTCCTTGATTTTGGTCATATGGCCCTATTCCTGTCATTCCTGATGATTTAGGAAAGAAAGATGCTAAACAGTGCATATGAAAAGCTATAGTGTCTGGATGCTGCTATCTTCTTCAGAGGAAGAGAAAATAAAGTTCCTAAACAACAGACAGAGTGGAGGTTGTTCACTACTCCAAGCAGTTGGAAACATTCATTGTATTGTATTACCAGTTTTGTACTTACTCATGCAGCACAGCCCTCTGGGGTTAACAAAAACCCCTCGGGGTAAACAACTTAAGTTGTTTACAAGAGTCTTGACTGTTGCAGGAAATATTAAAAGAAGGAATATAAGAAGTCCCACACTATGCCCTGGTTCTTTCAGTCCCGTTGGCCTGGCCAGCCATGCACTAGCTGGCAATGGCCAACCTGCTTTTATCTCATGGAGCTCTGAAGCTCCACGATCTCTCCACCCAACTCACTAGATTCCCACTGGTGGATCACTACCATGCCAGCCCCAATGCTTCAGCCCCATGCTTCAATACCCCCACGGCCTCTGTGGTGCACATCAGGTAAACCCACACTTTGCCACTGTACCTTTCTCTCTGGAACCCAGACAAGCCACTGTGTGAAGGAAAACCCAACACTAAAACTTAGCTCAGAAACAACGATAACTCAATCTCTGGGAGCAACAACTAAAACCTAATCTTGTAAACCTTACCAAAATCTGACTCCTCTGGTGGCGAATCCTTGTGGATCCACCATGATACCAGGAGACTCTAGCATCTATATCTTACCTATATGCTGTCTCCATTCCAAAAGGCCATCTCCTGCTTCCTCTTTTCCTCCTTCCAACCTGGAAGTCCCTCCTACTCGCCCAGTGATTGGCTACTTTATTCATTAGAGGATTGGTTCACAAGACATCACATAAGTATGTAATACACTCCTTGTCCAAAGCCCCTCCCAAAAGGGCAGAATTAGCATCAAAATACAAACAACCCCAGGACTATCCACAACACTTGATTATTTGTTAATTCCTGTATGTTTCTTCTGCTTTCCTAGGATTCTGATATCACTAAATAATTTTGTCTTTGTAGCATTGTATAAGCTTTTTATATCATTATATCAGATGTTTGCTTGCTTATTTGTTTGTTTTGAGACAGGATCTCATTATGGCATACTGAATGGCCTAGAACTTGTGATGTAGACTAGGCTGACCTTGAGTTCTGGGGTTAAAAACATGGGCTACCAAAGTACTTTTTAGCTCATTTTTTTTCCTTTCATTCTAAATAAGCCTGGCTTAAAAGTTAACTAATGCCTCAAGGGGAATTTTATGCAGCTATTACACACACACACACACACACACACACACACACACACATGAATACATGCATATACTTTTCAAACTGATTTTCTATATACTTCTCGTGTAGTGTGAACATTTAAACAAGCCAGCTCCCAGACCTAGTAGGTCCATTATGACTTAAATATTCCAACAACCTTGTGTTGTAGAGGGTTTACTCTCTCTTTGAAAGAAATAGTTTTGGAAAATTTAAGCAACTTAATCAAGGTCAAGCAACTGTACGTGAAAAGATAAGAAATCAGATTTGTTTTTATTGCTGTAACTAAAAGCTGGCTTGACATTTATGGTAGTGAAAGGAGTTGTAGGTGAAACACATATATCTATTGTTACCATGCCTGTCTTCTGCAATCTGGAAGAAAGGTAAATGATCTTCAATCAAAGAGTAGTTATGAGAATAATTTCTTAATCTTTGGATCATATAATACACTGAGCACACAGTAGGATAACATCTTAAGTCATAAGTGACTTCATGGTGTACTAACCTTGGCTGTAAAGTCCATCAAAAGTTCCAATCCAGTCTCTTGGAATGAAAGATATTTTTTTTTTAAATATTGCATCATCACAAGAGAGGGCTAAGGACTAATATTAAATATTAAAACAATGTCTACTGGTACATATAGGAAAATGGACTGATGAAATGGAAACACAACATAGATAAAGAGCTAAGTCCATAAAGGTGTCAGAGATCTGTCCTATCTACATGATTCCTCAAGCTAGTCATAGAAAAGATGAGTCCAAGTCAGTACTTCTCAAATCTACAAGTGTGTGTGGTCTTTCATCTCTGAATACTTAGAAATATACATATACAAATGTGACATGATATTTGGGCAAGGTCTAGAAACAACTCAAATGCTCAAGAATGGTACCACTCAACTAAATACTGACATAGCCATAGTAAGGATACCAAGCAACCAGTAAAGTGAAAAACCTATTTAGTGGCACATGGCCACTGAAATAATTAGGTGCTAAAAAGAAGAGGGTGTATATGTGATATTACTCCAAGTAAAATAAGAGTGAATAGAGAAATAAGGCTTTATATTTATATATGTTGACATATTTTTTTAAAAAGGGGGGTATGGATGGAAATACAAAAAACCAAGGGCATGTGTGCGCACTATGGGAAGCTGGGAAGACATTGTAGTTTTGTGTTTTTAAACCATGTGAATATACTACTTGTTTGGAAAGTTAAATAAAACAAGCATTTTTTAAAAAGAAGAAGAAGAGGAGGAGGAGGAGGAGGAGGAGGAGGAGGAGGAGGAGGAGGAGGAAGAATAAGAAGAAGAAAGGTAGATGATATTATTTCAGGGACCTAGCAGTCTCCCAAAGAAACAGAATTTTCCAGAAGGAAGGTAGATGATATTATTTCAGGAACCTAGCAGTCCCCCAAGGAAACAAGATTTTCCAGAAACCCTCAAAGTTGGAGAAGGAATAGCTTATTTTTAGGCATGGGTCAGAGGTTGAAGCACTAGCACAGGCTAATAGAAACTATTTCTAAGCTATTGAAGATATAAAATCACTGTGAGTTTCCTCTAAAATCCACTGAAAGTCCTAAAACCCAGCAAGCATTTGAGGTCTTTGCTATACAAGTGTCTGAAAAGTGCCAAACATCCACAGTGTAAGCAACTTAATTACTTTCAGGATGGCCAGACATTCAACAGTTTTATTGTTCAGGAATTTAGTTGCTTAGCTTATAAATGATGCACCAGACATCTAACAATGGGTCTGGGGATATGGCTTAATGAGTAAAGTGCTTCTGTGTAAGCATGAAGCATCAGGGCCTGAGTTCAAATTCCCAGCACAAAGCTCCCTCTACAATATCAGTGCTGGGATCAGAGATCAGGGCAGGAGAAGACAGGTAGATTGTGGGGCTTGCTAGATAGTCTAGTGAAAATGGTAAACTCAGGTTCAGCGAGGGAGCCTGTCTCAAAAAAAAAAAAAAAAAAGAAAGAAAGAAAGAAAGAAATAAGTTGCAGCATGATAGAGGATGATAATACCAGTCTCTAGTTTCACACTCATGCACACTATATACACACATACAGATACACACCACGTATGCACACATACATTCACACATACCACTTTAATTTAAAATATACCAGCACCTCAATTAAAAATACTGTGTCATAAATTGTATGTAAGACATACATGTTTCAAATAATTTTATAAAACTACATGGTAGTTAAAGCGGGGGGGGTATTGTCATAATAGCCCATTTTGAAGGGACAGGTGCCAGGGCTCATTTATAAATCGAAATAAATTTTCAGACCTGTATTTTCTTAGATGTTATCAGTTAATGTGGCTATTTAAGATAGGAATATATTTTACTTGTATACTAGATACAAGATGAAGGCTGGTATTATGTGATCATTCAAACTGTGATTATTCCCCAGTTTATTCATTTTTCTATTGTGGACATCTGTGCTATTTCCAACCAAGAGTGATTATGAGTAATGTTATTGTGAACATTATTTTACACATCTACTAATATAGCTATTTTATCACATCTAAGTCAAGTATCACTTGTAGAGGGTTGTTCATTATAGTAATAGGTGTAACAGGCATTCAGAGTGTTAGTACCAGAAATGTTAAACATATTGTGTGGTGCTTTCTAATACAAGGGAAAAATCATTTGTACGTGGGACATTAATGCCATAATTAATTTACATGAAAATAACTATATATATATATGAAGAATTAAAATTTACTTGTAATAAGGCATGTGCATGTTTTAGGCTGAGTGTGAAATGTCTCCTTGAAGATCATGAACCTTGTTTTCCAATTGGTGATATTGTTTTGGGAAATTGTGGAATCTTGAGACAAAAAGCCAAGGTTACTGACTTAAGTCACTAACTGTGATCTTTGATGGTTGTAGCCTGATCCCACTCCCAATCTACATCCCCTGCTTTCTGTCATCCATAACAACATGGACCTCAACTATAATTTTTCACCACCATGAACCAAATTACTCTAGCAAGTATGCTTTCCCTACTGTGATAGGCTTTACCCTTTATCCAACAAACCAAAGTATATGCCTTTACGACAAAGATGAGAAAAATCCCTACTACAGTACATGTCCAACTTTACAACTAGTTACAATAATTTATATTCTCACCAGCAGCTTTCTGACTCATGTCATTTTTTATAAGTCTAGAATGTATACACTTTTGTTAATTGACATCCCACGGAGGGATTCATTAATAATGCTGCTGAAGCTATCCCTACTGCAGATGAGTCCCAAGATCTGTATGATATTCCACAAGAGAAGCTAAAAAAGGTGATTGTGGTAACTCTGGTAATGAGCTTGAAAATTCTAAGCTGAAGATGAACAAGGCAGTGAGCATCATTCTTCAATGGTCCCTGCTTAGTGTCTAATTCCAGGATCTTACCTTGATTTTGAGTTCCTGCCCTTACTTCCCCCAGTCATCAATAGTGATTGGAATTTTTAAGCCATATAAATCCTCTCCTCTCCAAATTGCTTTTGATCACAGTGTTTATTGCAACAATAGAAAGCAAACTAACGCTCCTTACTAAGTACAGTATACACTAGAATGATAACTGAGGTTAAGAAGTCAAAAGTTCGGGTCACAGAGGTACCTCAGAGGGTCAAAGCACCTGCCACACAAGCCTGACAACCTGAGTTCAGTCCCTGCAACCGCTGTGAAAATCGATATTCATTAGTATACTCCTGGAAGATAGAAACAAGAGGACTGATCAGAAGCTTTTATGTCAGCTAGCATGAAGTACACTACACAGTGGCAAAACCAGCAAAGAGTGAAAAAGTCCTCTGCCATCTACATGTGCATCCTGGCATACAAGTGTTTTACACTCCCACATACACCCAACACACATGTTAAAGAAAGAAAGGAAGGAAGGAAGGAAGGAAGGAAGGAAGGAAAGAAAGAAGGAAGGAAGGAAGAAAGAGAGATGGAGGTCAAAGTTAGTTTATTGAATCCTACGAGTTTTTTGCCAATCTTTTCTCTAATGATAAAAGACCTAATAAGTTGAAAATAAGTAAATCTATATTTTCTATGCATGTGCATGTTTAGATATGTGTACATGTTCATGTGCATAAAGACATATGTGCACATGTATGTGGGGGCTAGATATCAACCTCAGCTGTTATTTCTCAGGAGCTATTCACAGTTTTTAATTTTTATACTATATTCAATGTGTGTGTGTGTGTGTGTGTGTGTGTGTATACATTAGTGTGGAGGTCAGAAGATAGCTTGCAGGAGTTGATTCTCTTTTTTCATCACATGTAGATCCTGGGTATTAAACTCAGGTTGTTGTGTTTGACAGCAAATGCCTTTACCCACTAAGTCCCCTTGCAGGCTCTCACATTGACATTTGGCACAGTCTCTCATTAGGATCTGGGAATCACTGACCTAGGCTAGGCTGGCTGGCAAGAAAGCCAGAAGGATATGCCTGTCTCCGTATCCCCAGCACTGGAATTACGATCATATGCTACTACATCTGTCATTTTATATAGCATCTAGAGTTGCAACTCAGACCCTCATACTTGCATGCCAACGGATCTGTCTTCACAGCACCCAAATCTCCATTCTTAAATTTCGTTCTCCTATAGATCTGTAATACTGAAAATCAAAGAAAAACTCATTGGATGTAGGTGCTTTCTGCCAAGCCTGATAACTTGAATTTGCTCCCTGAGACATAGTAAGAAAGTGAGAACTGATTCCTGGAACTTGAATTCGGACTTCCATACACATATTGTGGTTTGTGTATGAACAAGCAAAAAAACCTCTTTATGAAACCTAAAAGTAAAATTTGAGTGGAGATAATGCAAGGAGGAACAACATCCAGAAATAATGGTATGTCTATATATACTTAAGATAAACAAGGATATGAGAATAAATGTAGGCACTGAGAAGCAAAAGAAGTCTAGAACTACCAACATGATGACTCTGTGCTAACAAGTTCATACGCATTGTGGTGCTTTGAATATGCTTGGGTCAAGTAGTGGCATTATTAGAGGGTGTGGCCTTGTTGGAGTAGGTGTGGCCTTGTTGGAGAAAGTGTGTCACTGTGGGTATAGGCTTAAGACCCTCACCCTAGCTGCCTGGAAGCCAGTATTCTGCTAGCAGCCATCAGATGAAGATGTAGAACTCTTAGCTCCTCCTGCACCATGTTTGCCTGGATGTTGCCATGTTCCTGTCTTGATGATAATGGACTGAACCTCTGAACTGTAAGCCAGCCGCAATTAAATGTTATCCTTATAAGAGTTGCCTTGGTCATGGTGTCTGGTCATAGCAATGGAAACCTTAACTAACATATTCATGCACTTTCTATAAATAAATCATGTTCCATAGCTGATAAATATAATCTGGTAGGAACATCCTTGATTCCAATGAAATAGTGAACATTATAAGCATGACAAATCTAGCCTCCTTTATGGAAGCAATTTAGTTAATAAATCCTCAAAGGCAGCCATAGAAGGAAAAGATCTTGCAAAAGGGCAGAACTGAGCTGAAAGTTGCAATGTGCTCATTGCCAGGCAGACCCCCTCAGGCCCTCTCTCGTTACCATAGTGATATTTGGAGAGCTCTCCACTTCCTTTTAACACCATTTCTTTTCACTTCTCCCTGTCAACTCCTCCTACACTTTCAAAATCCTACAGATTTGACAAACCAAGGGGAAGGGAGAGAGGGGAAGGATTGTGTGAGGCGGTGACTGGGAGAGGGGCAGTGAGTGGGATATAACATAAAAATAAATACCTACAATGTCCAAGGTTAGGAATTGGTTCTATTTTGCCTATTCAAGGAAATGAATGGAAACCAGTTAAATGGATACAGGATAAACCAAAATAAAGTCATTCAAATAAATGCAGGAGAAGGAATGGGCAGGTAAAATGACAGTAGGGGTATCTGGAAAAAAAAAACATAATCTAACTATTAACTATCTACCCAAAATACCTATGATACATATAAGTCAGTGTATGAATATACATATATAGTTTAAAAGAGATTTTCCAATTTGGCATGACAATGCTCCCCTCAAGAATCATAGACCATCTAGAAAACAAAACAAAACAAAACAAAACAGAATAAGACAAAACAAAAAACCTCAACACCAGCATGAGAAGCCTCCCTTTGTGTTGTTGGTAGTCATTACCCAATAGACTTCTAAAACATTGTAGACTATTTCTGTTGCCTTTTGTTGCCTCCCAGAGGGTGGAGGTAGTTCTGTTTCTAAAGACCTCATGTATTCTGAACACAAGACCCAGAGTATCTGTCTTAATTTGGGTTTTACTTCTGTGAACAGACATTATGACCAAGGCAACTCTTATAAAGGACAACATTTAATTAGGGCTGGCTAATTTCAGTCCATTATCATCAAGGTAGGAGGAGCATGACAGCATTCAGGCAGGCATGGTGCAGGAGGAGCTGACAGTTCTACATCTTGTTCTGAAAGCAAACAGGAAAAGACTGGCTTTCAGGAAGTGCGGTTGAAGGTCTTAAGGCCCAAGCCCACAGTGACACACTTCCTCCAACAAGGTCACACCTCCAAATAGTGCCACTCCCTGGGCCAAGCATATTCAAACCACCACAATATCAAAGCTGGATCTTACCTGAAAGCCTCCTCTATAATGACTAACTTTCATGGGCATCAGAAGATATTATACAAGTTTCCAAAGGGAAAAAAAGCAACTAATGGTCCTACTCAACTATGATACCTGTAAACCACTGCAACAATCAGCATGGCACAATATTCTTAAGGGTTCAGTAGCCACATGTAACTCTAGTAGTAACTAACATTGCTGTAGTTGGACTTGAACTGCAACCAATCAAAATGCAGAGTTGAGGAGCTCAATCCCAACTGATATATCTACAACACAACTTCTGTGCCTAAGACTCAGGGATAATTGCAGAAGATGAGACAGAATAATTTTAAGAACCAGAGAAACCAAGTTTGCTCTGAAATTATGTATCTTAGGCATGTCAGAAACTATACCCATAAAGTCTCATCAATATGACTATCTAACTATGAACTAAGCAAAGATGACATCAATATACATATTAACATAGATGGGTCATGGAGTGAAGCCTCAACCCTAAGCAAAGAATTGCAGGCAATTAAGGAATGCTGAGATTGGGTAAAGTGGTCTTTCCCAAGGCAGAGCTCACCAATTGGTTCCAGTACCAAATGGCCAGCTCTGAAAATATGCATACCAATAATGTTATACAAACTAAACAGACGATATTTATATATTTAGGAATATATACAGATACATGTGTGTAGCAACAATTAAAGAATAAAGAATCCATGAATTTGAAAGAAGTCAGGGGGATTATGTGGAAGGAGGATTTGCAGGGAGGAAAGGAAAGGAAGAAATGATATAATTATATTATAATCTAAACAAATAATTAAAAAGTAAAAGAAAATCTACCAGATGCAGGGCAATCACCTATAATCAAGGTAGGAGGTTCAGGAGCTCCAGTCCAAGCTACAAACTTGGACCAATCTAGCCTACAAAAGAAACAAACACAATTTGTCAGAAATAGAAACATTTTTAGTAAGATGAAAAATCTCAATGAAAACAAAAGGTTCCTTTTTTTTTTTGGTGTGTGTATGGGGGAATAATCCAAGGTCTGTCCAAGTGGTGTGGAAAATTGTTTGTGTGGTTTGCACATCTGTAAGCCTGGTTACAAGTTTTGGTGCTCTGCCAGTTATCACTGTATGATCTTGTTTCACATTAGGAGCCTTTTCTGTGCCCAATTTATTCATTTGTAACCAAAAGGAATTGAAATACAACAGACTCTGTTAAATGTTTCTGGATCCAACCTATAGCAAGAGATTCATTTTACAGCAAACCACACTCATACACATGTCAATAAATCTTAGACAAAATTCTAAGGATGTATTTGTATTTGATGTGCCTGGGTGTTTTGTCTGCCTGTATGGCTGTGTATCACATGTATATAGTGCCCCTAGGGGCCAAAGGAGAATATCAGATACCCTTGAACTGGAGTTACAAATGGTTGTGTGCCACCATGTTGGTGCTGGGAATTGAAACCAGGTCCTTTGGAAAAGCAGCTCGTGCTTTTATCCATGAAACTTTCTCTCTAGCCCTAATTAAAAAAAAATTTATGAAACCATTCTTATGATGGGAAATATTTGGTATGATTTTTGTCCTGTTTTTATGTCCATCTTATGGCCAGTAAATTGGTTTTATAAAATCATTAATGCCTCAGAGTGTACAGTTGGAAGAAAACTAAATTAATTGGTATCTAATGCTTCCTATAGTTCTAAAGCCCTATTGGCTTTATCTTTTAGAGAGAGAAAAAAAAACAGTAACAGTGAGAATCATTTTTAAAAACTTTTTCCACCATGCTAAACAGTATTTGAAACACTTCACTCATCTGAACTAACTTAAAATTTCAACATCCATGACTACTTTCATTAGTACAATTTTAAATATGAAGAAAATCACTGCAGCTGGTATGTGCGCCAAATTCAGTGGACTAACAAAGCCATTTCACACTCTATTAAAGTGTTTTGAATCTTTTGCAACATGCCCATTTCATAAAATTTTGTCTCAGGACTAGAGCAATGGCTCAGTGGTTAAGAGCACTGGCTGCTCTTCTTGAGAATTTGGGTTCAGCCCCCAACACCCACAGTTGGTGGATTTCCAGTTCCAAGGAATCCCACTCTCTCATCTGGCCTCTGTGGACGCTGTGGACACTGAACACAAGTGGTACACAGACATATATGTAGGCAAAATAGCCATACACATACAACTAAAGTAGACAAATCTTTTACAGATAAAAAAGCAAATGAAAATGAGGCAAGAAAGCAAACAAAAGTGCATTGTCTTCCCCGATTTTACCATTGTAACCTACACAGAGGCATTATAAAAATTACTCAAGCTTAGAAGGTATATCCATTATAGACTCTTAATGTATTCTGTTATTGTGTACTGTAGTTGATTCGAAGGCATGTGCTTACTAACAGCACACCAGAGAGCATTCATACTTGCAATATTGCACGCATGATGCTGTTAACACAGTGTGGTGCACACTTTTGGCTGCAGTTATGTACATACATCCTTAGTCACGTTCATCTTCATTATCAATAGTGTAAAACAATATCAATCCTATTGAAGCAATATCTACCTACAAAGCATCACTTTCAAAAAGCCATCTTTGCTGAATTCACTGGATGAACCTAGAATTTGAGATGCTATGCTCTTAAACATAAATTAAATTGTATGTATAGTTTTGACTGTGGATGAAGCATATTTGAAATATTTCAGTTCACTTATTTTATTTTGAAACAGGGTTTTACTGTGTAGCCCTAGCTCACCTGAAGCTTTCTATTTAGACCAGGATACCCATAAATTCAGAGATCTGTCTCTGCCTCTTGAATGCTGGAATTGAATATGTGCACCAACACACCAAGCACGATTATGTTCTTCTAAATAAATAAAAGAGAAAGTTGAGGCTCAATGGTACCTGCAGCAAATCCAGTAATATTCCATAATATTGTTTATTCATGTGTTAATTACATAGAGTGTTATGCTATATAGTGGCATTGCCACTTGAGAATTAGCAATGACCTTGACAAAGCATCTACACTTTGGAATCTCTCTCTCACTCTCTCTCTCTCTCTCTCTCTCTCTCTCTCTCTCTCTCTCTGTGTGTGTGTATGTGTGTGTGTGTGTGTGTGTGTGTGTGTGTGTTTATATCTCTGGAGACTAGAGGACATTCTTGACTATCATTCCTCAAGCACTGTCCACTTTTTCTTGTTTTTTAAGAAAGGGTCCCTCCTTGGTCTGGATCTTACCAAGTAGGTTATGCTAATTGGGAAGGGAGCCACACTTCCCCAGCAACCCAGATTAAATTTTATTTTTATTAATTCTTTGAGAATTTCATACAATATGTTTGATCCTGTTCATTCACCTCAACTCAGCCTTTAACTCCACCCAGAACTGCCTTACTCCTATGCCTCTATTTTGTTTTGTTGTTGTTGTTGTTGTTGTTGTTGTTTTCTGGGGATCAAACACAGCCTTCCCACCTGCTTACAAGGATAGCAGTTTCTTAACTGAGCTATCTCTTCAGCTCTTAGAGAACAATTTTCTGCATTGAATTTTTGGAGGTTTGTATTTTTTTTTTTATCAAAAGCCACACTTGTATACTCCCTTTGGAAGAGAGAGAGACAGTAAGAACTGAGGCCTTCATTTATTTAGAACAATTGAGCCTCTTTCTATACATTGCAAAAGTGAAGGAAGCACAGGGAAACTAAGAACAAATCACTTTCTGCTCTCAAAGAGTTTATAATTTAGTTAAACTCCTAGTCAGTTCTTTTGCATCCCAGAAGATAGTCAGCAATGTCTGGAGATGCTTTTGGTTGTTCCAGGGTAGATGGTAGGAGAATCCATGCTATATACATAACAACATGCCCCACAATAACTAATTTTTCTAGCTCCAAATACCGAGTGCTCAGACTGAGAGAAGATTTAAATTTTTTTAATTGAAAATTATTAGGTAATAAATATTGCATTAGTGATATAAATAATGAGTGATTTGATAAAATATTAGTGAAGGAGATGCCATGAAAGAAGGATGCTTGTCTTAGGGTTTTACTGCTATGACCAGATACCATGACCAAGGCATCTCTTATAAATGACAACATTTAATTGGGGCTGGCTTACAGGTTCAGAGGTTCAGTTAATTATCATCAGGAAAGGAACATGGCAGTGTCCAGGCAAACATGGTGCAGGAGGAGCTGAGAGTTCTATATCTTCATCTGAAGGCTGCTAGCAGAATACTGGCTTCCAGGCAGCTAGGGTGAGGGTCTTAAGCCCTCGCCCACAATGACACACCTACTCCAACAAGGCCACACCCTCTAACAGGGCAGGAACCTGGAGGCAGGAGCTAATCCAGAGGTCCCAGAAGAACATAGCAAGACTGTACCTTGCCAACACACAAAAAACATGTGGGTAGACGGAGATGTATCTCAATTGGCACTTGCCCAGCATAAATGAAGTCCTGCATTCTATCCCCAGATCCACATAAAACTGGGGCTGGGGATACATACCAGTGTTGACAGAAAAAGGGAGAAGGCTAAAGGCAGTAGGATTACAAGTTCATCCTCAGGTACAATCAAATTCCTAGCCAGTCTGAAATACATGAAACCACAACTTTAAAATAAAGGAAAAGACAGGGGGCTCACAGAGACTGAACCACCAACCAAAGAGCATGCAAGTGCTGGACCTAGGCACCCCACATTTGTAGTAGATGTACAACTTGGTCTTCATATGGGTCCCCTAACAATTGGAGCGGGGGCTGTCTCTGACCCTGTTCCCTGACATTGGATCTCCTTCCCCTACCTGGACTGCCTGGCTGGGCCTCAGTGGGAGAGGATGTGCCTAGTCCTGCTGGGACTGGATGCTCCAGGGTGGGGTGGTACCCAAGGGGGACTTCCAGAGAAGGTAAGGAGATAATGGGAGAGGGATGTGTAAGGGCAGGACTGGGAGGAGAAGAGGAAGGGGGCTCTGACTGGGATGTAATATGAATAAACACATAAGTTATGGAAAAAGGAATATAAATGTTTGTAGAATTACTGTTAGTCAAATTTGGCAAAGGCAGAGTTGTTCAACCCAATCAATGAGGAGCTGGAATGAAAGGGTGACTGTAGTCATCCCCAGTGGCCTATAATATTGCCTGCTTTGGAGTAGGGACTCCATAAATAATGTATAAAGGATGATAGCATTCAAAAGAATTAGTAGAAAGGAAAGCAAATCAAAACCACTTTTCAGAATTGTTCTTTAAAAAGTTAATATATTTCACGTGTGATCTCAGACTGGGTATATTTAATAAAGGTTGTGTGTTTAATTCTAACTCCTCTGTCTAGTGTGTTCACTTTGCAGTTTTCTTTATATTTAAGAAATACAATGTCTGAAGCTGTGTATCCTTTCAGTGTGTTGCGCTAAATATTGTATAAAAATAAACGCATTTTAAGAAGTCTGATCTGAAGGAAGATCTTCAGCAACTCAATTCTACAATTTTCTATTTCATGTACACTTACTAATTCACCCATGCCGAGTTCAGGAGCGACTACAGATAATTATGCTTACACTAATAACAGTAGCAGCAATGTTTTACTGAGATCTTTTGTGCTCGTACCTTTCCTGAAGGCTGTTCATATATTATCTCATTTTGTTTATACTATGAGAGCAGAATTGCCACATTCATGTTTCTTAACTACAAAGCACTAACTTACTAAATACACAGAAATGTGATAAGGCTAAAATATTTTCTTTTGCCGATGCAATTTCCTGCATCACGGCTACTAGAGCTTCACTTTTGCCACTTCCTATTATTTTCCACCACCTCTTGATGCTCTCCTTTGGGGGGCTGGTCAGCAGCGCTTCTTGCTCCTCCTTCTGGCAGCTGCTGTATTTTGGAAACCCTGACAACCCCCGCTTCTCTCCTCCCATACTCGTGCCTCCCCTCCCCCCAGATGGACTTCAGTGGGCTAGGGTATTGTGCTACGTACTTCTCTCTCGTGCATCTCCTAGAAACATTGTCTTAAAGTCTTAAAATAGGGGCTCAAAGCGCAGGCGGGAAAGCTGATGCGCACGCGTGGAATCTTTTGAGTCTCGCTCCTGGGCGGAACCAAACCAGTCCGTGCCGACAGCTTTGCGCTTCTGTCTGGAGCTTCTTTTCTCCGGGTTTTTGAAAAGGGCAAGTGAGCTTTTTGGAGTGCAAGGAGTTCGCGGTTATATCACAATGTCGGGTGAGTCGGGTCAGCCTCAGCCAGGACCCTCGCACGCTGGTCTCTACTTAGAGCACCCCAGAAGAGATCAGGCTGGAGTCCCAGGAGGAGTGATCCGAAGAGCTGGTGGCCAAAGGCACAAGTCCTGGATCCAAAAGGTTATTGAGCAAATAACTGGCTCCCCTAGACAGTGTGTCACCCTCTCGGAAGTGGTCCCTGTCACTGTACTGGCCGTCCAAAGATACCTTTTAGAGGATGAGCCACGGGATACAGTGCCCAAGCCTCCCCTTTATTGCTATGATGTGACAATTTCCGACGGGGTGTACCAGGAGAAGTGCTACTTAGACCCCAGCTTAAACTTTCTCGTTTATCAGAATATTCTTAAAGTTGGCATCGAAATGAGAATTTCCAGAGTCTCATGCCTTTACAACGAGAAAAGATTGGGCCAGGGAATCCTGTGCATAGATAAAGTCCACTGTGGGAAGCCCCTAGATATCATTTCTGTAGAAACTCCATTTAGAAACAGAGCGCATGAGGAAAAGCCAGAGAGGCCTCTAAGAGGGGGCAAGAGTCACTACCTGGCTCTGTGGAATAACGAAGATCCGTACGGAGATATATGGAAGACCAACAAGCAACCTGAGGAAATCAATTTTAACAGTAAGTAATTGGAGGGAATTGGAGGCAAGTTTTAAAGAGTGTTTGGAGCCTGGAAAGGTGGCACACACCAGGAAGACCTCAGCATCTAGGGGGACTAGGGCAGGAGAATTGAGGGGAAATTCCAGGTTAGTCTGAGCCCCAGAAAGACACCCTGCATCAAAAACAAATAGCAGCAGCAAAAACAGTTAAAGAGTTTAGAAGCTCATGATAACAGAAAACAAAATGTTTCTGTTTTGTTCATTACAAGCTGGGGGTTGGGATGGTGGGGTGTGGGGTAGTGAAGTCGTCTTAACTTTAAGCTGCCTGTGTCCTCTTGGTTTGATTGTAAAGTGCTAGCCTTGGAATACCTGACTGTGGTTTAAATTTCGTTTAGCAGAAAGATTTTAGGACGTGGTTCTCAGGACGACTCCTGTTATGTGTACACACACACACGCACATGGGGTTTTAATTAATATTAGTTCCAGTCCAATTTCAGTTATTAAAAATATGTAGGCTGAAGAGTGTATTGATTTGGATTTTACACGAAATATTTCCAGCATTGTATGTTTTAGCATTTAACACTTGTTCAAAGGGGATGTTCAGTGGTGTGATAATTTATATTGACTAAAACACCACATTTATGTCACTGAATGTAAAACCCATGCAAGTATTATTTTTTTGAAGGTGTGATTATTATAGAAAAGCTTCAGGTGATCATTTTTCTTGATACAGGAAGTTCATATTTCCTGTATCAGAAGTAGGAAGTCAGCCGGAAAATGGAAGTTTGTCATCAATGCATGCTCTTTTTAGTATAAGACATGGTAATTAAGGCAAATGATAACACTACAGGCTAAACACGTAAGAAATGGGAGGGAAAATGCCAAAAAATCAATCAAACAAACAAACAAACAAAAACCTAAAAAGACTATAATATACATTCACTGGTTTTAGCTCTTTTTTGGTTTTGGAGGCAGGATCTCATATATCTCAAGCTAACCCCAAACTCTGATCCTCCTACCTCCATCTCCCAGGTGTTGGAATTACAGGAGTACTTGACTGTACCTGAGGAGCCAGCCCTGGATTTCCTGCATGCTAAGCAATCACTGTACCCAGGGAACCACTTGCCCAGCCACACCCCCTTTTCTCTTTATCTTGTTATCACAATTCAATGTCATAGGGCATCTTTCTATGACAAGCAAGCATAACAGACTTAAGCATGTAAAGATAACTGGTTCAAAAATATGTATTTATCCACTCAAAATGAGGAAAGAAAACGTTATTCACATTTGTAGTCAATGATTGCTTAGATAGCTAAGACATAAAAGCAAAGTACCAATGGTGTAAATGTTATTCATTTAAAATTTTAAACTTCAATTTGTAATAGGACAGTTGGCTTAGAAGAACGAAATAAAGAGGGACCAATAATTTATAAAAGTGTACTTAATTTCTGTTCTTAAGAAAGTCATATCCAGTAGTTATAAAAGTAATATTTTATTACAAAAAGCAAAGTCCATATGCTAAAAATTCAAACTGTATATTTTAAAGTATATTGTGTTAAAATCATGAGGTCTGATTGTATTAAAAGCATGGTGGTAAAATCTAGGAAGTGACTAAAATCAGGACTTCAGATTTGCTGTGGGTTTGAAATAGTAAATGACAAAATTTAGAATTTAGTGCAATGCATCTTTAACCTTTGTATGCCTTAAACATTCCTATGAAAATTCCAAGCTTAAGAGTTTGGTGCACATTTTTGAAAAAAATCAAATGAATTATGTGACATTTGCACATAATATATTTTAGGCATCTCTGGGGTATTTCTCTAAATACAATATTCCACAGTGAAGAAATATAACTTCTATAATTGTACCCATGAAGGGTAATTTATTGTTTTAGGCTTTCTTCGTATTGCAAACAGTTCCAAAAAAGTAAAATGTGTGAGTGTTAATTGCATTTGAATATTTCTGTTGAAATGATGGATTCTTAGAAATTTAATTACTGAATTAAAGAATATTTGAGTTTTTTTTAATTCAGTGGGTATTGATAAATTATTTCCTGAGAAGTATTTTTTGAAAATTTGCACTCATTTAAATTTAACAGCATATGTATGAGTGCCCATTTCCCCATATCTTGTTATTCTAAAATAATGTGCTTTGTCTTTATATTATCATATCTTCCTTTCTGGGGTTAGGGATTGGACCTCACGTCTCCTATGCATCCTAAATGAAGGGCTTTCTAGCTGAGCCACACTCCAAGCTTGTCTTTTTATTATTCATTTACTGGATTTCTTTGCTAACAGGTATTAAGTTTGTGGTTACTATACACTGCACATTATTTTTGTGGTATCCTGTCACTTCTCTGTTAACTTTGCGTATGTTCTGTGCCTTTGAATCTTTTTTATTAAGATTTAGCTTGACACATTAACATGAAAAAGGTTTATCCATCCTGATCAATTATACTCTTGCATGGTCAGCTTCTATCGTGATCTAGACATTTTCAGGCATCCAAAAAAGATTCAGTCTTGTTCATTCCTTGTTTATATCCTACTTGAAAAGTGGCAACTCACACTGCAACCTTGCAAACATCCTTTTTATACTTTTTACTTATTAAAAAAATACTATGATTTTCAAGCAAGTCCAGGCTGGCCTTAAACTTCTTATCCCCTGCCTCTAGCTTCCAAGTGCTGGGACTACAGACGGTGTGACAACCATGGATTGTTTGTATGGTTTGTTTTTCTGATTTTAATTTTTACACTTTTTATTTATTTGTGAGTTTGGAGGGCACGGCTGAAAACACATAAGTACCTTGATTTCACTGTAAATGGATGAAGGCCGTGCGATAACTTTGGGATATAGGTTCTCTCCTTGCACCACCTGCGTTCAGGGTGGCAAGCTGTTTTACCCACTGAGTCAGCTTGCTTACCCTTTCTCTTACCTTCCAGCCCAGGCTAGCCTGAAATGCATACTCCTCCAGTCTCTGAGATCATAAGCATGTGTGCCATTATGCCGTTTTTTGTTTGTTTGATTGATTATTATTTGCTTATTTTTATTTTATGTGTATGGGTGTTTTGCCTCCATGTATATATATGTACAGTGAGCATCACTGGTGTTCAGGGAGGCCAGAAGAGGGGTGTTGGATGCCCTGAAACTGGAGTGAACCATGTGGCTGCTGACAACTGAATATATGTCTTAGGCAAGAACAAGTACTCTAATTTTTTAAATTTGCTTTGTTTATTTGTATTTTTACATCCTGAACAACTGTAATTTCCCCTCCCTCCTCTCCACCACTCTTATCCACTCCTCCTTCCTTTCTCTTCAGAAAAGGGCAGGCCTCCCATGGATATTAACCAGCCATGGCATATCAAGTTGCACTAAGACTAGGCACCTCCTCTCCTATTAAAGCTGGAAAAGGCAACCCAGTAGGAGGAAGGGGGTCTTTAAAGCAGGCAACAAAGTCAGAGACAGCCCCTGCTCCCACTGTAAGGAGTCTCACAAGAAGACCAACCTACACAACTGTTTTCATGTGTATCCAGGACCTAGGTCAGTCCCATGCAGGCTCTCTGATTGGCAGTTTAATCTCTTTGAGCACCTGTGGGCCCAGGTTAGATGATTCTGTGGGTTTTCTTGTGATGTCCTTGATCCCTCTGAGTCCTACAATCTTTCCTCCCCCTCTTCTGCAGGATTCCCCAATCTCTCCAAGCTAATATTTGGCTGTGGGTCTCTATCTGTTTCCATCAATTGCTAGATGAAACCTCTCTGATGACAGTTGGAATAGGCACCAATCTATGAGCATAGCAGAATATTAAGAATCATGTCATTGAGAATTTTTTTACAAGGAGGACTCGAGGAGGGATTCATGAACTTGTCATGAAGGGGAAATAGAATAGACATTGCTGGTGGAATGGAGGGGGGTGATAGTCTGGATGGGGGACTGGGGCCAGAAACAGGAAGCATAGGGGAAAAACTGGGAGGATACAGGGAGAGAGCCCTAGGAGAGATAACTGGAATCAGTGCAGGGGAGAGGAAATCTCTAGGATGAGCTAGAAAGCTAGCGTAATAGAAACTCCAAAGAATCTATGAGGGTGACCCTAGTTAAGACTCCTAATAATGGGGTATTCAAGGCCTGAACTGCCCTTGTCCTGTAACCAGGCAAGACTTATAATGGAGGGATTAGGACACCAACCAAGTCACAAAACCTACAACTTACAATTTGTCCTGCTTACAAGATGTGCTGGGGTAAAGGTGGCACAGAATATGTGGGAGTGGCCAACCAATGACTGGTCCCCTTTGATACCCATGCCATGAAAGGCAGCCTAGCCCTGATACTGTCTGGTGGGCCAGGTTCCAGAAACTGGATAGCCCAGGGATCTAGAATAGAATCAAATACAACTGGCATCAAAAAGGGCAACAAATACTCTCAACCCTGAGCCCCCTCTCTAACCCCTGGGAAATCAAACTTAGGTTTTCTGTAAGAGTACCAAATTCTTTAATCTATTCAGCCATCTTCCCAAGTCCTGGAGAAGCTACTTGGTTTTGACACTGTAGAATGAAAGCAGTCCTAGACAATATTTAAATTATTGGGTCTAGTTGTATTACCACAGACTTTATGCAAAACAGGGATTTATTTTATCTTTTATTTTATTTTTGATGTAGCCTACAGAACATGCTGGCATAGAACATCTGGTCTTCTTTCTTCAGCTCCTGCATCCTAGGATTAAGAGTATATACCACCAAATCTGGCATTTTTGGTGTGTGTGTGTGTGTGTGTGTATCTGTCTATGTGTATGTGTCTGTCTGTCTGTCTGTCTGTCTGTCTGTCTCTCTCTCTCTCTCTCTCTCTCTCTCTGTGTATGTATTGCTAGATATTGAACTTGAAGCTGGCCCATGCTGTGCAAGCACTTTACTACTGAGATATATCTTCAGCCCCTGTTTGTTTGTTTGTTTGTTTGTTTGAGATACAGTCTGGCTTAGTTGCCTAGATTGGCCTTCAGCTCACTTTGTAATCTAAGGAGGCTATCTTCTTGCCCTAGACTCTTAAGTAACTGAGATTATAAGTCTGCATTGCCAGCCCTGGCTTTACTGTTAATTTTAAAGGTACAATTTATTGTTAAAATTGTTCTGGCTACAAAATGTGCAGGGATAAAGATGGAGCAGAAACTGAGGGGACAGCCAACTAATGACTGTCCTATCTTGAGACCTATCCCATGGGAGAGAGTCAACCCCTGACACTATTAATGATACTCTGCTATGCTTGCAGACAGGAACCTAGCATAACTGTCTCCTGAGAGGCTTCAGCCAGCAAAGGATAGAGGCAGATGCAGAGATCCACAGCCAAACATCAGGTAGAGTCCAGGGAGTCTTATCAAAGGGTAGGGGATAGGATTGTGCAAGTCAGTGGGGTCAAGGATACTATGAGAAGACCCACAAACTTAACCTGGGACCATGGGGCTTACAGAGCCTGGGTCAGCAACCAGGGAGCATGCAGGAGCTGGACCTAGACCTCTACACATTTGTAGCAGATGTGCAGCTTGGTCTTCATGTGGTTCCCTTAAGGAGTGGATGGGGGCTGTCTCAGTCTCTGTCCCTGCCATTGGATCCCCTTCCCTTGTACTTGGACTGCCTAGTTGGGTCTCAGTGGGAGAGAATGTGCCTAGACATACTGGGATAAGGTGTCCCAGGGTGGGGTGGTACTCAAGGCGGGGCTCCACATCTCTGAAGAGAAGGGGTTAGGAGCAATGGGGGAAGGGTTTGTAAGGATGGGACTGGAAAGAAAGGAGAGAGGGGGTTGTGATCGGGATGTAAAATGAATAAAAAAAAATAAAAAAAAGAATATGTGGCTGGAGAGTTGGCTTAGTATGTAGGTGCAGGAGAGCTTAATTTGCAAGCATGAGACCTGACTTTAGATCCCAGAATCCACACAAAATAAAAGGCTTGTCATGGCTTCGTACTGTAGTGGTAGAGACAGGCATGATAGACCCAATCTAAAAGGAATAAGTCAGAGTGATAGAACCAGAACCTCCAATGTACTCCTCTAGTAATATGTTCTACCTCTAATGAACACATGTTCAGACAGTTAACTCCGTAACTGGTTAATTCCTTATTGGTGAAAGTTACCCCACCAGTATGATAATTTTCCTCTATATTTCTTTTTGCCTCATTCTATTCTTTCTGATAATGATATTTACCATCTTAGTGGCATTTAGGTTAATACTGATAAATGTGAAATGGTCTACTCAGACCTCAAAAGTGCTTTCTTTGGTGTGTATATACATGTGTGTATTTGTGTTAATGCCGTCGCAAATGGGCACATGTGTGTGTTTGGAGGCCAGAGAACAACCTGGGATTTCATTCTTCAGTGCCGTCCACCATTTTAGTTTTAAGACAGTGTCTCTCACTGGCTTATAACTTGTAACAGTAATACAGTAGGCTAACTGTCTAGCAAGACTGAGGGATTTCTCTGCTTCTATCTCCACCATGCTGAAAATACAAGACTGTACTGCCATGCTTAGTTCTTTTGTGGGGGTGGTTCTGGGAGTCATGTTTGTAAGACAAGCAATTTCATGCATGTGCTCTTTCCAGTCCCTTGGTTGTGCTTTAATTCAAGATTCCGAGTCACACAATAAGTGTCTGATTCATTAGGGTTGAGGGGGACTCCTACAAATTTGTATTTCTATCTAGTTCCCTGGTGGTAACACAGATCCAACAGAAACTGCACTTTTAATATCACTGGACCAATGTATCTTTTTTCCAATCTTTAATTTCAGTTTTGTTTTATACTTGTCTTTTCTAAGAAGGATACTGTTAAGATTCATGTATGTTTCTGGATGGCCTGCATATGGGATGGATCCTTAGAAAGTCCATCCAGAGACTGCCCCACCTGGGGATCCATCCCATATACAGACACCAAACCCAGGCACTATTGCAGATGCCAAGAAGTGCTTGCTGACAGGAGCCTGATCTAGCTGTCTCCAGAGAGGCTCTGCCAGAGCCTGACAAATACAGAGGTGGATGCTTGCAGCCAACCATTGGACTGGGCATGGGGTCCCCAATGGAGGAGTTAGAGAAAGGACTGAAGGAACTGAAAGGGTTTGCAGCCCTATAGGAAGAACAACAATATCAACCAACCAGATCCCACCCCAGAGCTCCCAGGGACTAAACCACCAACCAAAGAGTATACATGGAGGGACCCATAGCTTCAGCCGTATATGTGGCAGAGGATTGCCTTATCTGGCATCAGTGGGAGGGGAGGCCCTTGGCCCAGTGAGGGCTAGATGACCCAGTGTATGAGAATGCTAGGGTGGGGAGGCAGGAGTGGGGGGGGGAGCACCCTCATAGAAGCAGGGGGTGGGAGGACGGGGTAGGGGGTTTACAGAAGGGAAACTGGGAAGGAGGATAACATTTGAAATGTAAATAAATAAAATAACCAATAAAAAATTAAAATTAAAAAAAAGATTCATGTATGTGAGGATGCACAATGGGGAATGGTCTGCACATGTGTATGCCTAAGTAGGGAGTTCAGAGGTCAAGCTCAGATATCATTACACAGAAATATGACTATGGGTGTTTTGAGTGCATATGTATCTTTATAACACATGATTGTCTGGTGCCCAATACTACAAGAAGAAGGTGATGGGTCCTCTGGAATTGAAGTTACAAATGGTTGTGAGCTGCCTGCTGGTGCTAGGAATCAAGCCTGGAGCCTCAGGAAAAGCAACCAGTGTTCTTAACTGCTGAGTCATCTCTTCTACCTCAAGATACTATTTTTTATATAAAATAGTCTCACTGCATTTCTCACTACTGTTTTTCCGTTTTTACATATGTGATGTTGGGAGTGGAATTTAGGGCCTTATGCATCTTAGGTGAGTACTGTACCACTAAGCTAAATTCCTAGCCCTTCCAAATGTTGATTTTTTTCCTGTTAGTACTGAAGATTGACTTCATAGCTTCATGAATATTAAGTCAGTGTTCTGCAAACTGAGCTATATTCCCCACTCCTGATTAGGTAAAAGTAGTCATTTTTCCAAAAAAAAAAATGTTGTTTATATATTTAGGTAATTGATGGTTTCTTCATTTCTAAGTGTATAATGTACATATCAACTAATGAGTATAAACCACATAAACAAAAGCTCTCTAAGATATTTAATATCTTTGGTAGGCATGATGGTGCATGCCTTTAATCTGAGTCCTTTGAAGGCAGAGGCAAATGGATCTCAGAGTTCGAGGGTAGCCTAATCTATACGACAAGTTTCAGGCCAGTCAGGGCTACACAGAGAGACCCTGTCTCAAATACCTGCCCCCCCCCCAATTTATTAATTCTTAAGGATGTTAACAGGTCTTGAGCCTTAAAGAATTGAGAGTAACTATTCCGTTGTTTATTGTCTAAATGTTGCATTGAACAGCAGGGGGTTTTTCATGCTTTTTTTGGTGAAGCATATTTAATACCATAAATATACACAGATAATTCATTATCTATAATTTGCCTGTAACTATATTTTAGGTTTGAGATTTATCTATATTCTATAAAGTTTTTGTCCATTAAGAACACAAACTTGGAAAGCTTTCAACTGGCCAGGTAATGTCTTTTAATTATTTCAGCTTGTTAATAAAGGAGATAATATCTGCCTCATTCAAGATTGTTCCATGTACATTATAGATAATTAAAACCTGATCTGTGATTTGACTATATTGAAAAGAAAATTACTTACTACATAATAGCAACTATTAGGACTTCTGAGACTGTTAGTAATATATTTTGAGAATTTGGAAGTAAAACTATCCATAGTGTCTTAATATATTAAAAATTGTTTATTATTATTATTACACTCCAGATTTTATTCCCACCCCCATTCACCTCTGACTGTTCCACATCCCATACCTCCTCACCACCCCCTGTCTCCACGAGGAGGTCCCCAACACCACCCCCAGCCCCCTCCCCACCACACATCTAAACTCCCTGCGGCCTCCAGTCTCTTGAGGGTTAGGTGCATCCTCTCTGTCTAAACCCAGACCTGGCAGTCCTCTGCTGTGTATGTGTTGGGGGCCTCCTATCAGCTGGTGTATGCTGCCTGGTTGGTGGTCCAGTGTCTAAGAGATCTCGGGGGTCCAGGTTAATTGAGACTGCTGGTCTTCCTACAGGGTCACCCTTCTCCACAGCTTCTTCCAGCTTTTCCCTCATTCAACCACAGGGGTCAGCAGCTTCTGTCCATTGGTTGGGTGCAAATATCTGCATCTGACTCTTTCAGCTGCTTGTTGGGTCTTTTGGAGGGCAGTCATGCTAGGTCCCCCCTTTTAAATTAATTAATTAGTTTTGTATATTTACTTTATTTACATTTCAAATGTTTCCCCCCTTTTCAGGTCTTCCCTTTGGAAACCCCCTATCCCATCACCCCCAGCCTCTATGATGGTGCTCCCCCACCCACCCACTCACTCCAATCTTCCCTCCCTAGCATTCCCATACACTGGGGCATCTAACACCCTCAAGCTCAAGGGCCTCTCCTCCCACTGATGTCCAACAAGGCTACCCTCTGCCACATATGTGACCAGCACCATGGGTCCTTCCATGTGTATTCTTTGGTTGGTGGTCCAGTCTCCTAGAGCAAGGGGGGGGGTCAGGCCAGTTGACACTGTTGCTCCCTCCCTGGGGCTGCAAACTCCCTCAGCTCCTTCAGTCCCTTCTCCAATTCCTCCATGCAGGACCCCACGCTCAATCTAACGGTTTGCTGCAAGCATCTGCCTCTATATTTGTCAGGTTCTGCCTGAGCCTCTCAGGAGACAGCTTATCATGCTTCCATCAGCCAGCACTTCCCAGCATCCACAATAAATTCCAGGTTTGGTGTCTGTATATGGGATGTACCCCCAGGTGGAGCAGTTTCTGGATGGCCTTTCCTTCAGTCTCTGCTCCACACTTTGTTTCAATATTTCCTCCTGTGAGTATTTTGTTCACCCTTCTAAGAAGCAATGTAGCATCCACATTTTGATCTTCCTTCTTCTTGAGCTTCATGTGGTCTATGAATTGAATCTTGGGTATTCGGAACTTTTAGGCTAATATCCACTTATCAGTGAGTACATACCGTGTTTGTTCTTTTGTGACTGCATTACCTCACTCAGGATATTTTCCAGTTCCATCCATTTGCCTGCGAATTTCATGAAGTCATTGTTTTTAATAGCTGAGTAGTATTCCATTGAGTAAATGTACCACATTTTCTGTATCCATTCCTAACCAACAGATTGGGAAAAGATCTTTACCAATCCTTCAGCCAATAGAGGGCTAATATCCAATGTATACGAAGAACTCAAGAAGTTAGACTCCAGAGAACCAGATAACCCTATTTAAAAATGAGGAACAGAGCTAAATAGAGAATTCTCAACTGAGGAAACTCGAAGGTCTGAGAAGCACCTAAAGAAATGTTCAACATCCTTAGTCATCAGGACAATGCAAACTAAAATAACTCTGAGATTCCACCTCACACCAGTCAGAATGGCTAAGATCAAAAACACTTCTCCATTGCTGGTGGGATTGCAAGCTGCTACAACCACTATGGAAATCAGTTTGGTAGATCCTGAAAAAATTGGACATAGTATTACCTGAGGACCCAGCTATTCCACTCCTGGGCATATACCCAGAAGATGCTCCAACATGTAATAAGGACACATGCTCCACTATGTTCATAGCAGCCATATTTATAATAACCAGAAGCTGAAAACAATCCAGATAAGTCCCTTTTTGTGAGCACTCCATAGCCTCAGTAATAGTGTCAGGTCGTGGCCCCCCTCCCCCCTTGAGCTGGATCCCACTTTGGGCCTGTCTCTGGACCTTCTTTTCCTCAGGCTCCTCTCCATTTGCATCCCTGCAGTTCTTTCAGACAGGAACAATTATGGGACAGAGTTTTGACTGTGGGATGGCAACCTCTCCCTCATTTGATGCTGTCTTCCTACTGGAGGTGGGTTCTATAAGTTCCCTCTCCCTACTTTCTGGCATTTCATCTAAGGTCCATCCGTTTGAGTTCTGAGAGTCTCTCACTTCCCAGGTCTCTGGTGATTCTGGAAGGTCCCCCAACCTCCTACCTCCTGAGGTTGCCTGTTTCCATTCTTTCTAATGGCCCCAGGGCTTCAGTCTTTTTCCCTCACCTAATACCAGATCAGGTTCCTGCTCCCCCACCCCCATCCACTTTGCCTCCCAGGTCCCTCCCTCCCTCCCCCTTGTGATTGCTTTCTTTTCCCTCCCAAGTGGGACCAAGGCATCCTCACTTCAGCTTGTTGACCTTTTTGAGTTCTGTGGACTGTATCTTGGGTATTCTGTACTTTTTTTTTTTTCCTAATATCCACTTATTAGTGAGTACATACCGCGCATGTCCTTTTGGGTTTGAGTTAACTGACTCAGGATTATATTTTCTAGTTCCATTCATTTGCTTACAAAACTTTGGATGTCCTCATTCTTAATAGCTGAGTAGTAGAATATTGTGTAAAGGAACCGCATTTTCTGTCTCCATTCCTCTGTTGAGGGACATCTGGGTTGTTTCCAGCTTCTGGCTATCACAAATAAGGCTGCTATGAACATAGTGGAACATGTGCCCGTGTTGCATGGTGGGGCATCTTTTGGGTATATTCCCAAGAGTGGTATAGCTGGGTGTTCAGGTAGATCTATTTCCAATTTTCTGAGGAACCTCCAGATTAATTTCTAGAGTGGTTATAACTTGTTTTAATGAAGGGTATGAATAATTAAAATGTAGAATTTAAATGTATTAAAAATAAATTATAAGTGTGATTTTTTTTGCTAAGATAATGACTAGCTAATACATATCAATGGAAATGTTACAGCAAATATATATTATACATGTGTATGTATGTATACTACATATAGTATGTAATGCAGATTTAGGTTTTAAAATTGAAATTGCACGCTATGAAAATAAAATGTAGAGAGAATTGAAAGTGGAGCCTTTGTAATGCTAGAAGATTAAGTGGGATTTAAAATTTAAATGTTAAATATGGTGAAGAGCCTTTAAACAGTTTTTGTTCTCACTTAGACCTGGAGATTAAAATATTTCAAAGTAGGTTATATGGTGTATGTGAAAATAATGAGTGCTATGTGGGGGGACAGTGTGGGCAGGGAATAAGTAAGGGGTTGGCTTCAGTAGAGTAGTTAGGGATATCGTTGAGAAAGTGCCCTTTGAGCAAAATTGGGGGAGGGGAGAAAGGAAGTCACTTACATATCTAAGAGGAAGATGTCCCAGAAACAGAAAAGCAAGTGAGAAAATAGAGCCATATACAATATGTTTGGAGAAGATAGGGCCTATCTAGACAAAAGGGACATAAGGACAATACATAAAAATGTGTCAGAAACAATTCCTTCTTCTGCTATGAGTGGTGGCAATAGTACATGTCTGCATTTTCATTGCATGTTTTGATGATGGAGGGGTATCATGAGTATCAATTCAACCTAGACTGAGTGAATAAATACTTGAATGTATGTGTGTGTGTGCGCGCATGTGTGCGTCCGTGCATGCACATGCTTTTTATGCAAATGTAGGCTTGTCGGTTTACATGTGTCGGCTTACATGTGTGGAGTCTTTGCCTTCTGCATTGTCATCTACAGGAAGACTATCCACCTCCTTTGAGACAGTGCCTCTTGCTGGTCTTCAGCTCACTAATTATGCTAGTTTGGCTGGCCAATGGGCCTCAGGAAGCCTCTTTCCTTGGCTTTTCCTGTGCTGGGATTACAAATGTATGCCTAGCAGTTTTATGTTGGTTTTGTGATTGAACTCACTTCCTTGAGCTAGGCAAGCATTTTACCAATGGGATCATCACATCCCCAGAGCCCCAATTTTTAATTTTTGTAAGTTAAATAAATGACTGTATTGATTAAAGGAAACACAGATTGGAGGAAAATATTGAGAGATGACTTTAGATCTAAGATTTTCATAATTTAATGAAATGGTTTGGTATGGAAAAAAGACATTTAGAGACAACAATGTTTTACTTTGTGTGTTTACCTAATTCCGCATGGTAAGTCCTATACATATTTTAGTTGTTAGTATATATTATATATATAAAATCTATATACAGAGAACTATAAAGAACTATATAGACAGGCTTTAATTTATAAAGCCTAGCCTGTCAAGAATGAGTTGCACTACATATGGTCTGGCTACCAATTTTAACATTAGAATAGATGTTTGTAACTATGATAGCATGACAAATACAATTTCTTATTCTTTTATATTTTAGACACCAAAATAATCTCTCTCTCTCATCTTGAGATGACCTGGAATAACAGAAGGAATTTTCCCGCCTTGCTTGTAAGGATCCTGTATAAGTCAAAACTGCGATACTATGGAAAACCTAATAAAAAGATGATTGAGCCATATCAGGTACAAGTAGTGCAAAAATAATATATGTTCATTTAAATATATAGATTTTAGCATGCACACATAAGTTTCTATTGGCAAAAATTGTTTAAATAACATTACACAGGCACACTTTAATAATTTTGAATGTATATAGAGGTTTTTTTTACTTTAAAGTAATTTTCTATGTGATTGAGTTCTTAAAAATTCTTTGGAATTTGACATATAGCTCAGTGTTAGAGACCTGGCCTAGCATGTGCAAGGCCACTGGTTTGTTTCAGTTCCCAGCACCACAAAATGCATTTCAAAGAAAAAAAAACTGTATCTGTATATGAGACAAAGGTAGCCATGCTTTTTAGATTCCTGGTATAGATAGTCTCTTTCACACTTCTTTTCTTTGTCTTTAATCTTTTCTTCTCTGTGCTTTTTGTACCAGCATCTAAGCTGGTTCTAGTCTCTAGTTGAACTTTTTAAAAGGAAGCACATCACTGGACCATTTTTGCCTCTCCTCTTTCTTGCCTTTCATTTACTTCTCAATACAATGAGTTGGCCTTTTCTTCAGCTAATAATTCACTAGTAACGTTCTAATTGTCACTCCACTTCCACACTTTTCTGTTAACTTGGCTCTGTGCTATATAGTGCTATGAGATATTTATGTACATGTATATACATATATATATATATGTATGTGTATATATGTGTATGCATATGTATATGTATATATAATGCATGCATAATGTATGTATGATATATGTATAGTATAATGTATGTATAATATGCATATATATTTATGCTCTGCTTTTTTTTACTTAATATTACACCATAGTTTTCCATTCATCAAGAGTTAGCTTAGGTGTTTTATTAAGTTCAGATTGTGAAAGTTATGTATGCTTGTGGAAACAAATTAAGAGAAAATGTAGGGTATATTAAGAGAATAATATTATCCAAGATTTTGGCACTCAGAATATATACTGTTAACATGGTTAATATTATCCCCTCTCTGGTTACTGTGTAAGTCATACATAAAATTTTAAATTTAAATCCCATACACACATATCTATCATGTATTACACAAATATGCATGTGTGTGTTATGTTGTATGCCACTAGGTATGTCATTTTGCTTCTTTATTCATATGAACTGGTTTCAAATCTCAGCTATATCATGTCTTTATTGCATTAGCTATTTGTCTTCTTAAAGCCTCAATTTTCTAATCAGCAAAATGGAAGTGTTTATTATAAATTTGTTACAAAGCTGACATGAAGATGCAATTTCTTTCTTTTTTTTTTTTTTCGGAGCTGAGGACCAAACCCAGGGCCTTGCGCTTGCTAGGCAAGCGCTCTACCACTGAGCTAAATCCCCAACCCCGATGCAATTTCTTAATATGAATAACTAGTTAAACTGTGCTTCAGGCACATACCAAGTCCTCCATTTTAGCTATTGTCAGGGATAGTGTCTGATTCAGCTATTCATCCTACTCAGTGCCTGACATAGTATCTGGAGGGTAACATGGGCTTGATATATGTTTGATGATTGAAGAAATGAACTAAAAAAATCTATTGCCATTGATAAGAAAAAGGATCTTAGACTGTAACATCATTTGAAAAGAAGTTAGAAGAGCTAGAGAAAACTTGGGATACTGTTCTTCAGATATAACCAGTGCTATCCATCTTTATGTTTTAAAACAGAAACATACATTTTGTTTCAAAATACTTATTCAACCGTACCCAAACTGAGCAATAATAACATTGACATTAGTATTTCTTCCTGCCAAATAGTATAAGAAAAATAATTCCCATGCCATTTATAACAAATCCTGAGATGCCAGTATAAGTAAAGTTAATGTCATCAGAGCATTGATGGGATTATGTCTAATCAATGTCTATCTAAGGTGCTGTAGGATCAGTGAATAATAGCAAGGTCCTTCAGCCTTGCAAATGATGAATGCTATGAAGATCTTCAAAATGTGAGGCTTACCTAATTCTTCTGATGACTGTATTGTGTGCTTGCTTTGAGTATGGTACTGAGTTAAGCATTATGGGAAAAGTAAACATAACTAAGATATGCTCTGTGCCTTTGAAGTTATAATCATACAGTAAGTTAGTTCTATTGCTCTGACTTGCAGTATCTTGTAGCAGTCTGTCTTTTAGCTTAGCAATCTTTACAGAGTTAACAACTAAGTCATTACTAATAAAAAATAAGTTTTAAGTGTCATTTTTCTGTCACTATAAAATTTCACAGATAATACCTTGTGCGTCATTCATATAGGTAAAAATAGCAAATGTGTATATGCTTTTACTCCTTCTCTAGACCTATTTGGAGGTTGCTGACAGTTCAGGCATGGTGTCAGTGATTATGTGGAATGCTTTGTGTCCAGAGTGGTATAAAAGTTTGAGAGTGGGCTTGATTCTTCTGCTTCAAGATTATTCTGTGAAGAAGAGCTATCCATTAAGAATCCAGCCTGACCCTGTGGATCCACAGATGAAACTAATTTCTACAATGGGTTAAGTATCCAATTAATTGTTCTCTCATAGCTGTCTTGCTTATATGGCTTTGCAAACTGTCATATCAGGCAAAAGTCTGTAACAATTACTGAAGTTGTTAGAAACTGGCACACTTAAATTCCTTTATAAAACTTTTAAGCAGTTAATAAATTAATAAACAGGTTAATTTATTGGTGCATTTATTAACAAAAATTATCCGAGACATTTTTGTTGACCAAAGAATGAGCTCCATTTGGGATATACTTAAATTTGTTTTTGTTCAGTTTGGGTCTGTAACATTAAGTTAATCATTTGAGTACATTTTATAGTTACTATTAAGTACTATACTAAAAGGATTTTTATTAAATTAAAAATATTTTATTGTGTACGTGTGTATGATTTGTATTGTGAGCCTGCCTCCCCTTCCGCCAACTCCTTCTCCTTCTCCCCCACCCCCAACCATCTGTGTGTGTGTTTGTGTGTGTGTGTGTGTGTGTGTGTGTGTTTGTACATGCTTGTAGAACTCAGAAGACAACTTTGGGAGTCTGTTCTTTCCATCTACCCTGTGATCTGAGGATCAAACTCAAATGATCAGGTTTACAAGGCAAATGCTTTTTACCCACTGAACCATCTTGCTGATCCTTGTTAACTTTATCATTTAAGGTATTTCGTTTTTTACATAATGGACAACATTATAAATCAAGAAAGTATGAATGATATTAAATGATATAAAGTAGAAGATGTTATAAAATATTACATAATGTACCAATATATAAACATAACCGCACAGTCTTTATCTTTATAGATAGAGATGCATATGGAAGAAGAATAAGCTTCTCAAGTGAATGACAAACACTGAGGCGGTATTTAACCCCGGGAAGCATGGAAATAGATTAGGATAAAGTCTATAATCCTTAGAGCGTATTTGTATAACCGTACTACTTAAAACAAAACTGAAGAAAAGAGAAAAGAGCATGCAGGTTTTCCACATATGAGGTTAAGTTTGCATTGTGAAATAATTTTAAAACTCACATTACAGTTGAATGAATGTTATAAATTATTCCCACATTACCTTAAGTCATTATTAGTTTTTATTTTTGCTACTTAATTTTTTCTAAACACACACACACACACTTCTCCATTTGGGAGAAAGTAACAGCCATCATACATCATTGCACAGCTTAGCATCCTTAACCCTTCAGTAAAAGTATGTATTTCTAAAGATCAAGAATATTCTAGCCATCTGTGCTAGTGCATCCTATAATCCTGTCTTTTTGGCAGGATAAGGCAGGAGGACAAGTTCAAAGCCATCCTTGCTCTGTGGTAAGACTTTCTTTCAAAAAGAAAGAAAAAGAAAGAAAGAAAGGAGAGAAAGAAAGGAGAGAAAGAAAGGAAAAGAGAAGATTAGATGAGATTCCATTGCACAATCTTACAGTACAATTATAAAAATCAGGAAACTTAAATTCAACACATTATTATCAAGTAACCTTTTATTAATATTCAAATGTTGCCAGTTGATATAATCTTTAAAGGACATTTTTAAAAGCTAGTTCTGAAACCCAAGCACTCATGGAAATTACTGTGTAGGTCATTATGGCATGATATTTATAGCAATCTTCCTGCCTCACTTTCCCAAGTGCTGGGATTACATGTGTGTGCCACCATTCCCAGCATAGATTTTTTTCTAATTAGTATTATAATCAAACTTTTGAGAACCAATATCTTCAAATGTTTAAGAGATAGTCAGTAAACTTTAATAGTTATTAGATATGCATGTATTTTTTTAGATTTAGTTTCTTTTTTCAGAATTTTGCAAAAACTCATGCAACATTTTAAGTATTATCTCTGGCTCATAATAAATTTTTCTGACTTGTGTTTCTTGTGGATTCTTAATTCTTCAACTAATTTATTAAACTTACTTATTCACATAAAGACAGTAGATGGTAATTGCTTTATTAAATATGAGTCTATTTGGGAAAACCCTGTGATTATTAAATTGTTAATTATTTTTGCAGAGATTGTTTAATTCTTGCTAGGAAGTAATTATTACCTAAATAGTTTGCATATTTGGTCCTTTATATCATTAAATATTCATCATGGAAAAGATAAAAATTAAGTCAGTAGATACTTTGAGGATTACTTGTAGAAATACCATAAAAGTTTGCCAGAAGAAGCTGTGACTAATTCACAACATACACTATTACCCATAGGAAATTATAAATTGTTTTCCATAAGCTAACATATCCAAGTGACAAAATTATTTTAGTAGGCATTGGGATATTTCTATATTTCTAGTCAATAGAAGATATGGTAAAAATGACTTTATTTATGACAATAATAAATTACCAAATTCTACTGATACCTGGTCCAGTATTCCTTGAACTGGATTATAATTTTTATAGATGAGTTATTTTTAAATTTAATTTATTTTTGAGAATTTTATACTTGACTTATCTTTCTCCCTATCCTTCCTTCAAGTCCTTCTGTGTCCTCCACTCAAATTCATGACCCTTATTCAGTTATTATTGTGGCATACATATATGGATACATATATATATATATATATACACATATACATATGTATATGTGTATATATATATATATACACACACATAACAACTGTAGAATTTTGTTTAGTGTTGCCTGTATGGATATGTGTTTAGGGCTGACAAATTGAGATGGGATAATCTATCAGAGAGCTCGCCCCTGGAGAGAACTAACGAGAACTAACTCTCTCTCTGTCTCTCTCTCTCTCTGTCTCTCTCTCTCTCTCTCTGTCTCTGCACTCATTTATTGTTTTTAACTCTTTAATTAGGGTGGAGTTTTATGAAATTTACCCCATCTATGTTGGCATGCCAACTATTATTGTCAATCAGGTCTTTTTAGGCAACCATATTGTTAAGATCTCATATTTGCAGTGTCTGTGTCATCTCTAGAACATACTATTGAGCAGCAGGCTTCCTGGTTCTCTTGTTCTTATATGTCTGCCCCCTCTTCCTCAGCAGTCTCTGAGCCTTAGCTTCATGAGTTGTTTTGTGGATATAATCTATTGGAGCTGAGCACCCATGTTACTTATTATTTTGACCAGTTGTGGATATCTGTAATAGTCTGTATCTGTTCCTAAAAGAAGGATGAATGCTACAACTATCTTTAAGTGTGAGGATAAGGTTTTATAATGTAGTTAGAAATGATACTGGATATTCCAGGCCAAAAACTCAAATAGAGGTTTTCTGTGCCTGTCACTATTCTGATTTTGTTTATTTTTTTCTAGTATGTTAGTGGTGGTTTGTGTGTGTGTGTGTGTGTGTGTATTAGTATAGTATGCATCTTTTAAGTGAGTTTGTTGAATTGTTTCCCTCTGTTTTTTTTCCAGCATCTTTAGTGTTATTCTCTCCTTCCTTTCTCACACTTGGTATTCTCCACCCTCTCTCCTCTAGATTAGCAGTTTAAGTCCCGTCCCTCTTTTCCCATTTCTTCCTCTTCACAGTACTCTGTGACTTATTATTTCTGTCTCTAGAGCTTTTTCTCATCCATGCCTTGACCACATTCCCTTCTTACTTGTCTGGATTCTCTGGTAACTTCTATTTATATACTCAAATCTAAGGATTCAGAGCTATGATCCACAAATAAGAGATCATGAGGAGTTGAAATTATATCAAACATAGTCCACAGAATCAACTAAGCAGGGCTCATAGGGGCTCACAGCGACTGAAGCCACAACCAGGAAGCCTGCATGGGTCTGCACCAGGTCCACTGCATATATGTTATGGTTGTTAGCTTGGTGTTTTTGTGGGACTCCTAACACTGGGGATGGGGGTGTCTCTTTTTTTTGGCATACTTTTGGGACCCTTTTCCTCCTGGGCTGCTTCATCCAGTCTTGATATGAGAATTTGTGCCCAGTCTTATTGTAAATTGCCATGCAGTATTCAGTTGATATCCCTGGGAGGCATGCTCTTTTCTGAAGGAAAATGGGGGAGGAGGAGTGGATCTTGGGGAGGTGTGGATGGACAAGGAGGAATAGAGGGAGGGAAACTGTGGTTGAGATGTATTGTGTGAGAGAAGAATAAGTAAAATAAATAAAAATTTAAAAATTAATTTTGAATAAAATCCAGACTGAGTGAGGTAACCTAGACCTAAGTCTTAATTTAAATTATATTTCTTACATGTCTGTGGATACCTCTATAAGTCTGTCTGATTTTAGTAGTTGTTTCTGAGAGTTAAGATCACGTGAAGACTAGGACAGTAGACAGCACATAGTCAATAAATAAGCAGCCACTATAAAATTAGAATACAACTATCAGCCTATGTTTTATGATGGAAAACTGTTCTTGAAAATATAAAGATTTTTCTGCCTTCAAATATGTAAATGCAAACACATAATTATTTTAAACCGACAGCGAACCTGGGTGATAATATATTTAAAATATGCCCATTAGTTTTAAAAACAGCTTTCCTTCTTGTTCATGTAGTAGCTGTCTCTATTTCCCATATAATTGTGATTACTAGTAGACTTTTAATTTTTCATTCTCTATCAGAGATCAATAAATTCTTGATGTAAAATTCCAGAAAAGAAATATTTTAGTCTCACTAGCAATAGGGCTGACACTGTAGCCACTTTACTTTGTCTGTGGAAGGAGGAAGCCACCATAGTTAATATGTAAATGAATGATTATGACTGTGATCCTAGAAAATTTTAATTTATAAAAATGAGCAGCTAACTGCAAATTATATTTTGCCAAGGCTATGTATTTAATATATCTCAGCTCTGGCTGTACATTAAAGTCAGTTGGGGAGATTTAAAGAGATGCTGGAATTGTTCCCAACACCAGAGATACTATTTTTATTAGTCTGAGGACACAAAGGCATCTTTATATCTTTAAAACCTCTTAGTTGATTTTAATATGCACATGGAGTTGAGAACTATATTCCTCTGATCTTTAAGAGAACCTATCTAAAGCTATTTGATGAAAGGAAAGGGGTCAGCTATGTCAGCATGCTACAGATTGGAGACACAACTGTAAATAATCTAATAGTTTTACCCTTAAATATCAGCCTAATGGATAACAGATATGTATGATAACACAGTACAGTAAAACAAAAAATTAATGACTATAGCAAAAATGTGATAGGCAAAAGGAGAGGTTACAAGTAGAATTGTAGTTGAGGAAAGAATGGACAAGACAGTTGAATAATTGCCAGGAAAGGAGAAAGTATAAGAGTCTAAAAGGAAGTATAAAATAGTAGGGCAGTTATGTGTTATGTGCAGAATAAACAAGAAGAGTTATGTAGTCAGGGAGAGGAGCTTAGGAGGAAATTATAGACTGACTACAATCACTGCTGTTTGTCTTTTATGTTATTAGAAAACTATTGTGATTACTTATCTTTGTTTATCTTTTGTATTTACATATGAGGTTCAAGTTAGAGATAGTACTGTATTATCATTTTAAAAGACTAAATAAATCTATAACAATGAAACTTCCCTTGTAAAACTAAGGCTATATTCCTTACTGGTAATATATGGCCATTCTCTTATCTACCCTCTCGTCTAAAACTAATATTCATTACATAGCCAAATAATACATTCTTTTGAGTCTAAACTGGATTTGATGGCTCTCATCTTTAATCCCAGTAGTTGGGAAGCAGAGACAGGCACATCTCTGTGAGTTTGAGCCAGCCTGGTGTACATAGTGAGTTCAGAGCAGTCAGTAAGACACAGTTGAGACACTGTCTCAAACAAAAATTAAGAAAAAAGAGTTCGGTTGATTGTCTTGCTTTGTATTTTATAGAAAATAATATATTAAAGTAATATACATTTTTTTTTCAGAAATCTGCCTGAATCTTCGAGATCCTCCAACTAACATAGTTATCATTCCAGAAAAGCAGTTGAAATCAGAATGGAAATTGCCAAAATTAACTAACCGATTTATCACAAGGTAAAATAGTTTCTTGTAATATCTCTTAAGTAGTAATCTTTAAATGTTAGTAAACCAAAAAACGGTGGATTATAACTTATTCAACATCTACCCCAGATGATGCTGTATCAATTATTCAGACAGGTATTTTCATAGTTATTACTAAAGAATGCCTTGTCACTGTTTAAAGATATAACATCTCTTGAACTTTTTTTTTTTTCAGATCAGAACTAGACGATATGCCAGAAAATAGCATCTGTGATGTAATTGGTGTGTTATCTTTTGTGGGGAGGGTGCAACGGTCAAAAAAGAAAGGCAAGTTTTTAAATTCGAAAGTGTGAGTGTTTAAATGTGAATAGTATTGTGTTCACTACTCATACAATGATCTTCATGTATCTCCCTGCTTTATCCACATAGAGAACAGAGAAGACTTTTGGTCATACCGCTGGATTCACATCACTGACGGGACTTCAGAGCAACCATTCATAGTGCAGCTGTTTTCCACATCACAGCCAGAAGTCTTTGAAAATATTTACCCAAGTACTCCATACTTTGCTCTTTTTATTTTTCAAAGCAACAATGGAAATTTAAAGATAGTAAGATGGGGGAGGGGGCCTGGAGTGATAGCTCACTGGTAGAGATCACTTGCTACTCTTGTAGAGGACCCAGGTTTGGTCCTCAGCACACCCATGGTGTCTCCCAATCATCTAAAGCTCCAGTTCCTGGTTGTTGGATGCTGTCTTCTGACTCCTGTGGGTATTAGGCATGCACATGGTACACATAGATACATGCAGGCAAACATTCATATACCTAAAAGAAAATTGTTTTTTAAGGAAGACTGATCTGAATTAAAGAACTAGCTTGACAGTGAGTTAGGAACACAAATGATCTAAAAACATTTCAAATCTTTCCCATGTTGGTATATTTAATAGCCTATGTTAATCACTTTATTGGCTATTCAGGAGTTATCTTAAGATTTAAATCACAGAGAATTATTCTCTATTTCCCTAAATACCTCCTACTGGTCCTCTTATGTTTCCCAAATAGTGATCTTACTTTCTTGTCCTTTTTAACATCTAGGTTCTACCAGTGACAGAAAACCCAATTAATGCCTTTCTGAGTCTGGTTTATTTCACTTAACATGGAGATCTTTAATTACATCTATCCCTTTTCCTGAAAATAATATTATTTCATTCTTTATGAATGATTAAGTTGTATGTACACACACACACACACACACACACATACACACACACACACACACACATTCTTCCATTTAACCCATTGACGGTATCTAGCCTACTTTCATATACCTTGGCTATTGTGAGTGATGCTGTAGTACGCATAAATATTCAAACCTCAATCAAGTGTCTCTTCTATGTTGCCTGTGATTACTTCAGAGAGAACCCCATGAGTGGTATGACTGAACCATAGGCAGCTCTGTTTTGGGAGTTTGAGGACCTTTATATTGATTTTTATAGTTTCTGGACTAATTACATTCTGACCAGCAGTGTTGACTGTTTGCTTTTGCTCCACACCCTTTCCAGAGCTTGATGTGTTTTGATTTCTTGATTGTAGCAACTCTGACTGGGTTAAGATATACTCTCAGTGTAGATTTTTAATGGTATTTTCCTGCTGGCTAAGAATGCTGAATACTCTGACTGGGCTGAGATAGAATCTCAATGTAGTTTTTTAATGGCGTTTTCCTGCTGGCTAAGAATGTTGAGTGCCTTCTTCTACATTTATAAACAGATTGTGGTTTTTTTCTTTTAAAAAAGAATCTTGGGTATCCCAGTTTATGGCATTCAGGAGATCAAACCAAGGGCTTCTTGCATACTGGACAAACCCTCTACCAACTATGTTGCATCCTGAGTCCCCATTTGTGCATCTTTTGTGAACTGTATGTTAAATTCGTTTCCCCATTTATTGATCAGAAATGTTGTTCCTTTGACATGTAATTTTTTGGCTCTTCATATATTCTGGATACTCATTCTGTTTCAGAAAAATATCTGGCAAAGATTTTCTTTGACTTTTAAACTGTCTCTTCATTCTGATGTTTTCTTAGCTGTACAGAAGCTTTTAGTTGTATTCAATCCCCTTTGCCAATTCTGGCTATTATTTCCGAAGCTGTTGGACTCCCATTCAGAAAGTAATTGCATGTATCTACATCTTAAGTGTTTTCCTTTAGTTCTTTCAGAGTTTCAGGACTTACATTAAGGGCTTTGATCCATTCTGAATTGATTTTTACAGGGTGTTGAGTGATTCAGACAGACCCTATTGTCTGTTGTTTCTTTCCCTCATTCCATCTTGACTACTGTCACATTTTATAACCCCCATTTGCATGGTGGTCTAAATCATTCAGGTTCACCAGATCACCTCATACCATGGAGCTCAGAAAACCACTATAGCCTTTTGCTTCTCTAAGTTCCCTGATGGAGTAACTTTCTTCTTATCTCTGCTGCGAGCAGAGTCCTATCCAGCCTGGTAAACTGAGCATCAAAACACTGTCCCTATTCTATCTCTATCTCTCTCTCCTGTGTGCCAAATATATTCATAGGAACCTTAGCCAGTTATAACCATGTGTTCCCAATGACTCTTATGAACTGGTCAAGCAGGGAAGGATAATAATTTCTCTCCTATTGTGAGGTCTTTGTCTCGAGGGAGGAGGAATGATTATATTCCTTGGTTTCTGTACTTCCACCATAGTCTAAATGATTCTACTTTTCCCTCGTCTTACAGCTTCATAATCAAGCTTTAAGAAACTCCCATTTCTTATATAAAAATCTTTCCCATTCAAACAAAGGCAGACTAATTGTCATAGTCTTGCCTGCATATATGTCTGTGCAAGGATTTAGTTTTGATTTGTTAAAATGGAAGGTTTTGTTAGTCTTTTAGTATAGAAGTATTTCTTCTTTCAGTGTTTAATAGTTTTCATTGTAAAAATCTTTCATCTCTTTAGTTGACTATATTCCTAGGTGGTTTTGAGGTTATTGTGAATGAAATTGTTTTCTTGATGTAATTATTGTCATACACAAAAGAGATGATGTGTGGAGAGAGTGCTCAGAATATATTATATTCATGTAAGAAACTAGCAAAGAATGAGCTTAATTTTTAAAATGTAAAAAAGTTAAAACCATTCTTACAATTTGAATGGATTTTCTTTTCTTTTCATTATTATAGAAAAAACAGAGATTGAAGAGATAGAAAATGAATTTATAGTTATGCTGTAGAGAAATTTTTATTTATTATTATATATTATTTATTATTATTCAAAACCTGCTTTTGAATAATTGCATGAATTTACACTTGTTTGCTTGTGTCTTAGTTTATGAAATTAAAATAATTTGAGCACAGAGTGAGTTTAAGTGCACAATAAGATTTGGTTAATGAAATTTTATTTCCAGTTTTCCCTCAGTTTGGCTTTTCTTTATTGATTTCATTTCCACTCTCGTGTCTTAAACAGTTTTCTTTATTTTATTTCACTGTTGGCTTGTATTTTCATAGACTTCATTAATGGATTTATTCAGAAACTAGCTAAGGTCCTTGAGCACATTCATAAGAGCTATTTCGAAGTCTTTGTCTTGTGCTTCAGCTAAGTTGCATTTCTCAAGGTCTACTGTAGTAGAATTGTTGGGCTCTAGTGAAGACACATTGTTCTAGCTGCTACTAATTGTGTTTTTATATTGGTGTCTAGGGATCTGTGTTTGGGATGATTGTAATTCTAGATGTTATTATCTGGACTTGTATTTGTTGGGCAGATGTTTTGCCCCTTGCTTTCTCTTGCCCTCTCTGGTTCTTAGGAGACTGGGGTGGCTGTGTGTTACCTGGTAGGGAATGCTTCTGAGATCCTGCCAGGTGTGGCCTCTGGGGTTCTAGGTAGAATGTGTTTCTAGGTATTGGGAACTGACACTTAGAGATGGTAATGGGCTAGGTGGGGGCTGAAGTGGTCTACAGGATGAAGGAAAGATGGGTGTGCCACCAGGATCTGCTGTAGACTTCTAGGAATGGGAGGGGAGGCCACAGTAGGTGCTATGCTGCAAAGCTGGGGGTAATACTAGGGGACTAGCATTGCAGGGGAGGCAGGAGAAGGAAGATTACCTACATAATTCCTTGGCTTGTGTGGCCTGCAGGTTCCTGGGGATAGATAAACATCATAGGTAGTTTTTTTTTTTATTGAGTTTTTTAAGTAGTTGAAGTCTGAAAACACTATAATCTCATTAAAGTCACATTTGTAGCCCATCAAGTAGGTTAGCAAGAAAAAAAAGAAAAAAAAAAAAAGCCTAAGCAGGTCATATAAATCCTGTCATTGAGTCTTGACATTTAACTAAGGTAACTATTTGATATAAAAAAAAAATCACCTGTATGAGCAAATACAAATTAATACTGTATATCCCTCTCTGGCAGAAGGATTGCAAGTAACCTGGGTTCAGTGCTATACTGAGTAAATCAATGGAACTATCATGAAGAAACATAATTTTTCCCAGTAGAAAATAACTATTCACACTCATGTTCCCAACTAGAATAACTCTTATACAGTTAAGCAACTTGCTTTACTTAAATTCAGCCCTTGTATTTTCCAAAGGAAAGACCTCTGGTTAAAGAGGGAGGGAGAGAGAAAAGGAACATACTACGAAGTGTCAGATCAATCTTTTGTCAAAGGACAGGCTGCAAGAGAATCCCTGGTAACATGTTAGAAATTTAACATCTCAGGTGGACACTACACATAGTAAACCTGAATTGGCATTTTAAGAAAAGTTCGTTCTGATTTCTGCATTTGTTAAGACTTAGGGAGAATTCCCAGTAGATCCTCCTCTTTAAAACGCAAATGCAATTTTACTTGTGTTTTTCATTTTCTACAGTGACATATTTTCTGTGTACCCAGTTGAAAGTTGTTAGAAAAAACAGTCAAGTACCTAAGCTACTTTATCTCACCACTACAAATGAAAGCAGAGCGCTTATTACTGGTGAGTAACTTCTCTATATCTTCTTTATAGGGAATGTAATATACTGTCTTTTCACTAGAAACGTTTACTACATATTAATTTCTACCTTGTAACATTCAATTTTATGATAGCTTTATTTTGACATCATTATAACCATAGAATATTTTAATAAACAATATTTGGCCTGCAAAATAGGTTACTTCTATATTACTGCTGGTAGGAAATGTTTTCATGGCTCATTGGAAAAATTACATTTATGTCATTTGGTTTATTTTGATTACTACTTGATGTAGAAAACAGAAAAATAATGCTTACTACATTGAAGACTGCTAGGTTTAGTACCACAGTGTACAGTCAATGTGATTTTCATACTTGATCCTAGCCAAAAGGCTTAGAAGTGTTCAGTTAACATTACTTTTTACAGTGTACTAAATAAAAATGTGGGTCAAATTTTGGCCCCCAAATCTCACATTTAATTTATATGATTAACTATCATTATTTGTCTACAAATAATTCATCCCTCTATATATGTGGGCTGCACATCCTTAAATTCAGCCAAGATCATATCACAAATATTTGGATATATATTTATATCCCTTTAAAACCAATAAGATATGAATTCTCAAATAAGAGTATGGAAGAATAGTATGGAATGAGGTATTTACCAGAATTCTACCATGCTGGTAATTAAGAAATTTGTCACTAGTTTTATGAAATGTGTAAGTATGTCTTTATCAATATTTCATAAATATTAACATCTAATATCAATGTATCACTTTTAAGTCTGCCTTATGAACATGAATTTAAATTCCAAACTATATCCACAATTATTTTTGTTGTTATATTATAACATATTATCAAGTTAATAAGTTATCAAAAAATCAGCTTTTCAGAAGATGTTAACCATTTAGAATAGAGTTTGGGGGGTTTTCCTCCTGTGGTTCTTATCATCAAACAGACAATATCTGTTTTAAATCCAATTGAACTCTGATATGTCTTATTTTCTTAGGATGTGTTTACTGTCTTTGGATAATTGTGTGCTACATAGTAGATAAGTAAAACATGCTACATAATATGTAAAGTTGCTTTCTTTTTTATAAAATGAGACACTGTTTTAAAGTTTGAAAGTCCACGCAAATGTATTTCAGTGACTTTTTCATTTCTCTTTTTAATTGTTTGTTTGGTTTATTTGCATTTCTCTTTTCTGGCAAGGAGGTCATAGAGGTCAGCCATATACATACGATACCAAGGCAAAAAAAATTATTCAGTGGATTAAAATGAAGACTAATTTGGAAGCAAAGAACACTGTTATTGGTGGATATTATCCCTATCCACCAGTGCCAGAGACATTTTCCAAGTATAGTCGCTTTATTAAAGGTATTGGTATAATTTCTAATTCTGCTGTTTAATGGTACAAGTTTAGTATGTGTTATTTCTGTTAGTCATATATATTCCCTTCTCTTACAGAAGTGATATATAGCAAACCTTAGTAGCAATAATTTCATCCAAATGTAAATACAAAATATATGTATGTTATGTTTTCTAAAAGTTAATGCTTTTATTTTATTAGACTGGAAAAAAAGAAAGAGAATGTAAAAGAAGGAAGAATAACTTGTGGATAATATTTTGATTAAATTTCTTAAGATCAGCTCTGACATTAGAAATCTTAACTTGTATGACATTACGAAGACATGTCAATGATATCTAAATGAGGTGCTATATGATCTGATATGGAGATGGTGATGGCTGTGTGGTGTTTCACTTGTATATAATGTGATTCCGTGTTGATTTTAAATAAAAAGGGCCACTAGAGTAAACAGGGTGCTGAATTTGGAATTGAATTAGTAGTGAGAGGATTAGCATTAAATTCCTCTTAAGTAGAATGAATATAGGGCAATCAAATGTTTAAAATAACTATGTTCTTGTTTAAAGCTGGAGATGATTGGATTTTTGGGAGAAAATAAACATTGAAATGCTGAGCTATCACCATCTAAATGTCTCTATCTTCTTGGGTGTTGTATATGATTGTAACATATATAATATGTTGCATATGATTTAAAGAATGAAAATGTTTTGCTAGGCAGTGACTAACAAATAATTGGTAGTTTGAAATATGATCTATAAATTATAATCAATATGTACAATTACTGTTACAGAGACTTCAGACAAGAAGCCTGTATCACAGTTTGACTGATACATGTATTTTACTTATATTTTGATGACAAATACTGAATATAAACACCAAATATAAACACGAAATATAAATACCAAAATATAAATACCAAATATAAACATGAAGTCTCATAAAATTAAGTTAAATATAACAAGTTCACCTTATAAAACTATGTGGGAAATCTAATTTTTGTTTTTAATCATGTCTCCTTGTTCAAACTTATAATTTCTTGGGAATTATTCTTTTGCAGCTGAGTCGCTCTTGACAACAATAAGTGAAGTGAGGAAGGTGATTGAAGACTTGCAGTATAGGGAACAAAAGCGCATTGCAATTCAGGGGATAATTACTGCTATAAAGTACATCCCCTATAACCTCTCAGCAGGAAGTACCCCAGCACCAAAAGCTCTTCAGGTATGGTACCAGAGGACTCCTAGTATATCTCTGACAGCACTATGATCCTAATGGCCTTATATATTGACCTTATGTGTTGACTCTTAATCATAATCTGAGATAAAAAATTATGTTAGTTTTTGTTCCTGCTTCATTTCCTTTTTCTGTCATTTTGGGATGAGAGGCAAGCCTCTGCATTTCTTAAGGCATCAGACCCTGTCTTTGTTTTCTAAATAACTCAAGTCTATTACATATGTCTTTAATGCCTTGACAGAGTATATGACTAATTGCTGTGCTAACTTCTTTTAGACTAAAGCGACAGGAAAACTTCATCAGAGATGTTTCACTTCTCTGTCTGTAATGGTAGCTTTATCCATGTTCTGTAAAACATAAGAATAGCTCTCATAGTAGAGATAGATGGTCTACGAGAATACCAATATTGTAATGTCCATATCCTTAAGAGTTCATCTTTCCTGTTAGTTCCTCTTTGACAAAGCTGTGTCTACGAGTATTACTATATATGTAGAAATAATCATTTAATCCATTTGGTCAATTATAGTAGTAGAGGAGGACTTTTATCTTCTTTAACCTAAATACAAGATAGATATAAATTTAATCATCGTTATAAAAGCAGTATAATTGCAGTATTCTGCCCAACTCTTCAAAGTATGAAACTTAAGTGCAGAAGAGAAATAATTTTGTGAATTTGTTTTAAAATATTTTGTCTCGTTATTGGTTTTAGAATGCTAGCCAACCCTCAACATCTCAAGCAGCTGGAAAAGAAGGTCATTGTCATGAAAGAGGTAGTAAAAGATCACAGGATGACAGGCCAATGGGTTCTCAGCATTTTCAATCTTTGCCTATGGTTTTGAGTCTCTGCGCAAAAAGGAAAATTCTCCAAGGCCCAAGTGCTAATCCGTAAGTCATTTGCATTATGTCACTTGCACACATAGTTCTCCACTGTGTCTGACTGTCCAGTTGTTCATTTTTAGAAATTAGATTTATTTTCTTTTACATGTATGATTTACCTGCATGTATATATTGGTACCTGGTCCTCATGAAGGACAGAACCCCTGGAACTGGAATTACAAATTCTGGTGAGGTGCCGTACATACGTGAGCTGTGAATCAACCCAGATCCTCGACAAGAACAAGTGCTCTAAACCACTGAGCCACCTCGCCAGGGCCCCCAAATTTCTCTTTTTTATAATGATACCACTCATACTTGATTGGGAAACCACTCTATTCTAGTACAAATTCATCTTTTCTTTAGGTAAGATCTTATTATGTAGGCCAGGCTGGCCTATGACCTCTTGCTTTGTTTGGCCTCCTATGTGCTGGAATTACTCTGCCAAGCTATGAACTCACCTTAACTAATCCCATTTGTAATTACTCCATTTCCCAATTAGGTCTTCTTCTGACTTGCTCAGAGTTAGAACTCTCATCCTAGGAATAGAAAAGATTGACTGTCCATAACTCACATTTGGCTGCTGCCAATCTCCCTGTAAATCCATATCGTTCACACATGAAAACATTCTCTCTATCACAATAATCCTTAATTAAATGTCTTAACCTTCACCTTCCTCAACTCTAGTCCACAGCCTTAATGTAAAGAAAACCTAGATGAGCCATCCTGGTGACAATTATTTAACTATTAGCTGGTAAGAACAGACATGTTAGATGTCTGGATTCTAGTGGTGGGACAGGACTAGCATAAACATGTTCGTTTAAAAAAAAAAAGCAAAATTAGAATGAAAATGGGAGTTATGAGATAAAAAGGCCACTCCAAAACTTAGTATGGAAAATTCCACTTAATTTTCAAGGTATTCAGAATTGTATTGTATGGCTCAGTGCTGTGTTTTCCAGTCTCCTAATATAGTTTCACTCTCTTATCCCTGAGTAGTTGTTCTACACTTTGGGACCAAAGAGGTGACCCCCCCTCCCATCAGGATCATTCTGGCCTTTTCTTCTTGTGGTAGTTTGAAGGAAAATGAGCCCCAGAGGCTCATAGGGAGTAGCAATGTAAGGAGTTGTAGCTTTGTTGGAGTGGGTGTGGCCTTTTTGGAGGAAGTGTGTCATTGAGAGTGGGCTTTGAGATTTCAAATGCTCAAGCTTGGCCTAGTGTGGCTCTCTCTTGTTGCTTGCTGGTCTGGATGTAAAACTAAGATACTTCTTTTTTCATGAATCCACTTATTTATTTTATTGTTTTAATGATAATTAAAATATGAAGTAATGGAGTTCACTATAATAGTTATATACATTTTGTTTTATTTCAAGTTAGTTCCTCAGTTTGATACTATCTTGATCATATTGACACCTCTTCCCCAACTCTTCCCAGATCCACTTCTCCTTCCCTACTTACCCAGTTTTGTTTCCAATAAAAAAATCTTTCTGCCGCCAAATATTCTTGGATGTGTGCTCTGCTATAGGAGATGTCAAAATACCATGGGCTACTCTTATTTTAAAGAATTTCTCTCCTTCTCCTACCATCTAGCAATTGCCAATAGTTTCCCAGTGAGGAGTGGGATTGCGTGCCTAACTGCGCTCTCAATACTGGGATTTGGTCTTATTTGAGGATTGCACACATTTCCTACATGCTATTGAAACCAGTGTGAGTTCATATGTTCAGGTGCCTAGCTATGACCAGAAAATATTGCTTCATTGAGCCATCTATTTTCTCTGATTTTACAACTCTTTCTATCCCTCTTCTGCAAAGATCTCTGAGCCTTGGGAGATGTGTTATATATTTTCCATTTAGAGATATAGTAGTCTCTTATTCTCTAAAATCTGACCAATCTTGCAACTCTGTGTTAGTCACCATCTACTGCAAATAGAATCTTCTTAGATGAGAATGGAGAGATGCATTGATCTATGGGTATATCAGCATATCATTGGGAGTCAGTTTAATACCATGTCCATTTAGCAGTATAATAGTCGGTTTCCCTAAGACCTATACCTATCTAGCCATAGTTTTTTAACCAGAAAATGGGTCTCATTTTGTGGGGACAGGCTTAAATCTATCAAAAAGTGGTTGGAAGCTGGGTGTAGGGGTGTATATATTTAATCAGGAGGCAGAGGCAGATGGATTTCTGAATTGAAGGCTAGCCTGACCTACATCCCAAATTCTGGGCCAGCCAAGGCTAGAAAGAGTGGCCCTGTCTCAAAACACCAACACCAACACCACCAACAAAAAGAAAGTAGCTTGTTATTCCCATTATGTTCATGCTATTATTGTACCAATGGGCATGTTTCACCTGCCTTCCTCTCCCTTCCTCCATCCTTGTGATCCTTTCCTTCTGGTTCCTCTGCTTTTATATCACATGTATTCTTTCACACTTCTTCTTCCCCTTTTCTCACTGACCCTTTTATAGTTTCATAACCTTGCCTGTCTTTCTCTCTAAAATCTGGTAACTTCAAGTAAAAGAAAATTTATTATTTCACTCCTCTTTACAGCTGAAGAAAGTTCACTATCCATTCAGTGGTTAATGAAAATGTGAGTGGATCCCATTTCCTAGCTGTTATAAAAAGTGAAACAGCCCTCATAAATATGCAAATATCTTGATGAAAGAATATAGAGTACCTTTGGGTGTATGCGTAGAATGGTATAGTTCAATTATAACATTTGTGTTTTTAGTGCTGACTATTCTCCATTCTGGTTTGTATAGTGGCTATAACAGTTTACAGGCTTACCACAAGTTCATATGTTGAGGAGCCCTTGCTTCCCCCTCGTATGCTCACCAGGATTTGTTGACATTTGTTTGGTTAATGATAACCATTCTGAGTAGGACATCACTGAACCTCAAAGTAGTTTTAATTTAATTTCCTACAAAGCTAAGGATGCTTAACAATTCTTATATTTATTGGAAAAACTCTATTCAGCTTATTGATAGGAAGTTTTAGATTTTGGTAATAATTTTTACAGTTCTTTATACATTATGGAGCTTCTGTATGGACTATATAAGACAAAGATTTTTCTCCTATTCCGTCGTCTGTCTCTTCACTATATTGATTTTTTTTGTTGTTGCTGTACAGAATATTTTTAATCTCATGCACTTCCATTTTTCAATCCTTTGAGTTAATTCCTGTACTTCTAGAGTCCTTTGCAGAAAATATTAATTCGACAGAAAAGCCACCTCCACCATTTTGGACCATTTTTTTAAATTTCTTTTTTAAGATTTTTTTTTATTTATTTATATGAGTACACTGCAGCTGTCTTCTGACACACACTAGAAGAGTGTATCAGATCCTATTACATATGGTTGTGAGCCACCATCTGGTTGCTGGGAATTGAACTCAGGACCTCTGGAAGAGCAGTCAGTGCTCTTAACCACTGACCCATCTCTCCAGCCTGAGTGCTGAATTCTTTTTTCACCTCCACCATTTTGGGCCAAATTTGAAGTGAGTTTCAAATAGACTTCGGTTATGGACAATTCCCAAGAATTTTCCACTTGAGAATGGGCTGGAGCTACATGTTGCTGAGGTTTATAAAGACAAACCTATAGGCCACCATACTTTTCCATGAGGCTTTGTTATTTCTCAGAACTACAATTCGCAGCATTCCAGGAAATTACCTGGTTCCTGGGCAGGTGGGGCTTACAGGTTAATTTTGGTCAATACAAAAGTTCTTTATCTCTTACACTCATTTCCTGCTTGCAGAATCTTAGAAAGCTGACATCATCTCTTCATCTCATTCTGTCTGTATTTCCTGTAGTGCTCTAGGCTAGCAACTCTTTTGTTTTGATGCCTAATTGGATCTCTGGCCATAAGCCTAATCTGTTTTAATCTTTGGTGTGTGCTTATGTATGTGTATACACATGCCTTGGAGTACATGTGGAGATCAGAAGAGGACATTCAAGAGTTGTTGGTTCCCTTCCACCCTGTGGGTCAGATCATCTGTCTTATTGACAATAATGTTTATGTGCTGAGCTATGTGGTATTCTGTGTAATGCAGAATAATCAATCCCAGAAAAGAGGGGCAGTGCAGGAAGAGTTTAGTGTCCCTAAAGTGGCAGCTTCCTAGAAGCCTTTTTTATTGTTACAGAAAAAGCACCTTTAGCAAGTCAATTTCCACATACCCAAACTCATTATCTGATCTAAGAGTTATCTGGAAAGACCTATCTATCACCTAAGCAATTTTCAGTCTTAGGAGACTACAAAGGCTCAAAGATAACATTCACTGACCAAAAGGCTACTTCAAAAGACAGACACAACAGTTAAGCCAAAATTCTGCTACATTGAGTCATCTGTCCAGCCACATATTAATTTTAATTAGTGGACAAAATAATGGGCTTCATTATGACGTCTTTATTCATGTATATACGTATGCTTCACTCATATTCATCTTCCAACTCCTGACTCTCTCTTGTCCTCTTCATCAGATAGTCTAATCTACTTTCTAGTTTAATGTCATGTGTGTATAAATCTTTATTACATATGAAAGAAAACTTGATATTTATTTTCTTTTCTCAACTGTCCTCTCCCATTCACATCTCTCTACTTCGCTTAATCCACTCCCATTCCCCAAATAGTTCTTCCATACACACACACACACACACACACACACACACACACGCACACATGCGCGCACACACGCACGCACGCACACATGCGCGCACACACGCACGCACGCACACACATACACACGCACACGCACATTCCTTATTTGAGAAAAAATATGTTTTGTCTTTGTCGAGATTATTTTGCTTATCATGGTAATCTCCAAATCATAGTTGCAATCGTGTGTGTGTGTGTGTTCCTCTATAGATGCATTTCCTTGTGTGTGAATATGCATGTGGAGACCTAAAGACATCCTCTGGTATTATTCCTCAGGAGCTATCTACCTTGCTTCTTGAGCCTGGTTTCTTATTGGCCTGGAGCTTGCCAAGTAGGATAGGTGGGCTCTCTAGTCAAAGCAAGAAGAGACCTGCTTGTCTCTTCCTCCTCAAAACTGTGATTACTAGTGCATGACACTGCACTGGCTTTGTATGTGGATTCTGGGATACAAATCAGATCCACATGCTTGTATGGAAAACACTTTACCAACAAGGGTAAACTGCACAGCTGTTCTTTATGAGTCAAATTTTTGAGCAAATGGTTCTTCAGCCACACCTTTGGTGATCTTTCCAGATCAAACTTTCTGATATTTTATATTTGGAGGTTGACAGTTTCCCAAATATTTGCTTTTTAGTGTCCTTTTTGCTTGACTATTCCCCCCTCTGGTAACATCATTCTTGTATATTTTACTGTGAATAGGAAAGAGAATCTAGGTGGTCCACATTTGATTAGAAACACCCCCAGCTAAATATCTAGGTTTACCATTTATAAGGTCAAGTTTCTATGCACAGCATATAGTATGATCAAGCCACTTGAGGGTGCATAAAAGAAACACTTTCTCAATAACACACTTTTTATTTCTGTCTGAAACTTTAGCAGTAGAGCCTGCCATGTTCCTGTTTCTAGCCATGTTTGATTCATAACAATGTGTTGTCTAAAATGATACGAATTTTCTAAAGCTCTTTTCCTATCCTGAGATCTCACGAGATTTTTCTTTAAAATTTAGATTTCAACAAACATTATCTTCATGGAATTCTAAACATTTTTATTGCACATTATTTCAAAACTGAGATTCAACTTAATATATAATTTCAAAGACATGTCTACATTTTTAATTTTTTGTAATGTAATTACAACATTTTCTCCTTTATCTTCAAGACCTTTCCAGAGCCTTTTACTTTTAATAGTTGGTAGCTATGTATCATAAGAGTATCCTACATCCCAATACTGAACTATGACCAGTATGTTAGGACTCATACATGCATGTTGTGTGCTCTTATTGGCTGACTTAAATGATACAAATAAAACCATTTTCCTTTTATTTATTCTTCTCTCATATATTACATTGAAATTGCAGTTTCCCTTCTCCCCCTCTTACCCCAGATCTACTCCTTCTCTTTTTCCTTCACAAAAGGGCAGGCTTCCTAGGATATCAACCAAACAGGGCACATCAAGTTGCAATAAGACTAGGCATGTCCCTCACATTAAGACTGAAAACAAAACCCAGTAGAGGCAAAAGGGTCCCAAAAGCATGTAAAAGAGCCAGAGATGGCCCCTGCTTCCATTCTTAGGAGTCCCACAAGAAGACCAAGCTACACAACTGTAACATACATGCAGAAGACTTAGGTCAGTCCCATGCAGGCTCCCTGGTTGTTGGTTTAGTCTCTGTGAGCCCCTTTGAGCTCAGGTTAGTTGATTCTGTGGGTTTTCTTGTGGTGTCATTGACCTCCCTGAGTCCTACAATCCTTCCTCCCCTTTTTCTGCAGGATTCTCCAAGCTCTGCCTAATGTTTGGATGTGGGTCTCTGAATCCGTTTCCATCAGTTATTGGATGAAGCCTCTCTGATGACAATTATGCTAGGCTCTGGTCTACAAGTATAGCAGAATATCATTAGGAATAATTTCACTGACCTTTTGTTTTGTTCTGTTTTGTTTTTGCCTGTCATGTTAGTTCTATCCTAGGTCCCTGGGCTATCCAACCTTTTGTTCCTGGCCCTCCAAGCAGTGTAGGACATGAGTCCCCTCTCATGACATGGGTCTCAAATTAGACCAGCCATAGGTTAGCCACTCCTACAAGTTCTGCACCACCTTTACTCTAGCACATATTGTAATCAGGACAAATTGTAGGCCAAAGGTTTTGTGGCTTTGTTGGTGTCCAAATCTCTCCACTGAAAGTCTTGCCTGGTTACAGGAGATAGATGGTTCAGGCTCCATATCCCCCATTATTAGGAGTCTTAGCTGGGGTCACTCTCATAGATTCCTGGGAGTTTCCATTGCAGTGGTTTCTAGCTCATCCCTCAAATGCCCACAAATACCAGTTGTCACTTTGAGTACTCTTCTCCCATCTTCCCCTAACCTGATCCTGTTCCTGTCCCCCACCTACCCCTAGTCTACCTATGGTATCTGTTCTATTTCCCCTTCCCAGGGAGATTCATGTATTCCTCTGCTTGAGCCCTCGTTGTTACTTAACCTCTCTGGGTCTTTGGATCGTAGCATGATTATCCTTTACTTTACAAGCTAATATTTACTTATAAGTGAATACATATCATGTTTGTCTTTCTGTTTCTGGGTTACCTTACTAGGAAATTATTTTTCCAATTCCATCCATTTGCCATAAATTTCATGATGTCATTTTTTGATAGCTGAGTAATACTCCACTGTATAAATGTACTACATTGTCCTTATCCATTCTTCCATTGAGGAACATGTAGGTTGTTTCCAGTTTCTGGGTATTATGAATAAAGCTGCTGTGTACATGTTTGAGCAAGTGTCCTTGTGGTAGGATGGAGCATCCTTTGGGTATATGCCTAGGAATGGTATAGCTGGGTATTAAGGTAGAACTAATCTCAATTTTCTGAGAAACTGACAGATTGATTTCCAGAGTAGTTGTACAAATTGCACTCCCACTAGCAGTGGAGGAGTGTTTTCCTTGCTCAACCTTCTCGCCAGCATCTGCTGTCACTTCAGTTTTGATCTTAGCCATTCTGATGGATGTAAGAGGGAAACTCAGGGTCATTTTGATTTGCATTTCTCTGATGAGTAAGGATGTTTAACACTTATCTTAATGTTTTTCAGCCATTTGTGATTCCTCTGTTGAAAATTCTCTGTTTAGATCTGTACCATTTTTAATTTAGTTTGTTGTCTAGTTTCTTGAGTTCTTAATATGTTTTGGAAATTAACCCACTGTCAGATGTAGGGTTGGTGAAAATCTTTCTCCAGTCTCTAGGCTGCCATTTTGTCCTATTGACAGTGTATTTTTGCCTTACAGAAGCTTTTTGGTATCATGAGGTTCCTATTTATTGATTGTAGAGCTCAGTGTCTGAGCTGTTGGTGTTCTGTTCTGGAAGTCATCTCCTGTACCAATATATTTAAGGGTATTCCCTACTTTCTCTTCTATCAGGTTCAGTGTATCTGTTTTTTTTTTGTTGTTGTTGTTGTTGTTGAGATCTTTGATCCACTTGGACTAGAGTTTTGTGCAGGGTGATAGATATGGATCTATTTACATTCTTCTACAGGCCAACATCCAGTTAAATCAATAATATTTGTTGAAAATGCTTTCTTTTTTTCCATTGTACATTTCTGTCTTCTTTATCAAAAATCAAATGTCCATGCATGTGTGGGTTTACATCTGGGTCTTCAATTTGATTCTATTGATCAACCAGTTTGATGTCAATACAATGTAGTTTTTATTATAATAGCTCTGTAGTCGAGCTTGAAATCAAGGATGTTGAAGTTCTTTTATAGTTCAGGACTGTAAAACCATTTTCTAGTCAACATATTTATAAGTATATATAATACATGCTGCTGTAGGATTTCAAAATAGATATATTTTAACTATTTTAGTTATTTAGGTTTCTCTTAGAGTTTTTTCTTAATCATTTGTAGAAATAATATACTTAACTAATTTAACTTTAATACCATGTAAAATATCTTACTAAAATTTTATAGTCAAATGCTATTTCCATTGTTCATGATGCACATTTATACTTCATTAATAACTAGTTGTAATAATTAAGAACATGATGATAATAAGGAAATATATTAATGAAATAAAGTGACTATAATATACTATTTTATATAATTTATAATAATTTATAATTACATCATTTTCCCTTTTCTTTCTTTTTTTTTCTGGGAAAGCCGTTGGGCTAGGATTTATTTATTTACTTTTCTACTTTATTTACATTTCAAATGTTTCCCCTTTTCCAGATCTCCCCTTTGGAACCTCCCTATTCCCTCCCCCTCCCCTGCCTCTATGGGGGTATTCCCCCACCCACCCACTCTCGACTTCCCTCCTTGGCATTCTCCTATACTGGGGCATCTAATACCCTCAGGCCCAAGGGCCTCTCCTCCCCTTGATGTCTAACAAGACCCTCCTCTGCCTCATATGTGGCCAGCACCACGGGTCACTCCATGTGTATTTTTTGGTTGGTGGATCAGGCTCCAAATCCTCTCATATACCACTTTTTGCTCTTTCAGATTCAAGGCCTCTTCTTTCTTTAATTGTTGTTACATACATATATGTATATACATATATACTCCTAAATACATAAATATAACCTGTTCAGTCTATATAAAGTTACTTATGTGCTTGTTTTCAGGGCTGACCATTTGGTCTTAGATAACCAATTGGTATGCTTTTCCTTGGATGAGGGATCTATTTCTCCTATTCTCAGCATTCCTTAGTTGCCTGTGGGATCCTTGTGTATGGATTCCTAGGGAGTCCAGACTCTGTTGCACACTGGGCTGGAAGGATGAAGCAGAGCCTGGAACAGGTGGGGTCTGCAGGATCTTGGTCCAGCTGAGAGTGCAGGGGGACAGGATGTTCCAGCTCTTTTAGGTGGCACTCAGTGAAACAGATCTCCTAGATGATCTTCAGTGAAACATTGGGGGTGAACAAGGGCTATATATGAACCCTGGGGAGTGGGAAGGAGCTTTCAGGGTGAATGTAAATCATTGGCTAGAGTTTAAAGTCCTGGGAATACGTTTGTATGGAGAGGCATTCCAGGAACCTCAGGTACTTGCTGGGCTGGTTCTTATCTGGAAAGAGGAAATTGAACCTGTATTTTTGCCAAGGACTATGTGACCCTCCTCAGGTACAGGATGTGGAGGGTGGGCTCCCCAGATAAGGTCAGTCAGAGCAGAGGAAGCCCTGCTGGAAAAGGGAGACTTCCATTTTGAGCTGACCTTAAGTAGTGGGGTTTCCCCATAGCCAGTAGTTCTTTTTGTAGAGTTAAAGTCTCGTGGGCTTTCTCTTGTCCACTTTAGCATATTTATTGTTGTTGCCCTTGTTTTTTCTGACATCTGAATAGTCATATGGTGAGATGTGTAGCTTCTGACATTGCTAGGAGACATAATCTCACAGCAAACTCCTTGATCTTCTGGATCTTACAGTCTTTTTAGCCCCTCTTCTGAAATGATCCCTGAGCCTTAGGTACAGAGGTGTTTTGTATATATAGTCATTGGGACTGGGCTTCACAACTCTACATTTTTATTGGTTGTTGTTTTCTATAATGGTCTCCAAAGAGAAGTTCCTTGATGATGGGTAAGGACTACACTGATATGTGGGTATAAGCACAGATATTTAAAATGCAGTTAGGGATTATGTTGGTTTAGTAAAATGGTGGGTGTAGGTTCTTCTTTAAGACCCATGACTTCAGTGGCCCTTGGCAGTTGGTTAAGTTTCCAGTACAAGGCCTAATTTTCCTCTAGTCAAGGAGGTGTTAAATCCAATTAGAGATCTGTTGGTTACGCCAAGGTATTCAAGCCACTACTACACCTTTAGAGTTATCCTGCCATGGTGGACACTGTTGTGGTTCATAAGCATATTAGCTTGGTAGGACTCTTTGGTTGCCTCTCTCCTTTGGAAGCTTGCGTGGGACCTTCTGGTACCATGAAGCTACTCCTCATGGAGGAGGTCAGGTCTAGGCACCAGATAAGGCACCAACAGTAGATCAAACAAATTTTCAATTAGGTCTTTCTTGGTGAGCCATTGAGTTTAATTAGGGCTTCTTACAGGAAGGAGCATGCGGGATTGAGTTCCTTGGAGCAAGTTTGATCTTTGCTGTCAGGATATCTAATTTCTTCTTGTTATCTCTTCTTTTCACAGGACTACTTAACAAACCACAACCAACAGCATCCAACCAACAACCCACATGTCTCTTAAGGCCCTTGCATTTCTATACTCTCTGAAAAGTCCACAGAATTCCAAACGTCACACAATTGCAGAAACTATCTGCAGCTGGTGAAAATTATGCCTCTGCTAGAGCATGAAGCAAATCATAGTCACCTGCTCCAGACAGTCTGAAGCAGCTCTATATCCCATACCTGGAATTAATATGAAAACATATTCCCATAATATTTTTGTGTTTTTAAAATAACCAAAATTCTCACTATGCTCCTCTCCTCCCAGGCAACTGATAACTTCCTATACTTCCTTATAGCCTTATAAACACCACTCTTTCAACCCCACCCTGTCCAGGACTGAACAATTAAAGACCCAAGAGAAGTAATTACATCTATTGAGAGTTCAAGAAAGCAACAGTCATTCCCCAGGACTCCACCCATTCCTCTGTCGCTTACTTACATTCCTTTTTGATACATTTTTAATTTGAAAAGAATTACATCACTTCCCCCCCCACACACACACACACACTTACTTTCCTCCATACTCTTCCCGGTAACTCTCCCTCCAATCCTTCCTACACTCCAGTACTCTCAAATCGATAGCTCTTTTTCTTTGATCATTATTGTTGCATATATATATGCATATGTATGCACAGATATATAAACAAAACTTGCTGAGTCTCTTTTGTTGTTTGTGGGTTTATGCTTTCAGGGCTGATGACTTTGTACTGGACACTGACTATGAGAACTCATCCCTGAGAGACACTAAAATTCTTTCTCTTTCAGTAGTCATTTGTTGCCTATAGTTTTTTGTATGGAGCATATGAAATTTTTTCCCTTCCACGTTAACATGTCCTTTGATATTGCCATTGTTCTGCTCTTGTCTATACAGACATTTTTAGGGAAGACTACTTCACAGCAGACTTTCTGATATTCTGGTTTTCATTTTTCCATTCCCTCTTTCACAATGTTCCTTAATCCAAATCACAGCAGGAGCTGTGATAATCATGTATCCATTGATACTGGGCTCCCCACAGTTTGTCAATTTCTGCATTGTGTCCAGTTGTGGTTTTCTTTGATAGTCTCTGTTTGCTACAGGAACATTTCTACAGTCAAAAGTAGCTCTCAAAAGATAGCAGGTTCAAAGTCCACTTATCTGGAGCTAGGCCTGTGGGTGTAGAGATGGCTACAGGTGGGGACAGTGGGAGGGGAAGTGGCAGGAGGTAAGAAAAGGAGGAAGTTGCTTACCCAGCAAAGGTTGATCAGGAACAGAGAGGGTTAGTGGGCTATGGTCTGGAACTAGGCTTTTGCATTTGTTGATAGTGGTGGGTGTGGGGAAGGGATGGTGACTTACCAGGCAAAGGTGGTTTATAAATGAAGAAGTTTCAGGGCTACAAGTCTGGAAATAGACTTGTAAGTTTACAGATGACATTGGGTTGGGGAAAGGGAAAGGAAAGGGAATTTGTAGCTTACCCAGAAAAAGTTGCTGACAAACAAAGAGGGTTCTAGGGCTATCCTATCTATCTTAGATTTCTTTAACCCCTTTGCTTTTGTCAAAACCTTGAAGGGAACAATATAGATGCTACATTTAGAGCTGAACATTCAGCAGTCACTTCTCAGCACTGTGACCAATATGAATCTCTATAATAAGTGCTAGCTGCTTCAAAATTAAGCTTCCCTGGCCAAGGGTCATAGCAGTATAGTAAATGTTCAGAAGGCAACTTAAGAGATACAGTACACCTACTGAGAAAAAAACAATAACTGTAGCTTCCCTATTAGGGCCTATGATCTCCTTAGCCATGGGCCTTTGACTACCTTTATAATACTAAATTCAAATTCTTTTGTTTGGAGTGAGCCAAATCTAATTGGAAAACAGTCATGTCACTATTGCACTAGTGGGCACCTTGCCTGGCATGTTGGTGATATAACATGCAGAGTCCACAACCATGTAGGAATGCTGTCCCTCCCCAACATCCCATATAGCACCTCTTAACACTAAAAACTGGCCAAACAGGTAGGAAGTTTCCAGCTCAGTTCAAGCTTAATTTCTTCATGCTCTACAACCAAAACCCTCAGTGTCTTCAGTCAAAAGTCTAACAGGTGGGCCAGTCAACAGCAATGTCAGTAGCCTATATTGTTTTAGGGGCCTCAGAATCCTCCCTGGATAACAGATCAAAGAGAAGTAGTCCATCCCCAATAATAGAAATTTCATCTGGTAACCACATGGCTTCTGGGACCATCTTTTCCTACCTGTTCAGAGTACCTATGTTCACACGCTCAAACTGTGATTTTAGCTTTTATAGGCACTGGGTATTTCAGGATTTATCTCATTCACTTTTTTTGTGTGTCATCTGTACCTTTCCAAACCACAAAAGCTCTCATGAATTTTAAAGGTTTACATAGTGTCTGTGCCCTGTGTGAACTGATCTTCTATCCTTCCTCTTTCAGGGGTACTTTCATGTCTCTCAGATGCTTTTCTAAATCTACAAAAGTCTCTCTGGTTAGCATTACACCATCTATAAAACTCTTGCAAAGTGTGAGCACAGTCTCTTTGCTCTGACTGTCCCAGAGTCAAGACTATGCTCTCACCTGCTGTTTCCTCACAGGCTCCTTGCATCTTGCAATCCCTAGGGCCAAGCTCCACCAGGCTGATGCCTTTTCCATTGACCACATCTGCTACTGAGACAGCCTTGAGCTGAACAAGGAAATTCCCACTCCCAATATCCTTTCTTACAGAAGAGAGATTCTGGGGCAAAGTGCACTCCTGAGACAAGCTTGGTCTCACTAACCCTCACTGTTCTCTCACTATAACTTCATTAACTTCTATTCAGGCTTAAACATTTTCTCAAGGCTCACAAAAATGAATTTGGATTTCTGTCTTGTTTTTCTTTAGGAACTCTGGCTTCACACACTTCTCACCACATTTACTTTATGAGTGACCTACACGAGCACTTTAGTCTGCTTTTGCTTTTTAAGTTTTTAAAAATGCTTTAGCAATTTACAAATCTGATGAACATGCCAATCTGTCTTTCAGTCTCCCCTACCTCAAAGATAGTGTGCCACCATGGAGTTCAGCAAAGCCACTAAAGCTCCATACCAGTCCTTAGGTCCCTGCTGCATCAACCATCCCCTTCCTTGGCTGTTGTGTGAACACAGTTCTATCTGGCCCAGTGAACTGAGCATAAAAGACTGCCTGTGCATACTTATTTCCTTCACTAGTGCTTGTCATTCTGTTGTCTTCAAGTTCTTGATGTTCATGGGGACCTCAGCCAATGATAGCCAAGTGTCTCTAAGGGCTCTTTTAAGTCAGTCAAACAGGGAATGATTATGTAGCCTTTGTCTGATAGAAAGCTGCACAATTCTAAGTCAGACTATTCCAGATTATAGTAGCTCATGTTATTATTCAGGACATTATTAAGGCTCCCCCTGTATTCTGCATGTTTTCCCTTCCTCTGTTTTAGTTAGGGTTTCCATTACTGTGAAGAGACAGCATGTCTAAGGCAACACTTAGAAGAATAACATTTAATTGGGGCTGGCTTACAGGTTCTGAGGTTCAGTCCATTATCATCAAGTCAGGAACATGGCAGCATCCAGACAGGCATGGTACTAGAGGAGCTGAGAGTTCTACATCTTTATCGAAAGGAAGCCAGGAGCAGACTGTCTTCCAGGCAGCTAGGAGGAGGGCCTCAAACCCCACCCCCACAATGACACACTTCTTCTAACAAGGTCACACCTACTCCAACTAGGCTATACCTACTAATAGTGCCATTTCCTGGCCCAAGCATATTCAAACCACCACACTCTGTATTAAAAGTCAGACCTGAAAGGTATCTTGTATCACTTCTGTCTCACTTTGTTTCTCTTCATTTCCCAGTTCTTCCCACAGAATCCAAGTTTGGATATCCCAAGAAAAGCTATTTAGGACAGATATAATTTTTATCCTTTCCCTTATTCTCTAATAAGAAATTGCAAGCTAATGCCTCTATCCTATTCTCTCTCCCCTTTCCTCCTCTGGCCTTTATTTTTTCCTGATAATTTAGTAGGTAGTGCAGAGCATAGCATCCATGTGGTTTTTTTCTTGTATTTTCTCCATTACATAAGCAGAATCATTCTAGGCAGAAAACTGGAGCTCAGTTACTTGTCTTATTGCCCAGAGCAAGGACCACACAACTGACACCACAGCTTGCTTAAGATTCTGTCCCATACATGTTACTTCTGTGTATTATAATATATTCTTCATCAACCATTTGGGGAACATCTCTATTCACATGATAGATGCCATCCATCAAGGCATCTTGCCATTCCATACCACATAAAGGACGACAGTCAATACAGAATTCTCTGGGGATAGCCTACTTTCAACACAGTAGCCTTGCTTAGCTATGCCAGGGACAATGCAAGGGCTACTAAAGCAAGAAGGCACATCATTCTATACTACACCAGGAAAGACAACCATACCTGGATTCCCTGCATAGATGTTCTACCCCAGACAGCTTAGCTCCAATTGCATGCTTCATAGCCCACAACAGACACAATGCTACTTCTCCTCCAAGATTTCTTTTTATTTCTGCTGTGTCATGGATTAGGGTTGTGTGTTGGGAGAACATTTTCTGGTAAGATGGACAAACATCTATTTCAAATGATTCTTCCCAGGTTATGCCAGTGAGTTTAATTGGGATTATTAGCAGGGTCATGGGTAAGGGATCATTTATTGGAACATAGGGAATTTAGGAGTACCTATACCACTGAAGAACCATTCCTCCCCCTTTCCTAGCCACTGTTAAATGTTTATAGAATTCGGGGAAGGGGAGGAACTCTTCAGCCCCCCCCCCTTCATGAAGGAACATCAATGAGCCCAATCTTTTTGTGCTATCTTTATTAATCCCAGCTGCTGATAGTTCAAGACGGCAATGGCCATGCCATGCACAGAGACAGCATCAGGCAACACTGTTTATTCTGGTACTGTCTCAGCATGGAAAAGGAGCAGTTATCACTGAATAAAAATCAGGGTAGGATTCTATAGGAAATAACTGATTTAAAATTTGGAGAACAAAGAGAGTTAATCAAACAGAAAAAAAGAGGCCTGGAATTGTTCCTTACTTGAAAAAAAATGCAGATCTGAAGTAGTATAGAACTAACTATAAAGTAAAGTTGTAGGACAAGAAATGTGGTTGTTTTACAGAACTGTTGAAGAAAACAGGAGAACTTATTTTTAAATTCACATACAATAATGAAAATGTATGCATCTTTAGTTGCTATATAATGAAGTTAAATGTTTCTTTTTATAATAAAATTTAACTCCATTTGGAGAGTTTTGAACTACATTATGTATGTATTTTTGGTAATTATGGGTATATTTAATGCATTACTTTAAGAAATATATTGAATTAAATTATTGAATTATAATAAATTCTGAATAGACTCAATTAGTTTTTTTTCCCATCTAAATCTCTTTTTTATAATTCGTGGCTATCTTATTTTCTTATCATTTGCAGGGTTCCTGTTCCTCAGCCACATTCTTCTGCACAAATGAAAGGAAACAAAACCAACATATCAAGTATGTTCATTCCATCGTGTCTTTCTGTTTTAGTTATTATTTCTTACAAAAGTTGGTGGAACATTAGTATTTGATTTCATTCTCCAGCATTGTGTTATAGCTCTTATTAGCAACAGATAAAGCTTCTCATATTGGTTTAAGACAGCATTAAAAATATTGAAAAGTGCATGCAACTATAATCATGGCTGCCAGAACCTGGGAATAAGAATATAAGCATGGAGCAGGATGCTTACAAGGTATCAGGGTACAATTAACAGGACTTATTTCTAGTGTTCTATAACACATTAGGGCTAGTAGAGTTGACATTTGATTGTACATACCTAGAAGAAATTTGAAATGGATCCAAACACAAATGCTAAGTTTATGAGATAATAGATCTTCCAGTTACTCTGCTTTCATCATTATACATTGTATACACATATGTAGGCATTTTATTGCACCCCAAAAATGTATATATGTTTAATGCATTTTTGTAATTAATTTATCTGAACAGATACCAAGTATTAAAAAGGTAAAATGTGCTTTAAAGAGAGATTCACCATCAACATACAGATGCTATTGGCTAGAAGGGATAGTTTAGCCCCAGATAAAAAGCAGAAAACAATGACAAGCAGAAATGAAGGTTAAGGTTAATGCCTCCAGGAAGGACAGATGTATGTGCAAGGGAACTGATCACAATCTCATCAGAGAGTCTTATGACTGTGGCCATGTGCTATGTGCTCATGATCCTATCTGCTGCCAACAGTGAACTGATCTTTCAACTAAAAGAAATGTTTATTTCTAAATATTTAGTATGTTTTAAACCCACAAGGGATGTTTCAAAGCACAGAAACTCCAGAAAGAAAGAAAAGTGTTCAAAGAAACATTTTTGCCACATAAATTTGTATAGTATTATTCAGGTGCTCTTAAAATATAGCCAGTGTGACTACAAAATGAAAGCAGTTTCTTCTGTCTTAAGAGTGACTTCCATCAACATTTTTGTCTTAAAGGTCTCTCTTAAATTTTTTCTACTGTCCATAACACTATTAGGTAGGGATCACTTGTATTAATTAATGGACTAATGATGATCTTTAAGAGTGAAAGTAAGTATTATGTTCCTTTGGTAGCAGCAAATATGAGTTTTAACAGAAGAATGGTTAAGTAGGTTCAATTTTAATTGGCAGGTGAAATAGGTAAATCCAAGTAAGTCTTCTTTGGGATATTTTTTTGTTCATTTATTTGTAATTGACCATGGAGAATGCTTTCAAGAAGAGATTGAACGTAGTGTTCTAAGCAAGCATAATTTCCTATCAGGTTGACTGGATTGAATTTAGGATTGGTTTCTGAAGTTTTTTCATAGTGTAATTTATTACTGGTAAAATGTCATTAAAATTATTTGGTTTAAATGGAGTCTTTTTCCATTAATTTATTTATTTATCCATTCACTTTACATCCCGATCACAGCCTGTTGCAGGAAATATTTAAAAAGATGAATACACACTACTGCCGGCAATTCTCTGCCACACTGGCTATGCACTGGTGGGCAATGGCTGACCTGTTTTATCTCATGGAGACTCTGACTCAGAGCTCCAAAATCTCTCCACCCAGCTTGCTAAGTTCCCACTGGCAGGTTGCTACCATGCCAGCCCCATGCTTCAAAACCCCCTTGACTCTTTGTGGTGCACATCAGGCAAACCCACGCTTTGCCAGAGCTGTACCTTTCTCTCTGGAACCCAGACAAGTCACCACAAGAAGGAAAATACCATACAAAGTTCAGAAACAATGGTAACTCAATCTCTGGGTGTAACAACTAGAATCCTAATCTTGTAAACCATATTAAATCTAATTCCTCCTGTGGTGAATCCTAGTGGGTCTGCCATGAAACCGGGCAGCACTAGCAGCTACATCTTGCCCTTTTGCTGTCTCCGTTCAAAAGCCCCTAACTCTCTCCTGTTTCCTCTCTTCCTCTGTCCAACCCGGAAGTCCTGCCTACTCACCCAGTGATTGGTCCCTTTATTCATTCAGGGAGGTTCACAAGAAGCCACTTGAGTACATGACTCATTCCTCATTCCAGACAACCCCTCCCAGGAGAGCAGAATTAACATCAAAATACAGGCGGCACCAAAGCCATCCACAACAACAGCCCCCTTCTCCTCCAAGCCCCCCCCCCCTCACCTTAAGTCACTGTCTTAAACCAAGGGATCATCTATCTGGTTTAAAAATTTTAGCCCTTTACCTCCATCTTGGCTTTTGGTGTGAATTTTATTTCAATCCTTCACCCAGACAAAGGTGAAGCTAGCATTTTGTTTCTATTATCTTCTTAAATGTGACATAACAGTAAATGGTGGCAAAGATTTTGGTGCAGTTTTCATTGATAGCTATGTGATATGAAATGTTGGGTTTGATATATATATATACCTATGTGCTATGGCATGCAGAACTCAGAGCATAACCTTGAGTGCCAGTTCTCATCTTCCACCTTGATACAGCATCTCTTTTTGTTTGCCACTATGTACACCAGGCTATGTGGGTTCTGAACATCCCAAGATTCTCTTGTTTCTGTCTCCCATATCCCTGTAGAAACACTGGGATTTCCTGCTTTACTTGATTCATGGAATTTGAACTCAGGTCTTCTATGGGAAATGCTTTACCCTATGACCAAAAGCATGTTGGGTTGGAAAGTGTTTATTTCATTTTATAATTTGTAGTCTATCATCCAGGGCAATTGGGGCAAGAACTAGTGCAAAAACTATAGAGAAATGTTGCTTAATGGCTTGGTCACCCTGGCTTCTTAAAGCACCCAGAACATCACCTCAAGGGTGGCACTACCCAAGGTGATATAGGCCCTCCCATACCATCAGCATTCAAGAAAATACCCTACAAACTTTCCTATGATCCAATCCTATGGAAGCATGTTATCAAATAAGATGCCTTCTTCCTAGAGGGTCCTAGTTTATATCAAGTTGACAAATAAACAAACAACAACAACAAAAATCAATCTTTAAAAGGTACTTCCAAAGGCTGTGAGCATAGCTCAGTAATTGTTCTAGTTTGCTGTCTATTGCTCTGATAAGTGTCATAACCAAAAGAAACTTAGGGAGGAACAGAGAAATAGGTTTATTTTAGCTTGCAGGTTATAATCCACCATGGAAGGAATCCAGGGAAATAGCTCAAAATTGGGACCTTGAGGCAGGCATTGAAGCAAAGATGAAGAAGGAATGCTGCTTACTAGCTCACTTCCTTGCTGCTACTCAGTACCTTTCCTATAAGGGCTCAAGCCACCTACCAAGGATAATACCTAAGCCTTCCTAAATCAAGTAGTGAGCAAAACAGCCCTGCAGGCCAGTCTTGTCTTACTGTTTGAATTTTTTCCACAACAAAATTAAGTTTAAACTGTTAAAACTTACAGCAATGACAAACATAAGTTTAGAAATAGATAATTCTGGTTGATGAGTATATTGATACTGTGTTAGTCTCTGTTTACCTAGTTTTTCTATTTCTTTAAGAAAGGTAAAAATAGGCTTGAGAGACTTGTGTCCATAAACAATAAGTGGAGTTTTGACAAATTACCAGGTATATAGGCAAAAATCAGTTTTTGCACAAGCTCAAAAAGAAGAAATTTCATATAATGTCAAAATACAAAAAGGTTTTTCTTTTTTCTTTTAGTTGTAGGGTACTCTTCAAAAAGAGTACTTAGACATGGGTTTTAGCTAATACAAAGTCTTTATTAGACAGTGGGTGACTACACTGGGTATTCAGGAACCCAATGTAACACCAAGCCTTTCTCTGAGTGAGCTTTTAAGCACAAAAACTATGCCCTGGGTCGACATACTTCAGTTAACAAGAACAGTTAGCCAGAAGCAGAACTACAGAAACCAAAAGGCAAGGTTAGCACATTTAGAGACTTTCCCTAACTGTGGACTTTGATGGATTGAGTCTTTGTTTTAGTTTTGGCTGATGGTGCTGTCTACGAGCTGAGTTTTAAAGCCTGAGTGGCACTTCCATCATGGAGTCAGTCGTGATAATGTCTGGGGGCCTGTTATAGTTTTGGTGCTACATCAAAAGCAAGATGCAGAAAATAGTCTAATGACGAATGACATGTCAAAGGCTAAATCAGTGAAGGACATACTATAGGAAGAATCTTGTAATTTAGACACCAAAACAAAGAATTTTAAGGATAATAAGCAAAAAGAAGTGCATGGTTTTCTTTTTATTTTGAGACTTTACTCTGGTGGCTCTATGGAGAACAGATAGAAAAGAATTCTAAGGGCAAAGACACCAGGATGTGATGATGAAGGCCAGGAATATATAGTTGTTATAAAAGTGAAGAACAAGAAAAGAAATGAGACATAACATTAAATGTAGCTGATCTAGATATTGATGGAAACTGAAAATAAGAAAGTGATGAGTCAATGCTAATGCCTTATCAGGTCTCCACACTTTGTCTCAATTGAAGATACGGAGAACTCCATCAGAGGTTAGCAACTATGTTCATTTCCAAGGGTTAAACTATGAAATACCATAGTCAGGGCTTAGAACAGCAGACATTTTTTCCCACACAGTCTGGAACTAAAAGCTATAGAGGTCGGTTGAGTTTCTTCTGAGCCCTCTTCCTAGGCTCTGGAATGGTCTTCTTGCCATCTTGATTCTGTGCCTCTAATTGTTATAGCTGAATCATAAAATAGTTCTATATTTGTGAAAATCCTCAGTGAGTTCCACACTGGGTATATTATAGTCCCACCAAAGAAGGGTTCCTACCCCCCATTTTCATAATCATTTGCTGCTTAGTGTCTTTTTTTAAATATAATTTAAATTTTTTTAACTTATTCACTATGTTGGCCCTGTGGGTTTTTTTTTTTTTAAATGAGAATTCTGCTGTAAAGCACATTTTTGTGCTGACCAAGCTGGTTCTCTCTTGCTTTTATGTTTCTTTCTTTTGTCATGCCTTTCACCCATGTTGTTATAATGGGTCTCGTTGTGAAACCGAGGGCCATTCTTTCCTCAAGCCCTCTTGCCTACCCTTCCTTTATAACTGATAACATCAGCTCTGGTCAGCCTAATGTTGCCACACCTGTTCCCTAGGCTTGGGGTTTTCTTAGCTCAGTTCCCTTTGTGCTCCTTAGCGGATCTCCCACTTTGCTGATTCTCTTTCTGCCTTCTCAAAAATACCATTAAAGCTCTCGACTGAATTCTCTTTCTCTGTAATTTTCCCCCCCACCCCCGCTCCCATGGGTTTATTTGTTTGATTTTTATTATTGTAGTTTTTCCTCTTTGATATTTTGACTTTGGTTCAAGTACTGTTTCTCTGGTTTAATTTTGATGCTTTTCTATATGGCTATTATTTTTATATTTCACTGTTTGTGAAAACAGTAATAATATGAAATATGATGCTATTATCTATTTATGCTATTAAATAACGTGGGTCATGAAAGAACAGAAAAACTGAAAATTGTTCACATGGCAAAATATAAAAACAAATCCACTTTCTCCTTTGTAAGATTTTAACCTCTTATTGAAAACTGAACATTTAGAATATTATGATGCAGTGACTATAGAAACCAGCTTTTACTTTCTCAATGGGCTTGCTGCTTTTTTCTCCCTAAAAACTATAAATGTCCGTTTTTCTAGTAACTTCCTCCAATTCTTCAGAGAACCTCATTGTATGTAGCTACACAATTCTCCATTACTTAATTGTGTCCCTCCAATGTCCTGATAGACATTTCCCTCAACAGCAGAAATTACAATGAAATACCACTTCTCCCAACCTTGGCTGGTTGGCTCTGTGCTGTGGCCCTCCTTCAGTGCTTCCCTAGACCTCCCCAGAGCAGCCTGAGGTGAAAGCTTAAGGATTCAGGTCTTTTCTGAGTTTGCCACTCAGAGGGAGCCTGTTCCCACTTACCTAGGATGGTTTATGTGTGATTTGAATGCACCAGTTTCAACCCCAAAATTTCAAACTTCCTTTTTCTTCTGTGACCTTAGACAACGGACTCTATCTCAGTTCCAATCTCCCGATTTAGATTTCTGCAGGTGGTTTATTCATTTCATTGTGCTTTTAAGGCATACCAACTGCCCTTTCAGCCTTAAGTAAGTTATAGGAACCAGAGATCAGGACCTTATTTTGTACTTCAGTTGTGCTCTGCCAGGTTAGAAGAGATCTAAATTGGTCTGGGAAATGGCTCAGTGAGTAAAGTGCTTGTACAAGAATGGAGACCTGAGTCTGGATCTCAAGTCTTGTAAAAAGCTAGGCATGGCAGTAAGCCCCATGGTGGTACGGGGCAGAATGAGACTGGTAGATACCCTGAACTTGCTGGCCCACCAACCAAGCTAAAAATAAAGTAGGTCTGGTGAGACATCCTGTCTAAAAACGTAAAATGGAAATCAAAACGTTGATTTTCAGGTTTTTGTTTTTGTTTGATTTGGGGTTTTTGTTGTTGTTGTTGTTTTTACTGTTTGTGGGTTTTTTGTTTGTTTCTGAGAGAGCCATGAAGTTAGGTGGATTGGAAGGCAAAAATGATCTGGGAGGAACTGGGAGAGGTGAAAAATATCAAAATATCTTGCAAGAAAAATGTTAATAAAAATACTAAGGTGGAGTGCAAAGAGAAAGATAGCTGATGTTGACCTTTGGCCTCCACAAACTCATGGGCTCACACACCCCATCCCCCGCCCACAACCTAAAGAACACAGAAGAAAGAAAGCTACGTAATGATTGAATAGGGTGTCCAGGACCAGGATTCCACACAGTAAACCCTGGCTTCCTTCTATACCTTTGAATCCTGCTGTACCTAGGGAGGGCCAGAGCAAAAACAATGAAAAGTTCATAAAGCTTTCCTGCTTTTTTGAAGTTATCTGTATCTTTATTTAATTACATTTTTGGTGTCATCATTTCCACCCTATTCTACCTGCTCTGACTTCTCAAGTGCCCTACACACAGCCTCATATTATTTATTTAATTATGTACACACACACACACCCTGCTGAGTTCATTTGTGGTACTTATATGTATTTGTGATTAGGGCTGACTTCAAAAGGGAGACTCAGTCTAGTGTTTTGTTTTGTTTTGTTTTTTTCCTTGTTCCTTGTTACCCGTTGAGGGACAGGAGCTTGAACAAGCTTCCTCTGCCTTTTTTCTAGACTATTAGAAAGTTTCCTTGTTTCTTGATGGTGTCGGCTACTGGTCCAATCTGAGGTCCAAAAGTTCATATAATTTTATATTTCCTTCTTTATTCATTACCTGAGAAGATAAAACAGCTCCATAAGGAGAAAGTTCCTGGCTTGGAAGGTTATGTAGACGTGTAGTTCATTTTTCTTTCTCAGTGTTCAAAGTAATGATTTGTATTCCAAGTATCATGCAGAAGTAACCAGTTGTGGGGTAGATTCTTTGTTGATGCCTTGGTTCAGTTTTGCTTCCTTTGGTGTTTTTTTCAGTTTTCACTGTCATTACTAGTGGCGCTCTGCCAAGTTTGGTGGGTCAGAAATTCTTCATTTATGCTTATGCTGTTCATATGACCTTAATGATGCATGATAATAGTAGGGATTTTTGGAATTCTTCTATTAGTTTGATAGCATATTTTCAAACTCCTTTTGAACATTCTTTCTTCAGACATGAAGTCAGCCATCTTCTCCACAGAGCTGTAGTAGTTACCAATCATAGTCAGGGCATTAGAGGCCTGCAAATATACTTGACTAGATGTTATTTCTAAGCCCCTGTGGTAGGTAGACCTAGAAAAATTACTTTCTTACCTTAGTGTTTATTAGGTATTTAAGTAAAGTTAAGTCAAAACAGTATTTCATACTTGTACTTCTAATTCAAATCAGCAAATGTTTTTTCACATTCAAGATTAAAATAAAAGATATTCCAAAGAATCCAGGCTCTGTGCTTCCTCTTTCTAATCAAGCCTGAGGTGACCTATGAAAATGGTTCCCTACTCCCTTGACTCAGAAATCCCTATAAAATCACTCAAATGAAGAACTGCAAATCTTTGTGTTTACTTTAAGAACATCCATGAAATTGCCCTGGCCATCAAAGGTATGTATATCTGAAAAGCCACCAAAGGATAGATGTATTGGTGAGACATAAGTCCTCATTATTAAATCACCTCTCAGTGAATGGAATCACTAGATGGCAAACAAGCCTTCAACATCTGAGCCTTTGGGGACATCGGAAAACCATAATATCTACCCCAAATTTAAGAGACTCCGAATAATGTTTAAAGGTTTCTTAGCAGTTCCTTGTTTTTAATGTGTACCTACTGTTAGAGCTTGATAACTTGTAACATTTCTTTCTACATGGTTCTGTTGTAAACTAGGTAGATATTTAAGTTCACTTCTTTCATTTTAATGCTTAGGGATTGATTTCTTTAAATATATTTAAATAATGCTCACTTTATAATTTGGCTAATTGTTGGCATAGTTCCAAAGTTACCAATGAATATATATTTAAAGAACTTTAGCTTCATAATGTCCCCTATCTCCTATTCCATCACTCTCACTGTGGATAACTGTTTTTAATTATTTTTATTTTATATGGATGGTTGTTTTGCCTGCATGTATATCTGTGTCAGATCCCCTAGAACTGAAATTACAGACAATTGTGAGATGCTGTATGGGTTCTGGGAAATGAACCTGGGTCCTCTTCAAGAGTAGCCCATACTCTTAGCTACTGAGCCATCTCTCCAGCCCACATGGATAACATTTTAATTTGTGTAGTGGCATGCCTTTCCATTTTTCATAAGATAAACAAATATAACTTTTGTATAGTAATTCTAGTATATAGTTTATGATTCATCTCATTTTTAGAAAACCTGAACTCTGAGTAGATTTTGCCCCAATTTCCTTAGACATGTAGTTATTCATAACATGTAACTGCCAATGTTGTCGGTACTTATTTCATATTCATTTGTTGAGAATGTATAATTCAAGTAGGAAATTATAATCTGAAGTTACTAATACATTGTCTGTGTATGCACACATGTATATATGTGTGTGTGGATGTGTGTTTGTGTATGTATGTGTGAGACTTATTCCTGCCAAGTTCAATAATATAATTTTTATAATTTATGATAAGTATTTATTTTTAAAAGATTAAAATACTATATGACTTGTTCATGCTGTGGGAATGTCCAATAAGGTTTGAGTCACCGAAGTTGTTAGTTGTTGTTTGCTGCTGCTCATCTTTTTCTTTTAGACAATGTCTAACGTAGCACACCTGGATCTCAAATCCACAAGTCTCATGCCTCTGCCTTTCAGTGCTGAGATTACAGGCTTGTTCCACTACACTCACCAACTTTCTGCTGCCCTGAGTACTTTATAGGAAATTTCTTAAAAACTGTAAGATCGTTTCACAATTTTCTGTGTAATCCTATTTTCTTGGATTTGACTTATTCCTTTCTTTTCAAGTGTGATTTATTTGTTTATCCATTTTATTATAAATCATCATCATGGGAACGTCCATCAGCTTGATGTTTGAATTTAAAATAACTCTTATGGCACTGCAGTGTTTTAGCTTCCTTTATAACACTATCTTTTAACATACAGTAATTTTTTTTTCAGTAAACCTCCAGATACTCTTAAGACACCAAGCACTGGGGTTGGCTTATGGATATAAAATAAAATATGAAAGGCAATAAAGGTGAAGCCTTGTTGCTGCCTCTGTCTCATCAAAGTTTCTTGTGCTAGGACAGGAATCAACAGGAGGACCTAAGCAACTGCAAAGAACAACTTGGCAAATTGGTTAACTTAAAATTACAGTTGCTCATTAAGTAGCTTGCCTTCACTCATAGAAAAGACAACATGAGAGTCCTATTTTTAAATCTGTTTTTTTGTTCTTATTTTAGCATGAATGTGAATTTACTTCTAATGGTGTGTTATTCAATCAAAATATTATTTGTACCGAATTCTTTAGCACCATGTCTGATGTACCCAATAATTGTTGAACGAATGTTGTTATGTGGAAGGGATAACTTATATTCTGCTTTTGAAACTAAACATACCAGTTGAATTGTACATAGATAATAAATTGACTCCTTAATAGCAAGTAAGATCCTAGGGAAATGGCTCCCTCATCAAAGCACTTGCACTGTGAGTCTGACAGGCTGAGCTCAGATCCCTAACACCCACTTAAAAAGAGAAGCAGAGGAGCACATACTTGTAATTCCACCACCATGGACCCAGAAACAGGCAGATACCTGAAGGGTGCTGGCCAGCCACTCTAGATGATCAGTAAGTTTCATGTTCAGTTAAAGAACCTGTCTCAAAAAAAAAAAAAGGTGGAAAGCAATATAGGAAAACAGTCAACATTACCCTCTGACCCTGTATGCACATGTATCTGCATGCACACATGCATATGTTATACACATATACAACAAGTAAAAAATAAAGAATAAGAATAGAGACCTCTTTTAAACATTTGATTATGTGTGTGCACACATGTAAAGTTCAGAGGACAACTGTGAGAGTTGATTGTCCCTTCACACCATGTTGAGTCCTTGGGATTGAGCTCAAAGTGTCAGGCTCCACAGCAACCGCCCTTACCCACAGAGCCATTTTTACCAGCCCAAGTCCTGAAATCTTTCATCTCAATTTATTTGCCTCTTTCTTTACCATATGCTATTTGTATCTGAAAGGAATATTAGACATACTAAATGTAATTTTTTTGGTAGGAGAAATGTTATTCGAGAAAGACTATATTTGTTCAGATCACTTTTAGCAGAAATCAATAGTTTTATTTTAGGCTTTAATTCTACCAACAATGAGTGATTTCTATAGTTACCTGTAACCCCAGCCCTCAGGAGCCCAAGGCAGATTGATTAGAAGTTCAAGGCCAGCCTCAATTGTGTAATGAGTTAATAGTCCATCTACGACTATATAAGGCTTTGAAATACAAGCTATTTTAGTGTGCTTCTCTGTTGCTGTGATAAAACATTAACCAAAAGCAACTTGAGGGAGGAAAGGATTTGTTTGGCTTACATGTGAGAATCCATCCATCATGGAGGGAAGCCAAAGGCAGGAACTGAAGGCAGGAACCAGAGGGCAGGAACTGAAGCAGAAAGCAGAGAAAAGTGTTGCTTATTGGCTTGCTTCCTCTGGCTTGCCAAGCTACCCTACAGCCCAGGAACAGTACTGCCTACAGCAACCAGAGCCATTCCCCATCAATTATTAGTCATGGTAATTTCTCACATACATGGCTCCAGAGCTGTCCAATCAGGACAATGCCCTACTTGATATGCCCTCAAGACTCTGAGCCAAAGCAAGTTGACAGTTGAAGCTAACTGACACAAGCAATAAATAAATGAGTGAATATTACCGTTGTCAGAAATTTGATTTCACTTGATTGTATTACATAAAGTATAAGAAACATGTTTATTTAAGAGCATTTGGAAAATGTAGAAATGCAAAAAAAAAAAGAGATAATTACAAATCTCCATAATTCCAACAAATGTGATAATTCTTCTTAAGGTTAGGAAAGAGGGAGCTGCCATGGCGGCTCAGTTGGTTAAGAGGACTTGTTCTTGCAGACGATCTGGGTTGAGCACTCCCAAGATGGCTCACAACTGTCCATACCTCCAGTTCCCGCAGATCAAATGCCCTCTTCTGACCTATGCATGAACCAGGCACACGTGTGGTGCAATCATACATGCAGGCAAAATAACCATCTACATATAATAAATAAATCTTTAAAAATGTGCAAAGCATTTTTTAAAAAATCAGAAAGAATTAGATTTGCTTTCTAAACAAATTTTCCTCCAAAATAATGAGTGATGTACTTTTCGCATTTTAATAAGAATTATCATTTAGATACCCAAATTTCATTTTATTAGTGATTGATTTTTAAAGCTGCTTAACTCTTCCTCATTAATCTGTCCTCTTTAATGTAGTGAGTGCCTTGATTCAGCCAGTTTATGGGCCAATTTTGCCTATCTCATTGTGTTTTGAACAGGTGGAGAAAATTCAACTGATAATGCCACAGGGAAGTCCAGAAGAATCACAAATGATAGATGGGAGAGTCAGCTGTGGCGAGACAAGAAGTTTAGCTTGAGAGACCACCTACACTACGGTCACGTCGATCCTGAAAGCATTCCACGGAAATTTATTTTGGAGCATGAAAAGTTTCTCACCCAGCAGTTTAATTCTCAGCCTGCAAAATACGTACCACCAGAAGGAAAGCCCCCCAAACTTGATGAATTTCAGAGTGCCCGAAGCCTTGGACATTTTGAAGTAACCATCCTAGGTAGGTGAACTTCTATTATTTGTGAATACTACTAATTTAATGTGTGTCCATATTTAAATATGGTTAGAAGTTAGCCTTTAAAAATATATATATAAGCAACTTTTTCCATATACAAGTCCAAGGGGGAAATTTCTGTTTGGCTCAAACTAAATGAAGGAAGCACTAATTCTGATATAAAATAAAGCTCAGATTGTGTCCTTTCAACACTGAGAAATCCTTGGAAATTTGGGGGAATATGAGTGTGGGAACTACCAAGAGCTTTCCTTCTCCATGGCTTATCTGACTACTGTCTGTCTGTTGATCTTTGTTTCTATAGTGTGAATGCTAATGGACCTAACTTTGGTCCAGAAACTCTTTTTCACCATTATCCCCTCTGATCCATCTTTCCTGTTCCCTCACATGTAAATACGCATGCAGTAAAAGGTATAAATATCCACTGACAATGAAAGACTTAATTTTCAGATGGTTTTCACTAGACTGTGGTTCTTGATCTCTTCAGGTACTTTATCAAACTTAGTTTCATATCTAGGAAACAAAAGTCAAGCCAAGACTTCCCATAAGTCACATAAAGTAACCATAGAAACAAAGAGTCATAGAGAAACACGGGACTGAATGGTTTTCTTCCTTTAGCACTCTACAGATTGATTGAAACAGATTGACTGTACGTCTCAGCTGACGCATATGTAGTTGTCACTTTTTATTAGCTTTGGCTATGAGTCAGCTAAAAGCAAGAATAGGGCAGAAGGAACACAAATTTGTCACACTGTTCACCAGATTGAATCAATGTTAGAAGTGTGCTATTTTTATATAAATGTTATCTTACTTGTTTTCAAGGATGGTTTAGAGCCAAAAGACAAGCCTTTTATGGGTTTTAAAAGGAAGATAGGATGTAGGTATCACTAGATCCATAGAGATAACCAATTTCCCACCATTTGGCAGTAATTTTCCCTGAGTTTTCTGGCATGGAGAAAGGGCATTCTTTTATTTACTTGATTGCATATTTAATTTTAGAGCTAAAGGAAACTTACATGCCCTCAAGACTCACACTCAGGCTGAGTACAAAGAAGGCCATGATTAAAAATCAGGTTTTCTGAATCTCTTAACCACTTTTGTTTCAGAGAAACCAAACATTAAATATTAGAATAGTGGGTTTTTTAATTCAAACAAAATTCAAGTCTAAATATACCATTTAAAGTTATTATATAATTAGCATGGTTACAAATGAGTTTTTATCTTCAACTAGATTTATTTTCTAAAGATATGAAAATACGTCACCGATAGTTGATTCCTACCTTGATCTTATATACAATCACTTATAACAATGAGGCATGGCTAAATAAATCCACAAATTAGTATATTTCAACATGTAATTTTATAACCCATAAATTCTGCTCTTTAATGGTTTAACATAATACAGAGATAAATTATGTAGAACTAAGATACATGATAATAAGAATTTTGGTCATCATGCAATTGAGTTTAGTTCCCAGTATGTCAACAGGGTTTCACAAGGGCTCAAACTATTTGGTACATGTTAGGTAGGATCGAACCAGGAAACTCAAAGTAGAAAAATATGTTAAGCCACTGAATATTTATTTTAAAACGTGTGGTCTTTTTCTCACAGGTTTGAACCATGAGATTGCGATTGATGTTGCATTTCTACCTATGTATTCTCCAGGAGATGTTCAAACATCTCAAATAGACACATTTTTGACCTGCATGAATTACAGCTGTGTGTATCCACCAGAAGAACCTGTCAGTGGAAGGCTGCCAGATCCCAAGGCAGTTGCAGGTGACTGTGTTCTTTTTATTTAGTTAAAAAAAAATACTATAAATGACCTGACAGCAAAATTTTTCTTTTGCCTTAACTCATTTGCTATGCATACCCCCTAGAGCTTAAATATGACTGTGGCTTTTAAGTAAATTAAATAGCTTGTTTCAATTCCAGTTAGACATAAAGAGTATTTTATGATTATAATTACTTCACCAGACTGACACAGTATGTGCATGGAGTCGTGTAAAGCTTCCCTTTTATCTTGTATACTTTCCTGTATTATTGACTCAAATTATAAAACCTTAGTAATATACTACAATATAACTGTTTTCTCATAAATGTTTGGCTATTCAAGTGCTTTTCATCCCATTCCTTCAGGACTGCTAAGAGTATATGTGATCTCAACAGTGAAACTCTTCAGCCATTTGTGTTGCTTCATAAAGTATCAACTTTTCCATTCTATACCTCTAAACTTAACTCTGCAATTATCGGTGTCTTGTCCATTCTGCTGTTTCTATTCCTTGACCAAGTGATAAAGCTTCTAGTCATCTTCATTCAGCGCAACAAGATAATGCATTTGAAAGAGCATTTAAGAAAGCCATTTATTGCAAGTTTCTGGTGGGTCCCTCCAAGGGGATGAAGCTCTAGAATCTCTGTTGATTTTTGAGCATGTCTTATGGACGCTACCAGATAATATAACTTGACATTCCTCATTGTGCAAACTGAGTTTGAGTATCTAATTTTAAGAGATTCATAAATTTTCCATTTACAGATGATTTGTTAATTAACTCATGATATCATGTTCTATATCACAACTCCTTGGGCTTTCGGTGCTCCTAAATTTGTTAACTAGTTGAAATATTTCCATGCTCAGATTCTTCTTTCATATCTTATCTACCCTGTCACATGCTTTCTGGTATATGCATATGCAGTTATTATACAACTGCAAGTCAGAGTTCCCACTTATCTGCTCATTGCTAGTGCGAGTATTCTTCCAGGCACCATTAGCATAGTCACATAAGAAATACCTGGTACCAGTCAGCCAAGTAGTTAATATTTGGACATGCAGGGCACAAGTCACTAAAGGAGAAAAGGAAGGTAGTAACTAGTAGCCAAATGATTCATTGTCAGTGGAATAGCACGTTTTTATGATACAACAGAAATAATACTGACAGTGTTAACTCTGTGCTGATCACTACTCCTGGCCTTTCAACTAATCCTCATAGAGACCCCGCCAATGTGAACACTGCTAACCCCTATTTACAGGTAAAGTACACTGAAAATCAGTGTCTCACCATCATGAGTAACAGAGCTATAATTTGAATCTGAAAGATTGCTCTGATTCCAAACTTTCCCATTACTTTCCCAATTCTAGCATGAGAGATCAAAATAGGCTTGGTGATAGAAACAGTGGCTCATGAGATAACACTGGTGTCATCTTTTAAACACTGTAAGCTATTTTCTTTTCTTTTCTTTTAAGGATTGCTGATTTTATTTTCCACCTTCAAGTTTCCATTCACAATAGAGTCAACCTACATAGATTTCCTTTTACTCTATCAAATTTATGATTTTAAATAGTTCAGTAAATACCAGAGGAAAATGTATATTAAAATGCCAACCCTACATTTTATTTATTTATAAGTTTTTTCATGTTTTTCACACTTTCTTTACATTTCAAATGTTTCCCCTTTCCAGATCTCCCCTTTGGAACCTCCCTATTCTCTCCCCCCCAACCCCCGCCACTATGGGCGTTTTCTCCCACCCACCCACCCACCCACCCACTCTCATCTTTCCTCCTTGGCATTCTCCTATACTGGGGGATCTAACACCCTCAGGCCCAAGGGCCTCTCCTCCCCCTGATGGCTAACAAGACCCTCCTCTGCCACATATGGGGCCAGCACCATGGGTCCCTCCATGTGTATTCTTTGGTTGGTGGATCAGTCTCCAGGAAAATCGGGGGGGGGGGGGTCAGGACACTTGCCACTATTGCTGCCTTGATGGGGATGCAAACTCCCTCAGCTCCTTCAGTCCCTTCTCCAAGTCCTCCATTTGGGACCTCACACTCAGCCCTACTGTTGCTGTGAAGTGACTCTTGGGTATTCCGAACTTTTGGGCTAATATCCACTTATCAGTGAGTACATACCACGTTCATTCTTTTGTGACTTCGTTACCTCACTCAGGATGATATTTTCAAGTTCCATCCATTTGTCTGAGAATTTCATAAAGTCTTTGTTTTTAATAGCTGAGTAATCACAAAAGCTATGCATATGAATTATTTAATTGTTTTTAACAATTACAGAAAAATCCTGGGTAAAAATGAAAATGTTCTCTCAGGTGTTCCCAGGTCCAGTCTTTCTTACTTATTTATAACATGTTTTCATATAATAGCATATATTAATTACAATTTTGTATCAAATAAATGCATATAAATTATATTCTATAGACATAGTTTTATAATCAGCTTTTGACTGGTCCAACCAGTCAAAGCATGTTGGCTAATACCTTTTACCCCCAAACCCAGAAGGCTAAGGTCTGAGGATCTCTGTGAGTTTGAGGCCAGCCCCACCCCAACTCCCCTGTGTGTGTGTAGACGTGAAATCTCTGTTTAATTATACAACTACATCTGTAACATCAATTTCAGGAAGTCAGTGACTCAAAAGATAAATACATTAAAAATGTAGTAAATATTGTAAAATTGTCCTCCAAATGGCTATTTTAATTTAATTTGCACCAAAGCGAGGGTGATATTTCACTCACACCCTTGTGAACCCTAGGTATTATTGAGCTTGCTGATATTTTGCCAACCCTTGGGCCAAAAGTAATATATTATTTTACTTTATTTTTCTTATTATTTTTGACACATTGATTTATTTTTAGGGGACTCATTCCATGGCAAGTAGGTCGAAGCCAAAAGACAACTTGCAGGAGCCAGGTCTCTCCTTCTACCTTTTGGTTTCAGGATAAAACACAAGTGACCAGACTTGAGAGCAAGCATTTTGCCCACTGAACCATTTCACTAGCACAATATGTCTTTATTATCTTAAAACTTAACTTCCTTGTTAGCCAATTGTTTATTTTTGTCATTTCTAGAAACTTCACTTGCTAGCGTTTTTTAAAAAATGTTTTCCTGTGAATATTATTCATCTTATTTTTTTTCTTTCATTTTTTATTGGATATTTTCTTTACTTGCATTTCAAATGTTATCCCCTTTCCTGGTTTCCCCCCTCCCAAAAACCCCCTATCTCATCCTCCTCCCCCTGCTTCTATGAGGGTGCTCCTCCACCCAACCACCCTCTCCTGCCTCCTCACCCTCAAATTCCCCTACACTGAGGCATCTATTGAGCCTTCACAGGACCAAGGACCTCTCCTCTCATTGATGCCTGACAAGACCATTCTCTGCTGTATATGCCGCTGGAGCCATGTATACTCTTTGGCTGGTGGCTTAGTCCCTGGGAGCTCTGGGGGATCTGGTTGGTTGGTATTTTTGTTCTTCCTATGGGGTTGCAAACCCCTTCAGCTCCTTCAGTCCTTTCTCTAACTCCTCCATTGGGGACCTTGCGCTCATACCAATGGTTGGCTGTGAGCATCCGCCTCTATTTCTAAGGCTCTGGCAGAGCCTCTCAGGAGAGAGCTATATCAGGCTCCTGTCAGCATGCACTTCTTGGCATCTACAATAGTGTCGGGATTTGGTGACTGTATATGGGATGATTCCTCAGGTGGGACAGACGCTGGATGGCTTTTCCTTCTGTCTTTGCTCTGTCTCCATATACCCAAAATGATTCCCCAACATATAACAAGGACACATGCTCCACTATGTTCATAGCAGCCATATTTACAATAGCCAGAAGCTGGAAAGAACCCAGTTGTCCTTCAACAGAGTAATAGATACAGAAAATGTGGTACATTTACACAATGGAGTACTATTCAGCTATTAAAAATGATGGATTCACAAAATTCTTAGGCAAATGGATGGAACTAAAAAATATCATCCTCAGTGAGGTAACCCAATCGCAAAAGAACACATGCGGTATGTACTCACTGATAAGGAGATATTAGCCCAAAACTTCCAAATACCCAAGATAGAATTCACAGACTACCTGAAGCTCAAGAAGAAGGAAGACCAAAGTGTGGGTGCTTTGGTCCTTCTTAGAAAAGGGGAGAAAATATTCATCTTATTATTAACTTGGGTTTGTCTTTTCACATTGAAAAAACTACCCTTCATTGTATATTAAAAATACTTTTAAAATATCATTTATTATATATTAAAGTTACTTTTTACCCAGTTTGACATTTATTCAAAGGGAAGCCTGCCTTGATATGTAAGTAATGTTACTGTTAAGTAATCAAGTATATCATAATTTGTGGTTCTTCATTTTATGTCATATTCATAGGCATCACTGGCTCCAAAGTAGAAAACTTCACTATTGGCCCAGGGAGATGGCTCATCAGTAACATGCTTGCTCTAGGACCTGAGTTCAGATCACTAGCATCCATGTAAAATCTGGGCTTGGTGACAGAGGCAGAGACAGGCAGATCCCTGGGTACTTCGTGGCTGGAGAGTCTAACCTAATTAGCAAGTACTAGGCCCCAATGAGAGAACCTCACAAGGTATTTTGGATCTCTGGCCTCTACAGACACATGCACACATATGCATATGTAAATACATATACCAATTCATTGTTTTGGGGGCATTTTTACAGTCTTCATTTTCTTCACATATATATTTGTATTATGATCAAATGCCAGAAACTTAAGCAGTAATTTGCACTTGCTCCTCGCCCCACCCCTTGGTAACTGTTCCACTTTCTCTATGATTTGCCTATTATGGATATTTAATTCAAATGAAATCATGCTCTATTTGCTCTATTATATCTGGCTTAGTATAACATTGTCAGGGTTCATCTGTGTTAGAATATGTATCAGAATTTCATTCTTTGTATGGCTGAATGATTTCTCATTGTTTTATGTATCATATTTTATTTATTCATTCATTATCTCCAACTTTGGATATTGTAAATCATTTTGCTATGAATATATATATATATATACAGGCATGTCTTTGAATCCATGTTTTTAGTTCTTCAAGAGCATATAAATACTTAGAAATAGAATTACTGACCTATATGATATTCTTTCTAATTTGTTTTGCTCATTCTCTTTGCATTCCTCTCACTCTCCCCTCCCACAGTCCTTCCCCATCTCCCATCCCCTTCTCCCCTAAGCCAACGAGCCCCTAGATACCCCTCTACCCTGGCACATCAAGTCTCTGCGAGGCTAGGTGCATCCTCTCCCACTGAGGCCAGACATGACAGCCCAGCTACAACAACATATCCCATGGACAGGCAACAGCTTTTGGGATAGCTCCCACTCCAGTTGTTCGGAACCCACATGAAGACCAAGCTGCACATCTGCTACATATGTGCAGGGAGGCCTGGGTGCAGTCCATATTTGTTCTTTGGTTGGTGGTTCAGACTCTGAGACCCCCAAGAACCCAGATTAGTTGACTCTGTTGGTCTTCTGTGGAGTTTCTGTCCCCTTTGGGGCCTACAATCCTTCCTCCTATACTTCAGTAAGAGTTTCCAAGCTCCATCCACTGTTTGTCTGTGGGTGTCTATGTCTGTTTGAGTTAGCTGCTAGTTAGAGCCTCTCAGAGGACAACCATGCTAGACTCCTGTCTACAAGCATAACAGAGTATCTTTAATAGTGTCAGGGATTGGTGCTTGCCCATGGATGGGTCTCAAGTTGTTGGTTGGCCTTTCTCTCAATCTCTGCTCCTCTGCTTTCTTATAGACAGGATACATTTTGGGTCGAAAGTTTTTTGGGTGGGTTGGAACCCCTATTGCTTTATTAGGGTTCCTACCTGGTTACAGGAGGTGGCCTCTTCAGGTTCCATGTCCTCAATGCTGTGAGTCACAGCTAAGGATACTATCCCAGGTCTCTGTATCTTCCTGGAGATGTCCCCTACTTCCCCACTCCTGTCAGTTGCAGATTTTAAATGGTATTCTTATGCATACGTTTTTGAGGACAGCCAAACTGTTTTCCATTGCAAGTATACTATTTCACATATCCAATTAGCCATGTATGAGGATTCTAGTTTCTCCACAGCCTTACCAACATTTACTTACTTCTTATTGCTTTGTTTAGTTTTTAAATAAATATATTTTTAAATGTTGTGTGCATGAGCACATGCATGCTCATTATGGCACATGTATCTGTGCCATGGTGTATATGTGGGGGTCAGAGGATGACTTGCAAGAGTTAGTTTTCTCCTACTTTGTGGGTTCCAGGGATCAAACTCAAGTGATCAGACTTTCCCCATGTACCCTGATCCTTTGTTGTGCTCTGTTTTTTTAGAGCTGTACGAGTTTATGGGAAGTGGTACTCTTGTGAGTTTAGTTCTGCGTTTATCCCTATGACTAATGATTTGGGCATCTTTTCATGTATGTATGGGACACTTGTATGTCTCTGGAGAACTTTCTATGCAAGTGTTTTGCTCATCTCTTAATTTTTAGTGGAATAACTTATCATTAATATGACTTCGTTCTTACAGTTTAAATTTTTAATCCGTTTAGACTTCATGTGGAGGGTAAAGTAGTGATTTAGCATATATTTTACAAATGATTAGCCATTTATCACACATCATTTAACAAATCTTGCTAATATGAAATCTTGGTAGCATTTTAATCATGAAGTTGGATATATATATATATATACACTTGAAAACATTATGTTAATGTGTCTATTGAACATATCTGTAGTGCAATACAGAATTTTCATATGTTTAGAAAAACAATTGATTCTCCAGGTAGTCAGGGTTTCCCATATTGATTTCAAAGACAAGAATTACTGCACTGTATTATATTGTAGGTTGAACTGTGCTGCGGTTACAAAGAAGCTCTAAAGTCACAGTGACTGAGCACAATTACAGCTTCTTTCTTGCTCAAGTGTTGTGCAATCAGTCAGCAACTTCCTCCTCATGAACCCCACTTGCTTCCTTCTTGTTGCTAACACAGCAGGAGCAAATGGCTTCTAGAGTTGTGAAGGCAAAGAATGAAATGGAGGACAAATTCATTTTTATTTACTTTGGACAAGAAATGATGTAGCACTCCAACTCATATTCCCATTTGCCAGAACTGTTAACATGATACCAGGACACTACAGAGACCAGGATACTTTCTCTTCCCCTGTGACCAAGAATAAGAAGCACTGGGGACAAGTGGGGTTTCTTTTATCACATCTACTTTATATATGTATTTTCCTAAAATATGTAATTCTAACAACTTCTTGCAAATTTACAAGAGTCCATTTTATATAAGACATTATGAGATATTGAATCTTGAACTCCTTGGATTCTCTTAGGCATGTTGTGTGCTTTCATTAAACAAAAACCAAAAACCAAAATGAAACAAACAAAAAAGGAAGTCCCTGGATTTTAGTACAGTATCTGTAGCATAAGAAGTAAAAAAGCACACATCATGACGCCATATGTGCCGATTAAATCACATGTAACTTTGATTGTTACTTTGCAATGTTTTTATTATTTTGTACTTAAGACTATTGTCACTGGACTCTGTTATCCATTTACCTAAATAGTAGATACCTAGTGTTTTGATAGCTTCCTTAAAGTATGAGAGCCAAAAAAAAAAAAAAAAAAAAGGAAGAAAGCGAAGCAAACTATTTCTCCTAAATTTTTCAAATTGGCTCTGTACCACAATACTTTATCATGTAACCAGGCCATTTGTAACGTTACCTTCGACTTTACTTCCTCCTGAAGTCTGCCACAAGTGGATGAGCATACTCTTCTGAGGCCTTCTCAGGCCATGAGGTCAACCCCTGGGTATGTGTATGATCGTTTTACACAAGATCATTTAAAGGAACTTGTTCCCTTATATATCTCATTTCCCAACTTCTTGCAACCCTGGATTTTCAGTCTATTGCTCGTTCTAACTGCTCTTGTATCACCAATACTTTATATTACATGCTTTTAAGAAAAACCTCTGTTGGAAGACCACCATAGCTATGAGATTGCATGAAACTGGGTAGAACAAAAGCAAGCTCTATGTCTGTCGTTGAGGTAGCTGTCAGAATGAGCAAAACACAATAGCATCAGTAAGGATACATCCTGCAGTGGTCCCTTTAGTCTAGCAAACTCAACCAGGGATGAGAACTGCTCTGCTTATGGTTGCCAGTCATCTGGAATGTGAATGGTGGTAAGCAGGCAGTTTAATGCTCCCAAGCACACTCAGAACACAAGACAAAAATTTCTTTCTTTGTGAATATTTGTCCTGATTGTCCTAAATATTTGTCTAAGTTCTGCAATTTGGTATATATTGACTCTGAGAATTTTGCCAAATTATACTATGCATGCTTAGGAAGATAGAGATCTGGAATCTCCTGCTATGTCTTTTTCAGTGATACCATTTTTTCATAAAGGTTCATTAGAATATACAAAGCTGTATTAGTTCTAAAAAATACACTTTGAAAGAATACCTAGTAACATGCATATTTACCTATAAACATGCATATACATGAAATCAAAATATATAAGATACATTGATGGTTTGCTTTGTCCTTGTAGATTTTTTCAAAATAATAATTAATTGTCTACAAAGATAAAATAACTAATCTTTGTGCTTCTTTAAAATCTAAGATGTTTGTTTGTGACCTTTAAAATATGTAGATTTGCTTTACTTCACACATACAAAAGAAAGAAAACCAAATATTCTCAGAGATGTGTGTAAGAACATTATTGACTATCTATAGGCATGTTCTCTGTCTAAAGAAATTTGGTAAATGCATTTGACGAATTAAAAAGATTAAAGATACTGTTAATATTATAAGGAAAAAAATCATCAGTTTATATGATTCTAAATCTAAGTAAATATTTAACTATTTTACAATACTTACCATCTGTTTTTGCACTTTTAGGTGATATTGTAAAGGCAGCAGCTGACCTGGATAGAGTCCACATCATTGGTATCTTGGATATCTGTAATTTGGGTAACAATAAAGTGGAAGTCTGTTTGCAGAAAATTTATACTCCAGAATAAGCTTCTTAAAGATTAGTAGACAAACTAATTGCAGGTTTTATACCGTATACTCCTGTAGAGAGAATTTATTATATATTATTTTCTTGGTATTTTTGTCAGAATATTACATGACCTTGAAAGTTAAGTGGTTTTCAGCTCACCTCGTATTTGGCACTCTCACTTCATATTAGATTCATTATTGAAAAAAAGTCAAGTCAATTTTATGTGTCAAAAATTACTTCACTTGTATGTGACTATTACCTTAACTTGTAACAATTTATGTTTCTCCGTTCCTTTTGCAAAGTGTATTTTTTTTCCAAAGTCTCAGTACAAGGTATCACAATTTAACAGCTTTCTGAGTTTATTCACATACAGTGATAACTCTTGCATTGCAAATTCAAAAGCTAAGTTATTATTATTCTCCTAAAGTGACCATGTACATTTCTTGTAAGCAGGGTAGTTCCTGTCATGTCCACACACATGGATTGCAATGATCCAATTGCTCCCAGTCTCTGCATTTGCTATTAAGTGAATATGCTGAACTATCATAAAAATTTTTCAACCCTTTATTGTGATTTCCAATGCCTTGAAGTTTTAAGTGTTTTAACCAGTGTGTAATATTAAATTCAGAGGCTACAGTATATCTACATTCTTACTGTGTTCATTGGTAATTTCAGTATATATAATGTGATTTTAAACTGTGAAATTTTATCTCACTTTTAATATCTGAAGTGCTTGTATTAAAAGTAAAGAAAAGTAACTAAGGGAATTTTAGTCTGGTTCTCTACTATACTGTGTTTCAAAGGTAAATGGTCACTCTACATTTGTAAAGACCTGTGTCTGACACCCATGCGGCGAACTAAATGAACCAAAACAACTGTCAAGATGAATCTGATTGTAGTTGAGGTATAAGGAAATATATGAGGAAACCCTATAAGTTTGTGATGTCATGTGCTATACAGTTTTGATGTGGAACTTAAAGGCATACTGTATTTTGTTTATAAGGTGTTTGGTTTTCTTTATAACTGCATTGAATGGTTAATTAAAACTGTGAGTTTTGTGTTACTAGTTACAGAGTGTTATTAAAATCCATTAAAATGAAGTAACTCTTTTGGCTTCCTGTCTCATTGTGAACATAGTTCATGTGTGTCCTCTACATTGAAGAGCTATATGTGTGCTTGAAAGTGATCCAAGATGATTTTCACATGCACGTTTGGATACTGTTGTTTTCAAATGGACTTTGGGGTTTTGGGTTAACTTATTACAATTTTAAAAGGGCAATTTGCTGTTAGAGCCACATCCATAATGGGAAAATGTTAACTGAAAACCACAGGCAAAGATATAAAAACTGTGCACAAGTATGATTTCTGTTCTTATGTTGAATGGAAAATAATTTTTTCAATTTTTTGATTTTTTCTTTCTAATTTTAATTTTTTACTTATTCACTTTATATCCTGCTCAGTGCCCCTCCTCCGGGTCACCCCCTCTCACAGCCCTTCCCCCATGACCCCTCCTCTTCTCTCTGAGCAAGTGCCCCCCACCCCTTAAACAACTTCTCTTAGAAATTTATATACCAAGGGCTAGGGCTGGGGAAGTGGCTCTGTGGCTGAGAATACTTGTGACTCTTGCAGAAGTCCTGGGTTTGGGTCCCAGCACCCACATGTGGATTCACAACCCTCTGTAAATCCAGTTCCAGAGTATCTACCCCCATCTTCTGATCTCTGTAAATACTAAGCATGCATGTGGTACACATACATATATGTGGGCAAACACCAATACACATACAATAGCATATTTTTAATTAAGAAATTTATATTCTAGTAATGCATCTCTTTAAATTCAGGGTTAAACATCTGTGTCCACGCTTCTGGTTGGTTGCAGAAGGTACATATTTACTGTGGCTGTTTCCCAAGGAAAGTAGCAAACTGCCATCAGGAGAATATTAATTTCAAATATACTAACATGAGGCCATCTTCCAAGAAACAAGTCAGTTGATAAATGACAAAATACTATGCACTTAAAGACCATAGTCTCACCAAAATTTCTAATTTTGAATAGCACATGAGATAGAGACATTAAAATACTTGGGTACGATATTAAAGTGTTAATTTGAAAACATGCTGTCTGCCAAACATATATTTATACTTTATTTTCAATTTTTAGTTATATGGGGGTAGGAGGTAGGGGCACATGTTAATAAAGGACACATGTAGAGTCCAGAAGACATCAGATTTCCCAAACTGGAGTTGCAGAGTGAGCTGCGAATGCTGAGAAAGATGCTAAGGCCTGCTGCAAGAGCACTGCTCACTCTTCATATCGAGATATCTCTGCAGCCTTCTACCAAATATGTTTTTAAAAATTTTTTGTTGGACTGATTCTAATTCATTTTGCTCATATTTAGAAAAGGGTTTTAAAGAACTTTGAAATTCATATTTGGTGATAATGACCAGTATTATTTGTTATTGAGTAACAAGTATAACTAATTCTTATCTTTGCTTTTAAATAGATTTTTAGTTTAGCATACAAAGTCATGAGTTTCCTTGTGACATCTTCTCATTTGTTCTCAATTGCTGCCCTCCCCCCACTGCTCTTCCATCCACCTTCCTGCTCATTCCTTTTGTTCCCTTAGCGTTGTCCCCATTATGTCCCCATTATTGTCCCCATTATTCTTCAGTTCCTTACCTCCCTTAAGATCTTGTCCTACCTTCTCATGACTCCCTTTTAGTTTAATAATAATTTCCAGGTGTAATCATTTTCCTGAAAGTGTCATCGTTTCATTTTTCTCCATGGCTGTGTAAAATTTGTCATATGTATGTACCACATTTCGTTATTCATCCATCTCTTAAGAGACACCTAGGATGGTCCATTTCCTGTCTACTATGAATAGTGTAGCAGTAAGCCTGGCAGTGCAAGTATCTTTTGGTATGAGGACTTAAAATACTTTGGGTGTATCCCCTAGAGTGGTATATTTGGGTTATGATCATTCTATTTTTATTGCTTTGAGAAGCGTCCATACTTATTTCCATAATAAAACTGGCCACAAAAGTTTTGCATTCTTACTACTAGTAAGTAAAGTTTCCACTTATTTTACATCTTTGCCAGTATTTGATGTGTTTATAAAAAGATAAAGATGTATAAGACTATGTTCTATGGGGTGTGGGGAGGTATGGGGGAAGGGGGTGTCTCTGCAGGCCCATGCTGAGGCATCCCTTCCCCCTGAGGGACCAGCCAAAGGATGGTATAGTATAGAATAGAGTTTATTCAGGGCATGGGGAGGGGAGTTAAGAGGGTAGTAGAGGCAGAGAAAGGCAGAGAGAGGGAGAGAGTAGAGAAGTAGAGGCTGGCGATGACCACGTGGAGGGGGGGGAGGGAATGGGGAGAGGTAAGAGACAAGAGATGCAAGGAAGAGAAGAGGAGATAAGAGGAAGAGGAGGGGCAAGCAGCCTCTTTTATAGTGGGCCAGGCCCACCTGGCTATTGCCAGGTAACTGTGGGGCAGAGTAGACGAATGCTAACAGTATTCATTGTCATTTGTCTTCTTGATGGTATGGCTGGGAGAGCTGGAATCTCCCAATAGTCTTAATTTATGTCTTCCTCATGGCTAAGGTCAGTCAAAATTTTTAAGCATTATTTGCCATTTCTGTTTCTTATTTTGAGAACTATCTATCCAGATCATTAACTAATGTATGGGTTGTTTGATTTGGCTTTTTGGTGTTTAATTTGTAATTCTTTATTTATCTTAAATATTGATGCTCTGTTAGATGTGTAGTTAACAGAGACATTCTTCCATCCTTAGGTTGTCATTTGTTTTTTGTTGTTGTTGTTGTTTTTTGTTTTTTGGGATTTTTTGTTGTTTTTGCATGCCGATTTTTCTAAAGTCATTTGGTGGTTTGTAGTTTGCTGTTTTACTGGTTGTCTTTTCAGATGCATTAACTGTTTCTTCTTTCTCTCATAAGCAAGAGTACAAAGATGATGTAGATAAATTGACAAGAGGTGAAATGTATATTAACTAGACCTTCTTGTTTCAGTAATGAGCTGGTTTTAGTAAAACACATATTTGAAAATAGGTAAAAATTACACTTGGGCTTTGTGTGATGGTTTTAGTGATTTGGAATTATATTTGTGTTTGTGTCAAGTCTACACAAAGAGAGAGAAAAAAACCCAGTAAGATAGAAAAATCTATGTCATTCATTCTTAATATATTGACTATCTCTAGCCTGAACTTTCCACTTGCCTTTATAGTCTGTCTCTCTGTCTCTCTCTCCCTGTCCCTGTCTCCCTGTCTCCCTGTCTCCCTGTCTCTGTCTCTCTGTCTTTCTCTCTCTCGCTCTCTCTCTCTCTCTGTGCGTGTGTGTATATGTGTGTGTGTGTGTGTGTGTGAATAAGCAGCTTTAAATCCAGCCACTGCTTTGTTCCTAAGTCCCTTGTGAGAGCTTGAGGAAATCTACTTAAACAGGTTCATCTCAGTTTCCTTATTTGTAATATTTGCAAATTAATGGGCCCAGCAAGTTCTATGAGTCTTTTGGCTTGTTAATATGATTATTAGAACACTGAAAATGTCTTTGAATTATATCCGGATGTTTCTGAAAATGTGGTTTTCTGTTAAGAACATCTTTTGCTCTTTATTAAAATACCAGATATAATGACTCACTATCATGAAAAATAAGCATTAAAATCTTTTAATACTACTTGTTTTATTGCAATGGTATTCATATACATACATACATACATACATACATCGTTTTGGTAAAAATTGTAATTTTTAGTAGTTTCCACCCCCATAATCCACACTCACCCTTTCTACTACTTTTACTGAAGCCTTCCTTCTTTCTAAGAAGTCTCCCTTCAACTTTCATGCCTTATTTTGGATGTGACACGCTGAATTCAGGTTGCTCAAATGAGCATGGATGGAGGTTATTTAATGGAGCATGTACTACTTTGTCAGTACCCAACAACCAAGGTGGGGTAGAACCTCATGTTCTGCCCTCATGATGAAATGTTGACAACCTAAGTCTTCTTTCTCCAGAGAAATTTAACCCAAGAGTTTAGCGACATTGTCCTCAGGACAGAAGCACTGCCACCAAATGCTATGGGAGAGCTGCAGGCTTGAAGGCACAGGATAGTGTGACTTATCCAGCATCAAAATGTGGGTTGGAAGTAATATTTTAAGATCATCAAAATCTGCCTTCTATCATATTTTGCTAGTTTGTCACAAGACAATGTTTAAATGATTTTATGAGTCTTCTTGATAGAAAAGTTTAAATTAACTTTCTGGAAAGTTATTACTTTGCATGTTGAATGCTGATGTTAAATTTATCACTAATAATTGGCCATCAGAAAATTAGTTTGGGACAATAATACAATAACAGTAATAGTTTTTCAGTCTTATCATTTCCTTTGTCTTTATATCAAAATGGTAGCATTCAAAGAAAAACTTTTGTCTTTACATAGAACATAAGACATGAGGCCTTGACTTTTTTCAGTTAGGTTGTAGCTATTAATAATTTTATTATTTAAGAAAAGTATTAGTAATTATAAAGACAAGACAAATAAGCAAGACGAAGGACTTTCATTACTGCTGTTCACCAACAGTATTTCCTCCTTACTTTTGGGCTGTTCCCTGGATTCTCCTCAGTCTTCCCAACTCCTTGCCTAGGACTTTGAACTGCCAGTGTAACTGGTTTCCTTTTGACCTGGTAGCTTTTTGCTTCCCTCAGTAGCCTGATACCTGTTTGCATAGATTGCTAACTCCTGGGCCCATGAGACTCCTGATATTTGTTTGTCTTGTTGTTTGCTCATCTATTCCTTCTGCAGCCTTCAGCACACATTGTAATCTCCCCATCCCTGCAAGTTGCACAGACCTTTTGACCTTCTAGCAACTGCTGCCAGTATCTACTGTAGTCCCAATTTAAAACTGTGAAACAAAGGAGGCAGTAGAATAAAATTGCTATACCTTTGGGGCAAAAATGTAGAAGCTTTCCATGTTTAAAATTAAGGCTTGAATAGACCTTTCCAGACTATAAAACCTGAAGAGAAATAATGGAACCCAGCAGCCTGTAGATAACAATGAACAAATATTTGGTTGTCTACTGTGGGCAAGGAACTCAAAGAGATTGCGAACTACAGAAGTATATTTACCTGCAATGAAATGAGGTAATAGAAGCTGTTCCTTGGGGAACCTCCTTAGAAAATAATTCGCAAAGAAAATGGGAGAGGAAACAGTAGTAAAATCCTTTTTACTAGGGCATAGCAATTATAAGTTGGGATTTTAACTTATTCCCAGCTCAACTGGTTGATAGCATATTTCAAGCAGGGCTTGGAAAACCAGTTTTATGTTTTAAATATTCAGAGAGAGGTGACTTTCAGCCTTGTCACGTGGGATTCCCAAGAGTCCTGTTCCTCATTCCAATCCACTCCGTGTTTATGAAAGTGCATTAGCTGGAAGAGAAGAAAAATATTCACTGCAGGAAGTCATCCAATCCTGATAAACTGATATGTAGAATAAAGTTGATAGTGTTGCTTTTTATTACTAATATCGTCTGGCTAAGGTGTGTGTGTGTGTGTGTGTGTGTGTGTGTGTGTGTGTGTGTGTGTG